>VZRN01003861.1:2526085-2585210 GCA_013397935.1 Dasyornis broadbenti | reverse complement strand
GGTTCGGGCAACAAAACCACATTCATTGCTTGTGAATGTTTCTAAGATCAGCGAAGAAAGTATTATTGCAGCATCTTTTATTCTATATTGTCTGAAAGTGAATATGGAACCAAATGTATTGCCAACATTTTGAGAATCGAAAGGTGTCCCATAATATAGCTGCAGTGCTTAAATGAATGGAAGAATGTTGTGTCTGTGATATTTTTCAATGGCTAGCAGCTGCCTAAGATAATTATGTTTTCTGTGACAGTTCCTCTAATAGACTGGCATTCGTTTTTGCCGTGGTCAGTTTTTGAATTGCAAAGCACGAGTTAGAAAGAAAGATGTGTGTGTATATTTTACAGAAATGCAAGAATTCAACATTGCAAGTCAGCAGAGACAGGAGGGTTTGCAATAGGAGAGCTGGTTGCCTGCATTTTAGGGTGATCTGGCCCTATCCCAAACTTAAGCAGTGGTATTGATCGATGATCAGTGATCAGTGGTGTTGCCTGGCTATGCAATTACCCTAATGGAATAGTTGTGCTTGTGCTCAGAACAGTCATGTGTGCCCTTCTAAAAAGAAAAAGAAATACACAGGCTTCGTGATGGAGCTCACATACCCCTAACCAATCCTCTCATGCCCCAAAACATTTTGTGCATTAAGCATTCGCTAACTTGTGGTACATAACGCGATCCCCTCAGTGACGAGGTTGGTAATGCAACTGCAGTAAATTGGCACAGCTGATCAGAGTTGTCTCAACCAGTAAGGCTCTGATACTCTTGAAACAGGTGGTCTGATATGGGAGCAATTTGTCTCTTATGAATGGAAGGACTTCTAGGTCCCTCTTCCAAAGAGATATCTGGAAGCACTGCACTGAAGATCTCTTCTAACCTGACAAACATTTCCGCTTTCCCCATCTAATTCTCAGCTTATGGAAGAGATTGTGTCTACATGCTTGTAACTAGGCTATCTCTAGGAGAACAGTGTATTCAAGAATAGCTTGCACTTTTTATATATCTCTGTAAACATGGCATAGACTTCTACTATTAAACTATGTGAAAAGGAGTTCAATCCAGTCGGAAATCATGACTGTGCTTTCAGTATTATTCAGTCATAGCCATAAACAGGAATTTTTAAATGGTGCCCCAAAGTTCTATTTAAGAATCTGCTTTTTTTATTCATTGTTAGTAAATCTTACCAAAATGAATAAAAAAAAACCTCCATGACTGTTCACACGAGTATTTCTCTCATCAATTTTTCAATACTAAAATGTCAGGTCACTTTGTTTCCTTAATACTTTAAACACTCAAATTCCTCAAACTCTGTAATGATTTTTATCGATGTTTGTGGTCTCTCTTTTCTAAAAAAGTTTCATCTTAAAGTCACTAATATAAAGTCTTTCATTATCTGTGAGTTTAATATACTTTCTGTATAAATAAGATGAGGAAATTATTATAATTGCAAGGAAGATAGAGCCTCAGCTTCTGGTGCACTGCAAAAACTTAATGCAAGTAAGTGAGTTTAAATTTTACTTTTCTTTAATGAAGAAAATATGACCTTTTCTTGCTCCTTTAAAATATATGCCATATAAAGATTTGTGCTGTCAGTTCTCTTGGGGAATATGATGCCATTATTTAGATCCAACTAGCTTAATGTCTGGACCTGACATCAAAGATCTTGGCTGAAATTTACTGTTCGTTTAGCTGAACAAATACGATGTCACTGCTTTAAAAATATTAGAAGAGGACACTGATATTGTAACTGCCTTGGGTGTGGAGTGGAGCACATGAGAAAACATGGAGAAGTGGAATTACTGTAGAAAAAATGACAAGGGGAGAGGTTTGGTTAATAAAGAAATATGTCTGTTACAGACTGGAAATACATTATGCTAGGAAAAACAGTTTTCAGGAATCTCGGCAGGCTTGTGGGCCTTAATATGAATATAAGCCATATCAATGAGTTTTCAATGTTTTATTGCATTAAATTAAAAGCAATTTGACATTACTTTTGTCACATTTATTAAAACATTAGGCTGTTTACTCATAATATAGCATAGCTACATTAAGAGAAAAGGAAATATTTTGAAAATATTGAGGTGGTCTGGTTTAGTTTGGAAAACAGTAATTTTTAGTGTGAAATGTATGATGAAATATGAATAGATTAATGAAATGTTTTAGTATTATGAAGATAAGCTTTTCTTTAAAACAGTGTTGGTTCATTTTTCTCTAGTTATTCCTTCTGACTTCACTTGATAAACCCAGGATATGCTGCTAATTCTGGTTTGAAAACTTTTTTTTTAGTGCCAAAGCATACCTTCAGGAAGAGAAACCATTATTAAGGCAATGTACGAAGAAAATACAGAAATGAATCTTAGAAGATAGAGATTTGAATTCCCCTGTCTTGCAGCCCCTTCCTGCAAAGTGAGTGAGTTTAAATATTGCTTTTCCTCAGTGAAAAGTATGTCTCTTTCTTACTACCTTTGAAATGCAGTACATATCACAAATTACAGCTTTATAACAAATAATTTTCTCTTCCCCATCTCTGATCTTAAATTAGAGACTGAAAACACAAGAAAGGGTATGAAAATAATTTTTATAGCTCTGTAAAGTCAAAACATTTTGTTTAAGTTAATTACCACTGCTGATGATATTAATATTGAAATAAACACATTGAGAAGTTGGATCACTCTTGACCTTATTTGGTTTACTATAGTCAACCAAGAAATGAAATCTCTAGAGTTAACTCTTTTAAAGGTGTCACCCATTATTTCTATTATTTCTATTTCTATATCTATTCTAGTCACAGACATGTGACTATATTCAAGTACGTATTTTCATTTTTCCAGCTCAAAGCTGTGAGTTTATTGGGTCTGTTCATTCAAATGGCACTTTATTTCAGGTTGTAATAGTACGATTTCTCTGCATGTACTATTAGCTACACATTCACATCACTTTGCATTGTGTTACCAGAGGTTTTATCTAAAGAATTGGTAACATCTATCCTGTGACTATGGAATTGAAATATGGAAATAAGTGTCAAAGTGATAAAACTGCCAAGCTGGAGAAGTTCACCTGATATGGAACAAATGTGCCTCTAAATGATACAAATCATATACAGGAGTGGGTAAAATGGAACTGTCATTTCATTAACTAGTCCTTCAAAACCATGCAAATACATAAATGTCCCATCTTATCCAGCTCTGTTACTCCCTTAGGAGCTTTCAAATCAGATACTGTCCTTCTTGGAAGAAGAGTGCATGTGGATGGTGTTTTTGTCACATAAGGTTTATTTTCTGTCCTTATTTGAGGTGTTGCATTTTTTTGTGTTTGGAATACATGGATGAAAGTTTGAAGATGTCAGGAGATGATCCTTTATTGCCCAGATGGTTGGTAGTTTTTATATTTCTGCTTGGAATTAGAACAGAGCACAAAAAGATAATGATGTATGTAAGAAACAGTCCATGAGCATAAGGAAACTTGGAAGAGATAGAATTAGAAGCAAAAGATAAAATAATAAATTTAAAAAAAAATTCTGGGAGAAGGAAAGAATAATGACAAAGGAACCTTACATTCACCTGATCATATTCCTTTTGATAGAAATTTAAGAGACTTGTGGCAGAGATAAAAGTACTATTACTGGGAGAGAATTTAGGTGGGAGAATATATCTTCCACTGAAACTGCAGATTCAGTGTAAATGGGAATAGTCAAGTTCTTTAGCTGAGAGGGTAGCATAAGGACAAAAAGAACAAATTTTAGAGAAATCATCCTGATGTAACAATTTCTGTAGAAGAATTTTGAAAATACAGACAGGAAGGAAGCAGGAATGGTAGATTAGAAGTTGGCCATTGACTGGGGAGATAACATCTTACAGGAGGGAGTCAAAAGTGGAAGGAGGCATCAAGAGTGTCCTCGTCACTCATCATGGTAATGGAGACATCAGGAATCTGATGGGAAATCATCTGCCCTGAAGGACTGAATGGAAGGATTGAGTACAGGGGAGGATGCTCAGCAACACCTGAGAGAGGAGCAGGAAGGAGGAGAAATCATGTTTACTGAAGATCATATAAATTGGGGTCCTTGTTACTCACAGCAAACTGATCACATCAGTATGTTCAGACCCACATTTCTTCGGGCTTGTGCTGAGATCACAAGCTGCCCCACATTCTTGTTTCTGGGGCCTCATGACCCAACAATGCCTTTTGTTTTCTAAGCCAGTGAGTACTGTTGGCACTGACAAAATAATAGCTTTGTTCTTCTGGGAGGCAAGTGTCAGCTATGTCTGGTTTTGAGATAAACTACTAGGAAGGCTTACATAATTCAAGTCTTAAACCAGAGAATAAATTAATTTTGTAGAATATGGTAGGGATGTAGGCAAATGTAACATTACCTGTAGTCTGTCTGCTATCGTCTTAGCAAGGCGAATGAAAGGATTCTTATGCACTTCTAACAAGATGCTTCGTTTTTTACTGTCCTATTGAGCCTTGTAGTTACCCCTAATAAATGGTAACCAGACAACAGACCTCATTAGTGAAATTTGGATCTTTTCCACTCCCAGGCTGTATCTTTACTATTCATTTTGAGTATTGTACCAGACTGAACCCTTTAGAGGAATTTTAAATCCTGCTTCTTTTACTGGAAGCAATATTAGAAGGAGTTATTTTATAATAAATTAATCTTAAAGGTGTAGATACTGAGTTTTGTAAGGCTGGATAAAATTATGCTCACATTTCTACTACTGACCTCATTTTGAAAGGGCTTGTATATCTCCTACAATAATATCCTCATTTGAGTGGGGGGAAAAAGGCTGGGGTACCAGAGAGTGCTTGTATTCATTAAACTTTTGTATTTGAGCCACCTGAAAGGCCCTTTTTCTCTAAAGGTGCCTGCTTAATTAGATAATTACACAGTAAACTTTAATGGTTACTCTAATTTCATTGAGGATTAATGTGCTGGGAGTTGAAGCTATTCTTTGAATCCTGGAGACAATTTATGCAATCTGGCCTAGTGACAAATGGGCAGGCCATAAGGGAGATATCTGCAGTCCTGCTGCATGTACTCTCTCTCTCAAGTGAGTATATTTGTTCCCTTTTTTGCTGAAAAGGAGTTTTTTTATGGCAAACTGTTAGTCCAATATTTTTTGTACCAGACTGGCCTTTTTTGGACACTGCACAGCTAAACAGGGAAATCTTTTGGGAGAGGGGCAAGGGTACCTGATCATACTCTCTGGATGCAAGCAGCAGTTCATGTTGTACTGTCCTAAGGTGTGTGCTCTCCCTGTGCTCCTGAAAGTACAGAGCACATGGAGTTGTATGCAAGGTTGACCTCCTTTCCCTGCTGCTCTAAAACAACATTGTTTGACTAGACTGGTGAATTATAGAGTAGTCACTGATGCACTGAGCATGAATAATTCAAGATAGATTGAATTTTAAACTACTGAGAGCACTCTTGGAAGACAGACGAGCAGAGGTGGGGTGCAAGCCAAACCCTTGGCACCAAGGTACCAAACCTGAGGCAAAGGGAATACCAAGCATTAAGTCGCTTTTGCCATGCTGAGTGTGATGTATGTTTTTAGCATATGGACAAGAGCAACCAGGGGAAAGCAGATACAGGCAGTATGGAAAAAGGCACATATGGCACACAGGGCAATCCATCCCTCAGCTCAGGGAGGCAAAACACCTCCTGTCTTATGACAGATGTTTAGTGTGTCCCCTCAGTGATATTTCTCCCAACAGATTTCAGAAACTGTCCAGTGTTTCAAGGCTAAAGAGGGAGGCAAATGATCTCCTTTTGGCACTGTTCATTTGCCCTTGCCAGATAAAACATTTTCCATGTTTTCCTCCAAGTGGAGACCAAAAACCCATTTTTTTTCTCTCAAAAAATCAAAAGTTTTATTAATAATTACCTCTGACTCTCAATAAAAGTGATACAATTTTTAAAATGAGAGATATTATTACTGTCTCGTATTCTTGTTTACTTAAGTAGTATCAGTTTACTGCAGTTTATTTATCTTAAAAAACATGAAGTATGTCATTATATCAAAACCAGAAAGCATCACTAATAGTGATGTATTTAATAGTGTATTGGTGTTTAAGAGTGTACAGTATGCTGGAGACTAATAACACTTGCTCCTTTCATCATATTTGTTAACAACCACCGAAATTAAATAAATAAAATAATGAAATCCAGATGTCCCTTAAAGAACACAACAGATTCAAAAGCTAAATTCATGCATACACTTTTGAAAAATTTGGAGGCTAGGAGACTTTTAAGCACTGTTGTTACTTAGTATCTCTCATTTCATTGGCTATACTGACTTTGGATTTTACTTGCCTCGTCTTTTCTCCAAAAAGATACAACGCAAATAAACCCCCCAACATTAACACAGAAGGCCATAGAGATTTTTTTTTTCTTAAACCTGTTAGAATTCTAAAATATTTCAGTAATTTAAAACAACTAAGTCAGCCTAGACATTTTTCCTTCTACTAGTCTTGAACTTCAGAGCTATCTGCCTTAGAAGGAATGATTCTATTTGCTGCAGCATTATTTATGGCCAGATTTCTAAAGGACCTAATAGCCACACTTATAAGAGAACAAATAGATTAACGTCAAATCAATAACTGCAGTTTCCTGTGTAGCTTCTTCAAATAAAATATTTTTTCATGGTTGTTAAAAGAAGGTGCTTATTTTTAAAAATGAATATGTCTTGATTTAAATAATAAAACCTTAAATCAGTTCATATATTCCCACATGCATGGATTTTTAGCACACGATTATAACATTTCCTTTAATATTAGACACTATTTAGGTTATTTTTTTATATTCCAATACCTTGGAATCCTGACCTTTCAAATCCTTAGATTTTAAAGAAGTAGTAGACATAAGGACTGTATTATTTAAACACTGTAGCCTTTGAGGCATCCATAGTACAACGGTGTTATATTCTTTGAGATCAAAAGGCCAGCAGTTCTGGAGTAAGCACATCCCTCGTGGATTAATTATAATGAAATTACTCATTTGGAACTCTATGCCAGAGCTTTGCACTATCCAAGATGCTGTAAAAATTTCATGTGAATGTTCTTTACACTGGAAGAAATGCTGCAGTGGCAAAAGATGTTTTATTTATAGCAACCCTGTCTATAGAAGAAAGGGAAGAGCTACTGCTCACATTTTGAGAGCCAATATTTTTACTGTAGAATGTACTTTTCCTTCAGCTACATTACAGCTTTGATGTTTAAAATAGATGAACATCATAGGAAGAATAAAAATGCATTTAGCTACTATCCTCATAGCCCTCAATTTTGAAATCTGGAAATGTCCCTTTTAAAAACTATTAGAGACATTTTTACTTTGAACAAAATACCTGAAAATAAAAATGTCTGGGCTTCCTGAAACACACTTTAGACAACAATAGCATTCCTGAAGATTCATAAATCGTCCCCAGTGTGGAGAAGTTGTTGGGAATTTCATCAGACCCAAGTGTACTTATAAACAGGACTGGTGGTTCTGCAGGCTCGCGTGGAAACTCCTCATCTTTATGGCTTGAGTCTCTGCTCCTAATATCCAATGCAATAGAAGTCCAGCTTAGCCTGTTTTCTAAGGAGTTGTTTATGCAACTCAGTAAAAGTTCAAGACAAAAAGCAGAGTTTGTTCAAACTGATGTGCTACTATACTAGCATAGTCCATGGATTGAGCTGTTTCAAATAGTTAAGGGCAGCATAGAACTTGAACTGAAAAGTCCAAAATTACATGCTGGAAATAAGATTTAAAGAAGTATCAGAACAAGCTACTCAGTTTTTCCATCTTTTAAATTCTCTTCTGCCATGGCTTGATTTTTAGTTTGAAAAGGTTAATTCCTCTGCAGTCTCTTGGACTATACAGCTCCCTGGGCTCTTATCCCACTCAGCTGAGGGTGACTGCCATCAAGCTGGAATTAGGAACCAGGTGATAAACCTTTCTAGTCAAAGAAGAAAAGATGTAAAGAACAGCTGATATATGAGAGCTATGCCATGCTTGACATGATGGTGTCTTTATTCTCACACTATTTGTTGAATTTTTTTAAAGAGGGGAGGGTGCATGGTTTCCCCTTTACCCATGGGGTCTAGGTTAGCTAATGAAAACTGTGTCTTGTGACAGAGAGCAGTGCAGAGCAAGGGTCACAGCAACCTTGATGTTACTGCAGATTTGGTTTTTATGTACATGGCTGTGCTGCACTGTCCCTCCAGCAGTGAGCTCACATTAGAGGCCAGAGGTCACGCCAGGTCACTGATACCTGTGCACCATGAAGAGTACCTTCATAATGTTTGAATCTTCTTTTCTTCTATTTAGCAAATTTTCTTATATTTTTGTCTTATTTTCCTCAAAGGAAATAAAATGACTTTACTACAAGCGTGCTAATTTATCCTAAACTCTCTAGAAATGATAGTAACTCTTTGCAGTTTCACATGGGACTTCTTCCTTAGAAGAAACTCGCACAGGTAAAGGTTAGGACTAGGTAAAATTAGAAAAGGGAAAAAAAAAGCTAAATAGGAAGTTGATTTTTAAAAGATCTCTGCAGACAGAGCCTCTGTTAATATAAATGCATTTTCTGTCTGGATTCTTTGGATCTCTTTATTCTATCCAGGCTAGAGCTAGATCAGATTTCAGATCCAGGGATGCAGTAGAGACAGTGAACCTTTTTGTTAACATAAACTGTTACTTTAAAGTGGGTGAAATACTTTTGATTCCCAAACATCTATAGCTTTTATCCCTATTAATGGACTCCATGTAAGAAAATTGGTTTCTCTGAGAGCTAGGAGCATTGGAGTGAGACTATGTTAAAGACTGTCTTCTAAGACTGGTGTTTCTATTGATGAACTTAAAGAGTACCATAAAGCAGATTTTTACAGTTTGGAAATATTGAGGTAGAAAACGTAAGGTGGTAACACAATATTCTAGAGGTGACCCTGCTGCTTAGCCAAAGAGATGGGAATTAAAGAAGATCCATGGACTTCACAAGACAGTTTCTGTGCTAAATTAGCTTGTGCAATACCAGTAATTGTGCTTATATTATAACTAGGACTGAAGCCTCAGCACTGTATTGAAGCATCTCTTTCTCTCTAAAAATAATCTGGATGATTGTGCCAGAATCTCTGACAATCTCTATAATTTCATTTATAAGAATTTAGAGGCTGATGGAGAGAGAGGTTCAGATTTCTTAGACTGCTCATTTAAAAAATCAGTGTGAACTGTGATTATAGAAATTTGGAGGTTCCAGCTGAATTATGGGTAGGCCATTAGATTGAATAATTTTTTTAGGTTGGAAATGAAAAATAAATTTCACTTTGATCAGGCTTTAATCTCTGTTTATATTGAATGATAATGGGGTACTTTTTTTTCAGGTAAACTAAAAAAGCAGTCCTAGAATTATGGATGAGCTTCCAGAACTACAAGCATAGGTGTACAGTTAATATGAGACAGAAAATATAATTCACATTACAAAAAATTTCAGAAGAGCTGAGTTTCTATAATTTCAGTTTAAAAACAAGAGAGGTCTATATTCCTTCCAACCTCAATTATGTCTATCCCACTGTTCTTAGCAATACTTACACCAATTTCAATCACTTTAAATCACTTCTCTCCCACCAGCCACTTGTCACTTAACTATAGGCAGTGCAGTGTTTTTCTTCAGATTCTTTATACTTGTGGATATGAATTTTACTATATATGGTATGTTTTATGTGACATCAACTTCAGCAGTTTTGACAGAAATCCCAGCAGATTAACTACACGTTATGTAGGAATAAAAATTCCATATAATCATGTAAGATTACTTTAGATGAGCAAACAGATTTGACTTGTTTTGAAGTCCAAATGAACATATTCAACTGTGACTGTACCTTCATGAAACTTTAATCGTCTTCCTCTTGGAAGTACCAATTATTCTGTAGTTTTATTCAAGATTTTTGAGTGGCTTTTATGACAATGTTAATGCTTTGGTACACCATCTACTATCATTTTACTTCAAAAGAAGGCAAAAAAATAATTCCAGACTCTGGATCTTCTGACAGTCTAGCAACCTCCTGCTGTATAAATGTATCGCCAAACCATTATTAAAGTCTCTTAGGAAAATTGTTCTATTGGAAACAATATTCTGTTACAGAAGTTCATGTTAGTATATCATGATCCCTGTGGGAAAGCGGTCAGTGGGTTATACCAGTAAAAGTCCCTGGCTAGCTTGTTAAATGCCAAAATGTCATCTGTTTTGTAGGTATGAAAACTAAAAGTCAACCCAGAACTGTTCTCCATACTGTTCTCTATGAAATGCTTAGGAATCAATTTAAATCATTCTACAGGAACAATATGATGGTTAAAAATATTGAGGTACAATTAAACTTAGAACAAGACTTATTTGTACACAGTACAAATTCTCTTTGTCTAAGAGAACAAAGACATTATCCACTTGCTTTATTTAAAGTGGTAGCTTGATTTAAAGCCAAAAGACATCTTATTTTACCCAGTGCTAGCCACTGCTCCTCTCTATGAAACAGGACACATCAGCCTAGGAGTTGCTATCCAGGAGTGATGGATTAAAACTGTATCTCTATGGGATTTTGATAAGTGGATTCTGAGAGTTATGCAAAGAGGATTTTAAACCACTGTTTCATGGAAAGCAGTGTAGAAACACCTCAGAAAGTACTTGTGTTGGTATATTCATGATGGAGTGTTGCAGTATGAGAAAGAGGGACTTGTTAATGCCCAGAAGTAGTAGGTAGACTCATAATCACAGAAGTTTGACTAAGCCTTGCCTGCTATGCTCCTGTGTTAAAAGGAGCTTAAAGTTCTTTACGGTCTGATCCATTGCATGGAATGTCAGTGAATTTAACCCTAGCCCAGCTGAAACCAGCACAGCACTTGTAAGAATGTTTTTTATCTTAAAATTAATTTTTGCCAATGAATCAAAAGCACAAGATGGTCCAATTCCAATTGGCTGTCCCAGAACTGATTTAACGTATCTCAGTATTGTTGGTAAATTTGACATTGTGATACTTTGGAGGAAGTGGGTAAAGGAGAAAACAGGCCTGGGAAAGTTAGTGGGACCTCTGGATTGAGGGTGGGTTCAGGGTTTCAAGGAAGACAACTTTTATTCTTTCCCTCAATTATCAGAATAATTTCGTTTCAAGATTCAGTATTCCTCTCTACTTCCCTTAAATCTGTCTCCTTTTCCACATAGCAATCTTCCCTCTCACTGCTTCCAATTAATGTGCAAGAACAGCCATCCAATTCTCTTTCATTTGCTTCCTAATTTGCTGTAAAGAGAGAGAAAAATTCTGTCTATCATTTTACTAGAGAGAGAGGACAAGATAAAAAGCAGAAGAGAGAACGGTCCTGCATATTCCCTTGCTAACAGGTTAAGTAGAAATCTGGTTAGGTGGCAGATTATCGTAGAATTGAAGTCAGGTTTTGTACACATAAGCAAAAGCTGCCGTGCCCTCCTGTCTTCTTCTCTGTGCTGCTGGATTGATGTTTGGGCATAAATGATCACAGTTTAGGAAGTGACTGATAAGTGAGACTCATAATTTGATGGATATTTTTTCTGTTTGAGTGAAAGAAAAACGGTACCTCAGGACAGCTTGATTCAGCTGCTGCTGCTGTTTTTGCCTAGCAAGCTCTGGGGTGAAGGTGCATGAACAGTAGTAGCTGCCTTGGGGTGGCTGCAAACATATTATTTACTGCAATTGTCATTTCCGTACAGTAAGTGAAATAAATACAGGGGCAAATAACATATTTCTTTCTAGAATAATTACATGCCTACTACTGGCTATATTGTACAGACAATGCTGTCAAAGCATCTTCTTCATAAAGCAGAATTGTGGCAATAGTACAAAGAGTGTAGGTAGAACAAGAATTTTTACAAAAGGTCTATGTGTAAAGAATTAATCTGCTTTATGCTGCTAAGTAGCTCCTCTAGCATACTGATATCCCAATTTCTAACCAGTGTATTTAGCTGTCATATTCAAACATGGAGTTTCTTATCTCTATTCAGGGCTTTGCACAGGGAGTCGAATTGCAGTAGAGCCATACTGACACCAGGAGGTTATCAGCATTACTGGTCAAAGATGGATGAACACAGGAGTGTTAAAACAGCTCAGAAAAGCTTTTTAAAAGTTCAGTCTGTATATAAAAAGGGACAAGAAGACCCCTGGAATGTCCATTTTCATTGCAGATTTTTTATCTGATGTTCTATTTTCAGGATAGATATCCTCTTGTTCTTGGGGATTTCAGGCTTTTCAGTTAACCCTGCATACCATGTAATCATGAGAATGAGGACTACATCTTTCCTTTGATAGTCACAATAAAGCACAAAGGTATTAACAGAAAAATCTGCAGGAATAAATTTGAGGATCCATTCAAACAAAAAAAAGTTGTATGTCTGAAATTCCAAATAATAGAATATTACAGAGAGTTGATTCTCCTCACTTCTAATGCTTTTTTCCCTCCCGTTCATTCAGGTGTGCTGCAACTGGCTAAATTCTAGCATGTCTATTGAGCCATTGTTTCAGCTGCTCCCTCTTGCAAAAGCAGGAGGGATCAGTTGAAACAATTATGAGATTTGAGTTCTGCCTCACTATAAACCCCGTTGTGGAAAAGAAGATGGCAGAGCACATGGCTCTGTGGTGCACACTATCCAATGTCAGTCCTGTAGAAAATACATGGCATTTGCAGAAGTGACTAGACAACTCTTCAGACCCCCTGAAGATTGAAGCAGGAACTGTCAATCAAGATAACAAGAAACAGGAAACAAAACCAGAAAATGAAATGTAGACATTTATGTGATTGATAGAAACACTTTGCAATTTAGGGAAAACTTTATACTTCTTCTTAAATCTGGTCTTGAATACAACCAAAATGTCAGGAAATCATCCTCGATTTCTTTGTTTTGAATCGTAAGTGTGAGGCTATAATATCTTCTTTAATATCAAGTCCATCTAACGATGTCATGATCAGTGATAACCTGGGCAGTGATTCTTAGTGCTTAAGCAGCACTGAGCAGGGAAGATGAAAATATAAATTTCAGGTCATGAAGTTGCATCTCAGCTAACCAGATTCAGCAAAATAAATTTTAAAAAATTGGGTTTTATACTATATTATTATTTTACCATATGTATTTTATTGTTTTATATATGCTTTTTACAGTATTACAGGTGTTCTCTATGGGTAGAGGACTACTGGACTAAGTGAAAAGGCCAAATATTGGTGTGATGCCCACAATCTGACTCTAAGCTGATTAATGATACAGGGTTTAGAGTATTTTCTCAAAAATGACTTGGTTGTGTCTTTGAATACTGTTTTGTTAAAATATGATACCTTTTTTGGTGTTGCTCACTGCAAAGCATTGTTAGGCAGTATGACCCCATTCGTTTGGATGGGTAAGTTGAAATGGCTCTGTCACCTGGAGTTAAATTAGGGAATACATGTGAATATCAAGTAACTTTGTTGGTTTTTGTAGGGAATAAATATGAACTGTTAGTTCACCTGTCAAAGACATGAGGGATACAGAAGGGGCAGACAATATATGAACTCTGATTTCATTGCAATGTGATCCGTTTTTGGAGGGCTTACCTGCGCTGAAGTGCAGACTCTGTGCAATTGTGTGGCCCTAACTCCAGCACAGTATTATTTCGGAGCATTTGTTCTTCATAACACTTTTACCCTGGGATTTAATTCCAAGCGCTAGCCTGAACCCTTCCGCTGTGCTGCCGCTAGGTGGGGAGGTCGGCTAACAATTTGGAAAAACCTGCATTTCGCTCAGTGGGGAGCTACAGGGTCTGTGTCCAAGGGCAGTGAGCGGGGAGGGGATCCCGCGGCCGTGGGGCTGCTTCGCCCGAAAGGCTAAGCCCAGTCTGCGTGGGAACCCAGCGTGAGCCTGCTGCTTGAGGCATCTTAAGGAGTGCAAAGTTAATTCAGCTTCAAGTGGATTTTGCCCTTTTTCCCCGATGAGTTGTGAGACTTTAAACTCCTTGCATGAAATTAATCATGATTTGGATTCTAGTAGAAAAATGAAAAGAAGATTTGAAGTAAGATTACTTTCCTCTTCTGGTGAAATCTCTCTTATATTTCTTCTCCATATTGTACCTTGTATGATACAATATGATTCTTCTCCATATTTTATCTCATTCAAAAAAAAATTGAAAATAAATAAATAGAAGATCTGGATAATTTCACACACAAAACTAAATGCTAGCTGCCTTATCTAAACTGTGTAATCCTTCTCATTTTTAGAGACATACAAACCTCCAATTATTCCACTCATCCTCACTCCCTCCATCTATCCTTACACCTTTATTTATCAAAAAGACATTTAGGCACCACTCTTCCATTTCAAGTTTCCCAAGTACTTAATGAAATAAATATTTGTTTTAATTTTAAATCATAACTATAATGAGTATACAAACTACACCTAGAACATGATTTGGAAAAACATAACACTGTTTAATAGGAAAAAATGTGAAAATTCAAGTTTGGTTTTCAAGGGAGCTAGAATATCATAAATCTTGACTAATAGCAGAAATATTTATATGACTGAATGAACAGTGGCACAAAGCCTTAAATGAAGATTTTTTTTTTCTGCCTAAAAGGTTAATCTTATAAAACTTGACAACCTTGTAAGGAAAGCAACAACATAGCAAAGCTTCTGTATTTTGAGAATACATTAATTTTAAGCATTTCCTTCTAGATTATAGATTGTTGTACTTATTTGTCAAACTCACAGGACAAAATCCTAATTGTAAACTTTAATTTCCTCTCCTGTCTTACGTAATTTGTGCCATTATATATACATGTAGCACCTTTTCCCATCTCAAGTGGAAAAGCTACAACTTGTTTTCAAGCATAAACTGCAGTTCTCTGCCAAAGAACAGCAGAGTGGTATAAAATGTATGAAGTGCTGTGAGAATCAGAAGAGGTGTGTGAATGCGCACTGGGATTTTTTGTTTACTTGTTCAGCCTGTGTTTTATAGATCTTAAAAGTGAATCAAAAAGGAAAAAAACATTGTTGGACTTTGGAATTTTTAATTGGCCAAAAATATATGATCAATAAACAGGGATTTACATATTAAAATACAGCAATTTTCAAATTCTTTAAATAATATACTCTCTGACTAGATATAAAACTGACTGAGAAGAACCAACAAATATCAGAGATAGAGGCAAGACCAAATTCAAAACATATAAATTATTGTGAGAGAGGGAAAGCATGAGGGGGAAAAAGCACAATGTGCTATGGTCTGGTTGACAAGGTGGTGATTGGTTAAAAGTTGGACTTGATGCTTTTGGAGGTCTTTTCCAGCCTAAATGATTCTGTGATTCTGTGACCTCTGCTAAGAAGGAAATGAACTATGGTCAAGCTCATATTACATAAATACTTGCTGTTGAATTTTTTTTTTTTTTAATTTATTTTTTTAATTTTTAAACTTGTTTTCTGTCAAAAATACAGAAGGAGAAATACATTTCACTGCTGCTGCTTTTAGCTTAAAGAAGAAATGCAGCAAAGCGTTTCTGGTCCTGCTGCTGTGGGAGATAGGAATGCTGTCAAATTTTGTTATATGGAAAGCTGTCTAGCCCTGGCTAAAATTCAGCCACAGTGATTTTTACATTTGAGATAGGCTGTGGATAAAAATCAGGGAAAATACCACAGTCTTTTCATGTGTCAGGCATCTCTTCCAATAAATAACCTTCCCATCTAATTCTGCTTCCCAAATTTATCTGGGCATGACTATGTGACATAATCTTAAACCTGTGTGACACTTGTGTGTTATGGTGAAAAGACACTCATATATCTAAGAGATGACCAGTTATTTGTATTACAATTTATTTTATTGCATTTTATTGTATTGTATTTTATAAGTGTAAAGAAATGTTTCTCAAGTGCTAAATTCCATTGTGTATAACTCTCAGGGCATCTTCAAATTGTTGATGGCAGATTGGAAATGGAATGCTTCACTTGCATTTCTGTGCTGAAAACAAATGAGCAAACAAAATACTCCCCACAGTTCTGAACCCATGTTGGTAAGTTATTCTAAAAAGTGGAAAATTTAGAGAATGTTACTGTAAGTTTTCAGGTTTTAGAAGGGAAGGGGAAAATGGTTGCATCCATTGTATTTCTTAAGTCTATTTTTCTGTCTTACATGACTTAAACACTGTGTTATATAGATTTCTTAGGTCCAAATGACAGAAACATCCTTTTTCCTGTCTTCCTTTGAATTAACTGAGCTATATATGCAGGATTTAGACCGACAGGATTTCTATAGTATCATACTGGAGATCATATCCTTGCTCCCATGAACATTTGCAGCCACTGGGTGGAGAACTTGTCTAACAAAATATCTCATTATGACAGAGTGAAAATCAATCCAACTGTACTTTGCTGGCTGGGCAAATTTGTCTAATACAGGTCATATATTAGGCTCTTCTTTTTCAGTGGTCAACGTGGTTCAATTTCCAGCTAGGACATAATTTGCACAATAACCTGAAGTTGAAATTAATACTCAGAAACAAGCTGTACTGGGCTTAAGAAAAATCCATTAAGCTGTCTGCATTAGAGGAAGAAGCTGACCAATGGAGTTGAAGCACATTTGTTATACTGTAAGAAGAAAGTTTCAGACAAATATCACAGGAACCAGGATGACACTCCAATAAGGTAACTTTAGGTTTAATCTTAACTGCAAATAAGAATATTATTATGATGATTTATTTGTAGTGCTCTCTTGTCTAAAGGAATCAAATGAGATCAGTGCCCCACTGTGCTAAACACTCTGTGCTTGTGTCCATCAGAAAACTGTACCTTCCTAGAGGAGTTTGTTTTTTAAGTAGATAAAAGTAAGAATTATTTGGAAGGCCAAAGAACAAAGCACAGTAGTCCAAAATCACAGAGAGGGTAAGTGACAAAACTAAGGACAGGATCCAGGTTTCTGAGCTTTAGTCTTGTCTTCTTTATAGAAGTCTTGTCTTCTTCATAGAATGGTTTGGATTAGAAGTGACCCTAAATGCCATCCTGTTCCCTCCCCAGTGCTGTGAGCAGGGTCATCTTTCTCTAGATCCGGTTGCTCAAAGCCCTGTCCTTCCTGGCCTTGAACACTTCTACAGATGGGCCATTCACGACTTCTCTGAGCAACCTGTTTCAGTGTCTCACCACCCTCATAGGGAAGAATTACTTATTATTATCAAATCTAAGCTACTTTCTTTCAGTTTATAGCCATTCCCCCTTGTCCTACCACTACGTGGCATTGTATTCTTTTTGCTCACGGCCTTCATGTCACTATGATTTAACTGTGTCATTTTGTTAAATGATATTTCAAAACACAGCAGGCATGCCAGAATTTAGGTTCATGCTTAGCAAAGATTTTGAATGATGATGAAATAAGTAGGTAAAGATAGTTTAAAAAGTTAGGCTTTCCAGAAAAAATTCAGGAGAGTGGAAGAAAAAAAAAAAGATTTTTTTTTTTTCTAGAGAACAGCACAAGTTTAGCTAAAGCAGAAATCAAATTTCCAGCTCCCATCCTCCAGAAAAAAATTTCTTGTAGCCTGTGAACTATAAAACAGAAGCCAGGTCTATCCAGTAAAAAGAAAATTATTTTCTTTCATGACATTAAACTGTTTTCCCCATGTATATTCTGCAAAAAACATTAAAATTCAAGGGAAATATTGTCATCAACCTATTGAATGGAGTGTTTTAATATCTGATGAAATACAGAGATTTTGTAAAACAGGAAGATCCATGGGATTCTAGTGGATCCTGTTAAGAACTAGATAACTTGAAAATTGTTACTTTTTAAATATGGATGACCTGAAGCTCTCGGGAGTTAGTTAAAATTATGTTCTTTATATTTCTATCACAAAAATCTTTGTCACAAAAAATATCATATCATTGAATAGACTAAACTATTAATACAGGATATTGTTATTTATATACTTTGACTTAGAAAGATGGAAATTATTCTGGGTTAGATTGTGCCAGTTTTACTCCTGTATTTAACTTTTTTTTGCAAATCATCTCAGTGGTAAACACGTGAAAATGGAAAAAAATTATGGACCTGGTAATATTAGCGTCAAAAAACTTTAAATGGAATTTGAAGAGCAACAAATTCTATTATTCATTATAGATAACATGAACTGGCTTTATGTGGGTGCCTATGGAATACGTCTTGACATCCTTGTGTATGTGTGTGCTCTAAAAACAGCATTACCAAATTAACCATTTACTTGCTACCCATCTTGCTGGACAAAGTTCCTGTTGCTAATGATTATTCAAACAACAAATTTGTGTAAGTAGCAAATCGACTGAATATTCAAACTATTTTGTGTCTGAATAAACCAACAAAAAATCCTAATTGGTTCAGATCAAATAAAAGCGTCTCTGTTTTTCCTCATTCAAACCAGAAACTAAATTATTTCATGTTGTGCTAACCATGATATTTGTATTAGGATAACCAAAGAGAAAAACATAGTTACAGATATGATGTATTACTGGTGGAAATAATGTTGCCCTTTTACCTAATAGTCCAGGGAGATTAAAATAATTTTCCCAGAAGCCAGAAATCCAAATTCTTCTTCTTTCTGAGAGAAGTATCCTGTGTGTTGTGCTGTATTCACCCATTTAATATGGCATTCTCTCATATGAGAGGTGTTGAAATTCCCAAATAAATTTTAAATATTCTTTGATCCTAGTATAAAATGTATATATTTAATATCTAGTGGCCAGAATACTGATCTGAGCCTTCGGAAAGCTGTTCTGCATTCACTGGCCTATGAATTAGAATTGTTCAGGAAAACTGATAGGACATTCAGAGCTCTGTCTTCCACCACGTGGATTTAAATTTGGTTTCCCCAAGAAACTGGGGTTTGCTGAAATCTGTCAATAGATGAGGGCTGTCTTGGAGAAACAAAATAGAAATTAGTCTCTTCCCACTGTCATCCTGCCATATTCCCTGGGAGTTTAAGTGATGCAATTATACAGAGGTCCTGTCTGCTAAAAAGGCAGAAAGAGTACACATAAACTTTCACTACAGAATAAAAGAGAGTAGGTCTGGATTCAGCCATAGCTGTGTGGGTGAGACTCACGAGTTTAAGTATTCTACTACATCCTTTTAACAGTAGCTCACTAACAGAACAAAAGTTGATTTTCCGTGTTTTCCTTGCTGAATTTAAGCTGCCATGTCCTGCCTGTCATGCACAAAGACCTTTGTTTTAAGTTTCCTGATTTAAACTAGTGAGAAGTAAGCAGAGGCAGGGAGGGAGGATGCAAGGAGAGCTTTGGCTTATGGTCACCTGAAATAAGTTTCAGAGGAAATTACCTTTTTCTGTGGAAAACTATGAGGAAGAACATCAAGCTTAGTGTTCAAAGCTGGGCACTAAGAAGGATGCCCTATCTGTAAGTACTCACACCTGACATAGGTGCTGAACCAACGTTAATGACGAGAAGCCTGTGGCCCCTTTGAAGTCTATATATTGTTATGAACTCCACTGTGGAGTGAGATTTTTTCAGCTTGTGTACCGGACTGTGCAGAAGAAAGAAATGTAATCAACTCCCGGCTTTCTGTGCATGTTCAAACATGTTCCCCCTTTTCCTCCCCGATGTATAGTTGTCACAGTGTAAACATTCTGCTAAATATTTCCTCCACCTGCTTCGAACAATTAAGGAATCATCTCTTAACAGGAAAAATAAATGTACCAAATGTCACAATGCCTCAGGGGGATCGAAAATGATAAAAGAAATGTTGTAACATTCTATTTGTGCTCCAAAGGTAAACAAAAGGAATGATGTGTGTACGTGTGTATACACATAGATTCACTCTATTGGTCATGTAATTCATCACTGAGGTTGTTGGTTAAGGGATAAATTACAGTTCCAACATATTTTCCAAACATTTAAACCTTTCTCATAAAATTATTTTAGGTTGAAAAATATCTCCTGCTCATTCTCGAGCCAGGTCTCGGAAGTGACTTTTCTTGGAAGATTTCATAAAAAAATATGTTCTGCAGTTTTATTTTCATGTAATAACTTTGAAATACATTAGTTGACATTTTCCAGATGCACTTTTGTGCTCAGGAGGTCAAAAGAAGCCCTTATTCAGGAGATGGAATAGGTGGCAAAAAGAAAAAAAAGTGGAATTTTTACCTTTAACCCTTCTCGTTGTTATATGAGAAAAATAATTTTGTTCTAATAGAAACACTCCAATTTTTTTGAAGCATAAATCTACTCGATCTTATTATCTCCTTTTGATAGGGCTAAATTCTGCAAGAAAGTGTAGATCTGCTTTTTTTAGTAAAGGATATACCTTTTTCCCCCCAGGAAATTAGGTCTAGACTAACTAGGCCTTTCACTGGTGCAATGCATAGGAGGCGGTTCAAAAAGGAAAGAAATGCTTCACTGTTTTCCCTTCGGAGCTTCCAGGAAGTGGTCTTTAGAATTAGAGATGAAACAGGAGATTTGTGGATTGCTCAAGCTCTGGATCATGTGTGTGGATGTCTAAGGAATTCAGACTGCTATTTAGAGATTTAGAAATCTCCTGGAGGCCAAAAAAATGAGGGATAGTTTTCGACATTCCTCAGAACCTTGTGCACAAAAGATATTTGTTACTATTCTTTGTCATAATCAACCGGCTCATTTATTAGATACGTATATTGCTCTGTGATATTACAGTCTCAGCTGTTTAGAGGGGAGCCTGTGTATGTTCTTACTGCTTCCTTAGTGCCTACTTTTGTGTCCAGGTTTCACACTCTCAGCTAGCCCTGGGACAGAAAGAAATAATCCCTAACAATCTCTGTGTGGATGTCTCAAGCTAATCTCAACATGAAATAACTGAAAAATCATTTGACTTGGAAGCTTCAGTTAATTTCTAGATCCACTGTGATTTTATCAGGCAGCTTAGGATACACTTGAATTAGTGTTGCAAGAATTAAAGCAAGCACTTAAAGAATCTTTTGGAGATTGTCCTGTACCAACCTCCAAAATGCTGTGGCTACGCTGCTGCTCATGGTCCTAATGTGATAGAAAAAGCTAGCTCAGGCAATTCTATGCTCCACTGCAGTCTGTGCCCTGGACATGTACTGCCTGCTTCTAAAATAAGTGTAAGAGGAATAGCAGGGATTTTGTGAGGATAAATATATGAATGATTATAGGATCCACAGTTATGCTGAGCCATAAGCCTGCCTAGACAGAATAGAAGGAGAAGCAGTCCTGCAGAGTGGGAGTGTACAATGCTGTTGATGCGCTGGCCTTCCTTTTTGGTGCTGCTCCTGACTAATAGCATTTAAGCTGCTGACATCTGAATCAATAACTAGTTATCCCTGTTCAGAAAGGAGATCATTCGATAATGGAAATGACAATGAAAGCAAAGGTGAACTCATCTGGCAAAACTAAAGCATTCTTTTCAGTGGCATTAGCAGAGTTCTCAGACCTCTTTCCTCAGTCTTCAAAGTTTCTGCTCCTGTTCTCAAATGACAGTTAGCCTTTTCCTCGGTGCTCTGCTTAAACACTGACAGGACTTTTTAGATGTTGTCATGGTTTGAGCCCGGCCAAATGTCAGGTACCCCCAAATTAACACACCCACACCCAGGGCTTATGAGTTGAGATAAGGAAACCTGGGAGAAGACGCACTTAGAATAGGCAAAACAGGACTAACTTAGGTTGCAAAGTGATCTAATTTATTACTAACAGAGTCAGAGGAGTAAATGAGAAGTAAAATAAACCCTTCAAGGCCACCGTTTCTCCGCTCACCCCCCTCCCTCCTTCTCAGCAGCTGCACAAGGGAACAAGGCATGGGGCGGGGTTAGGTCAGTTCATCACCCAGATCTTCTTCCCCTGCCCGGGGAGAGGCTCTTTTCCTCTGTGTAGCCATGGGTCTCACTGTCGGCAGCCCGCCCGACACTGCTACAGTGACGCTGGTCCCCACACAGGCAAGCAGTCTCCCCAAAACTGCTACGGCGTGGGGTCCATCTTCCACGGGGTACAGACCTCTGAGCCGGGCCGTTTCCATCTCGGGAGCAAGGCTTCTTCTCTTTACCGGACTTCTGCTGGGCTTCTCTCTCTCTCTCTCTCTCTCTCAGGCACCCACCCACTCCATGTGGGACACTCAGTTCAGTCTCAGGGTGCAAGTCAAGGCCTGTTTCTCCACTAGGACTCCCTCTGGACCACGGCCACTTTCAGGGTATCCACTCGTTTCAGCATGGGTGAGTGGATCTCAGCATTTCCCGTGGGCCCCCATGGGCTGCAGGGGCACCCCCTGCTTCACCATGGTCTCACCACGGCCTGCAGAGGCTGCAGAGCTCCGGTGCCTGGAGCTCCCCCTCCCCCTCCTTCTCCACTGACCTTGGTCTCTCCATGTTGTTTTCCCTCACATACTCTCACCTACTCCTCCTCCTCTGGCTAAGGAAAAGTGCGTGCACCCATTGTTTTGATTTCGTCTTAAATATGTTTTTCACAGAGGCGTAACCAGCATCTCTAATTGGCCCAGGCTTGGCCAGCAGCATGTCCATCACCTCAGAGCTGGACATGGTGAAGGCTTCGAGAAGCTTCACAGAGGAGCCATCTTTGTGGCCCTCCCCCCACTAGAAAAACCTGGGCCAAGCTAAACCACGACAGATGTCAGACTTGATTGTCATATCTGTTCAAAGTACTTTATCAATCTGTTTTATTTTCATGAAGAAGGTAAATATATCAAAACTTGGTAACATGTAGACTTCTCTACCAAAGAGTATATCCCTCACGCCACATGCTAGACTCCAACTTTTAATGATTTTGAATCTGTATGCTTAAGAATGAGATCAAAAAACGGAAAAATAAACACTGGATTTAAAAGTGTCTGGTCAAAAGTTCATGCACCCCCAGCATTGTCTAGCAATCTCCATTGAAATCAACGAAAGTCTCCCTCTGGCTTCACAGAACTTTTACGGAGTCCTTATGAATCACGTAGTCATTTCTGTATTTACAGTTTGAGTTAAACCTAGGGCCACAGTAATTTCCAAAACGGCAGGAAGGGACAGTTGACACTGGAAACAAAGTGCAAATATTGGTGCAACTGAATGCCTATTTCTGTTGAAGCCAGTTGGAAAAGGAAGCAGAACTATGTAGTGAAATAAATGAAGATTTCATTGTGAACTTTACTGCAGTATCAGGTTGCAGCAGCAGTTAAAGTACTTTTTCTGGATATTGTTGGCACAGCATCAGATTTTTAATACAGAGTGCTAAAAAGGATGGAAAAACTTAAGTGTCTTGATATTTTAGGATGCATTACTACATGCACTTCAGCCTCTTCCTCACAGGTTTAGCTCATTTTTTCTGAAGCTTTAAATAGCTAAAAAATGGCTTTCCTATGTTGCCCTGATATTCTATTATATTCTGTTCTTTCTTTCTGGCATGTATAATATAGTGTAATGACATCACATCCATTAAATCTGTCTCTCTTGCTTTCAGAAACTTGTTTAAGGTTAACTGAGGCACAGGGGTTCTATTTTGTGTGTTTGATGCTACTTAAACTGCAGAGCTCTAATTCAAAATGCCTTTAAAACAATAAAAGAATAACCAGTAAATGGGTCACTGAAGTTGATACAGGGCTTCTGCACTAACAATATTCTATATTTTATATATGATCAAAACAATTTTCATTTCCTAAACTCTTCATATTGCTGGGGAATACAATCCATACTTTGTTCTATTTATTATAAGGGTTGATGATTGATAATAAGTAAATTAAATTTAATATTAATACAGTTGTTAACTACCTGAGAAGTGACACCTACAGTACTTATCATGAATCTTTTCTTAAGCAGAGATGAACTGGAATGAACATTACACATATATATGTACGTGTATATATACATACATATATATGCACACACATAAAATCATAATCCAAGAAATACGATATGGAAAGATTGATTAAGTGTAATGCTGTCATAAAACTGCTGCATATAACTAATTACTTTTTTACCATATCTCCATTTATGGACTAGCCAAAACTTGAAAATTGCGACATTGTCCCTCTAACAGATCCACAAAGAACAAACCAGCTTTTGAATAACATATTTTTAAATATGCTATTATACATACTAAATCTGATTTGAAAATGTCAGATGGAGATAATATAATTTATGAGCTTCAGGCAGGTAAATGTACTGTGTAAGCATTGAGATTGAGATGGTTCCTTTCCATGCTGTTGTCTTGGAAATTTTTGTACTCACATATTAGACATGATACTCCCCCAGCCCAAAGCTGGATATGTTCCAGATAAGATATCTTTTTCTCTTGCATACAAGAAAAAGAAGTAATAACTTTTGATCTCTGGAGATGCTACGTAGTGTTGCTTTTTTTTTGTTTCACTTTGGGGTAGGAGCAGGGAGGGAAGAGGGGGTGTTTATTTGTGAATTTTTGTTTGTTTAAATTTTTCTTCTTTTTTTTCAACAACTAGTAAGAAAGTGGATTTCTATCAAAGTTTTACATGATAACTCTTTGTTTCAACTGACGTATCATTATAATTGCAGAATCATTAATTTAAAATTCTTACTGAAAAGTAGTCCTAAAAAATTTTTTTTTAATAAAGATCCTTTAATGTCAGGCCTTTTTTTCTTCATGCTTTAACCCCGATTTTATTTTTCTTCTGTTTCTCTAAATTTTTCTGGTTAAATAAAAATAATAGCTGGCACAGTGGGAATGAAATTGAAATTAAAAATACGATCTATTTAAAAAGCTTTTAAAATCCTCCAAAATCATAGGAAAAACATAAAGTAATGAAAAATGTACAAGTTATTGTTGTGGGTTTTTGTTCCCAGACATCTTTTTTCTTCAGAAATAGGCATGAATCATGGTAAGTTTTTTAGTAGTAGTAATCAGAAGGCTTTGTAACTGAAACCAGTCAAATTACGGCTTCTAAATGTAGACTTTTTTTTTGTTAAATGTTTAGTATAGCCATTTGGGGAAACATAATGTTGTTTGCTGCTAACTAGCACAGATTGAAAGTATTTTTCAGTCTCGATGTTGAGTTGTCTAAGAACCTCTGTTTATATTGCATCCTATTTATGCAAGAAAATGGACTTCATTTTGAAGCTAGTATCTTTGAAATAGAGGATAATTTGCTCTGCATGGATTCTGTCTGCAATAGTGGTAAAAACAGTGATGTTCAAACAATCTCACACAACCATATCTTTATTCTACACTAATAGAAGTCTATGGGTTAGAGGCGTGACAATTTACCTAAATGTTATACCAGAATAAGTCTTAATAACTTAGTGGAATTATATCTGTTAAATCTCTAAATCAAGAGACCAACATGTTTTTTTTCAGAAATGCCATTTGTGACTGCTTGCTGCTTTTTCATTTCTGCTAAAAATTATGACACAATAATCACATTCAAAAAGCTGGTCCTAAAATTCTGTTGCAAAAATCTTTCTCTGGTAAAATTCCAGAGAGATTGAATTCCTCTCAGTCCCAGGGAATGAGATTTGCTTTGTGAATCTTGAAACAAACCCTAGTTTGAAGAGAAGGTTATGAAAACATGGGGTCATCGAGTGTGTGACATTGTATGTGTTTGAACAATGATTTTTTCAAGGACCACAAACCCTACCAACCTGGGAATGATTGTGGATTATATAAAGGTAGAATTCCGTGCTTTGGAGTACAATGCACTTGTATCAACATCAGGTTCACGTCTACACATCTCTACTGACAATGTCATATAAGTTTGCTGAATGACTTAAAGGTAGAATTTCTGAATGGAAGAGTGGAATCTAAGAAAAGTTCTTGTATTTCAAGGGTGCATGGCTACATCATTGATTATTTTCATTATTTTACAGAAAGGGTTTACTGTTTTCACAGAACATTCTTGCCTATAACACTAGAGTATTGCACAATGGAGGCTCCTTTTTCTTGCATTTTTCACGGATTTGCAATGGATTTAAGTACAGCAGTATATTAAATAGAGATGGGGTACAGGTTTAGGCAATGCCCAGAAAGTTTAGCTATTATTAGCATTCTCCTTGGCACAGCTTTCAACTAGGTCAGCTAATACTTTCCCAGTCAATTGTCAAGAAGGGTTTGGAACATAGTTGGACTGAATATGGACCTAGTAGTTTGTACAATAGCTGTGGAAAACAGTTTAGCTGTATTATCTTATTAACCAGTTGGTTCTTTATCTTGAATAATTTGTTGGGCTCATGAATGAATAAAATTTTAAACTCAAGTCTTCTAAATCTTTGAAAAATATCCTATTTGTGGGCGGTTCTTTCTTTTGCTTGTGATCGCTCCTTACAGGAGGTTTTCTCTCTTTTTCCAGTTCTAAATCTACAGTCATTAACTTTGGAAATTAATCAAGTCTCGGAATAATCGTATCTCAGTCAAAACATATGTAAGGTTTTGCCTGAACAGCATTTACCAGGATTCAATGAATAGATTTGGGACACAGCTTTTTTCTTATTTTTATGCTTTCACTTTATTGGGTTGATTTTCTAACAATTTCAGCTTGTCCCACAGAATACAGGTGCTCTCTAACCCTGAAAAGACATTCCTCACTATTCGCTCTTGCTCTTGAGTATTTCCGATGCAACCAGATTGAAATGTGCTTCTGATATTTTGAGTGTCCTGGCTTCCTAACATTTTTTTTAAAGGGTCATTCACTTTACTGAGAGTTTGCAACTGGATGAAAAATTCACAGTATTTGATTTTTGCATCTCACATGCTAAAAGGAGAGTGAAGTACAAAATTATCTTCTTAGAACTTAAAAATTACCATGTCAAGATTGAATTGCAGGCAGGATGAAGAGATGCATCTTATCCAAATGAAACATATACAGGTTAGTTAATATTAGTACGCCAACAAGAAGCTAGGAAGATTTTCAGAAATCCTCAGCATCTAAATCTTGATGATTTTCAAGACATGGTTATCTCCTGTCTAGTGCTATAATGACAAAACATTTTTAAGAGTCGATATCTCTCCCTTAGAGGGAGCAGGTAGATGAACGCATTTGGAAATCTAATTCACTACTGTACTGGAAGCAGAATGGGAGATCAGATGTTTTCAAATGCAAGTGTATTTCTTATAACCCTGGAATAGCTCAAACCTGTCTCATTTGTGTCTATTTCAAACATCTGTGTTGCAAAAAGATTGTGGTTTTCTCAAAAGGGCAGGTATTACATCCAAAACTACAGGTGAAAAACCATAATTCCATTAGCTATCATCAGTGGTCTCATTTGTCACCAATTAGTATTTAACTTCATAAATCTTTGAGGATTTTGCAAGTAAAGCTAATGCAGCTTTGAAACTGGTTTTTTGTTGTTTTTTTTTTTTTTAAATGTGATTATTCACAGCTTGCTAATTTGTAATTGGACTTTTACAACTTAAAAACCTCCAGATTTCAGAAAAACTAATTTAGCTTTTCTTGGTTTAATTGTGGTATTCACACTCAAAACTGTGGAGTGAGATTGCTTCTAGTGTGTTGTATGCAGTGTTCTGGAACTAATAAAATATATTATTGATTGCTTAATGAAAAGCACCATGTTCATACAAATTTACTGTGGCTGAGGATGGCTACAACAGCTACTTCTTATTCTGTTTGGAGGATCACCTGCCATTTTACTTGGGTGTATTTCTGCATATCAAGTGTGCTTTTAAATTAAGTTATGGTTGCCTACAGGGCACTATATTGGGTGGCTCCATTAAGGTGCCCTTATACTTTTCCTTCCATGCAGTGCTACCCGTTGCTTTTAATTTAGCTTAAGATCATCAAAATTAATTATGATAGAGTGTATTAAAAGTTGAAATAGCAAATCAAGGAGTTTTATTAAGTGCCCTTTAGATTTCCTTATGTGTTTAGAGGTTTTAGCTTTTTATTTGCTCATCACAGTCTATTTCATCATGATTACTATGAAAAAGATCAGTAAAACAGAACAAAAATGTCTGACTATGGTGGTAATAACTACAACTCTCATTTCTGAGCTGAGTTTGATATCCCTACCAGCCAAAATAGATGTACAGCTGTTCTAGTAGTGCTGGTGACTGCTTGTAGTTGCCCTTTCCCTGTTGAGCTGTTTGGTCTGTGCACTTGGCAGCAAAGCAGTGGCTGTATTTTAGGCATATGAAAATGCTGCTGGTCCCCCTCCATCATCCTAATGGCAAAACTTCCAGTGTCAGTGGCGAATCCCAACAACTAGCACTGCATTGTCATGAATCTTGTGGTGGGGAAGGATCTCCCCCACTATCTGCCAGACATGACACAGCATGCACGCTGCTCTGAGTGCTCAGGGCAGGTTTTATTATGATTTTTTTATGCACAGTTGCTCGGGACAGGTGAACACCTACCCAGTGGTCTCCTGGGGCTTGTTTCTGTACTGGTTGTTGTCCAAGGGCATGGACCCTGTGAGGTTCACCTAGGAACAAGCTCCTGCTGGGATCCTAATCTATTTGGTGCCCAAATGGATCATTAATTCTGTCATCCTAGTTCACACTTTATAAACCTTTAGCTTCCTATGAAAGCAGAGCAAATTTCTTCACACAAATGCTTGAGTTGGCTCAGTCCTCTACATCTGCTGCATCTCTCTCTGTGTCTCACTACCTGGCTGCTCAAGATGGAAGGACTCAGGGTAGGATGCAACTGCAATTGGAGAATAAGGTCTGGCATTCATTACCAACATTGCATGTACAATGCTCCACACAGAGATTTTAATACCCGTATTGAATTCCAGACCTAAGGACATAATTAACAATATGATCTCAGGCAGATAATCCATCCACAAAACTCACCCTGGAAGAGATCCTGCATGTGGTTCAGCAAACTATCATGTATTCATTTTTCTCATGTTGTAAAGTCATAGATTTTTAAGAGAAAAGACATTATAGCCACCTATAATCACCTTCAACATTAACATATTAATCCTCATTACATTACCCCAGGTAATACATTCAATACTACACCCATTGATTTGTAGATAGACATACTTCAGAGAATTAATAGTTTAATGACCAACAGACTAACCACAATACCTGTACTTCAACCATCCCATTGAAATAAAACACATAACAATCTCTGCTAAACACAGTGGTACTCAAACACATGTCCTGGATGGACTCAGGTCAAATCAGCTCCTCATTTCTGGATATCCCTGCTGCCAGTGTGCCAGGTTGTCTATCAGTTGTACTCCTCAGGTGAAATCACCAACCCACCACATATAAGACCCCATAGGCACTAGCTTCAGAGCCATTAATTCCCTCTCAACCCATAGCACAAGTTGCTCCTTTGTATCCCTGGCTCACACTTCAAGTCCAACATAGTACAAATCAAAGAATGTCATCCATTAATTTATTTAATCAGCCACAACTCTTTTGAGGTAAAAGAGAATGACAACAATAGTTTCACATGAATGATAGAATTCTTGGTAATTGTAATATCCTTTTTTGCAAAACTTAGTTGTCATCAGTGTTTCAAATCCTCCCTATTTTCTAGGTAAGTTTTGTTTGGATTCACTTTTGATCATGTTATACCTTTTCCTGTCAGACAAAACTCTCATTGATTATCAGAAATACTATTTTACATATAATGAGCAAGTTATCTCCAGGTAATTTGTCAAATCAACCAAAGAGGCTGTGCTTTTTCTGGTTTTCACACAGTGAGGTATATTTTGAAGACTGCATCATTACATCTTTCCAGAATCCTTTCCAATTCCTTGATATCCTTTTAGAATTACAGATAATAGTTCTGGACACAGAATTCCAGTAATGGTGCCAATAATGCTGCCTTACTATTTTTATCATGTTCCCTTGCTTGCAAATCAATTAAGGATCATGTTAGCTCACTGAAGGAAATCAGGTTCAACTGCTCATCTACCATTACAGCAATTAGTTATCAATCTGGAGACAGAATTATTGCTCTTTACAATAGCCTTTCTCATCTTACAAATAAGTCCCTTGTTTCTAGATAGAAGTCCTTGCACTTGGTTTCAATAAAACCTATGTTTAGATCTGAACTGACCTCTGCAAGCGATCCAAGTCACTCTGTACAATTGACCCGTTCTCTGTATTATTTACCATTCCACCAATAGGTCACATCCAGTTCTCTGATTAATTGAAAGTAAAAGGAAATAGATTTTTTTTCTGTATAAATTAGTTTAATGCATGAGGTCATGACCCAAAGCCCATTAGATTCACTGAAAGAATTTCTATTGAATTTGGGTAGCTTTAGGTTCTGAGTCAGTTGTAGTTTTGCTGTTTTAGAAATTGTTCTGATTCCAGGATAGAGTAGAATATATTATAGGCCTTTCTGACTGGTATAAAATTAATTCTCTGTAGTTTAGTCTAGCTTTTTAAAAAATACTTTTATTTTATTTATTTTATTTTGCCAGCAAATAACACCTGAACAATTCAGGCTGGCTTCAGAACCCACACTGGAATTAAAAATAATTATCAGTGGTTTAACAAGCTAATAGTCTATGCATCCATTTTCTGGAATTGTCCATATGCTTGCATAAACTCATGTAATGCATGTATAAATGTCCTGTATTTCTTAAAGTGTAAATCTGTTTGTTCAATTATTTTTCTCAATGACACTACTGTTGCTTGATTTGATAATCCTGAGTAAAAATTCAGGCAGGTTGTCAATTTTGTAGGAACTACAAAATTTCAGATTTTCATTCAAGTATGGGATGTATTTTTAAAACACTGAATAATCTTCTTTCATATTTTATAATCTTAAAACTTTGAATAATGCATGTTGTCCTTGTGTCAAGTATCTCTAGGAGTATATCCATCATTGATGGAAAATCTTCTGATAAAGAAAAGAATAAAGATTTTCATTCAGCTCATTTCCTGAACCTCAGTTTCTGATAGGAAGTGGAAGGTATTTTATTTGAATCTGTCTTGCCTATATGAGTTACAAACGAATATTTTTAATGACTGTTCCTTACTGTTTTTAAGGTAGCATCTAGTGTAGTAAGTTTCTGATCTCAGTTTAGATTAAAGCACCAATAATATATATATTAGTATAATAACTAATATAATATGTTAATATAATAACTAACAATAGTTCTTCAATCAAAAGTAAGCTGTTAAAGCAACATGAAGGGGTTACTTTCAGGTGAACATTCTTTAACATTGGCTTGAAGCCCTCCTCGGCAGTCAACTACAGAAAGATTTATTGGTCACATGACTTACATATGCACAACAAAATTTAAAACCCCAGTCATGGAAATTTGTTTAACTGTAAAACCCCAGTCCATGTAAATGTCTATATTTTTGTGGAAGAAACCATGAATCTGTGTGGACTTAAGAACTGTAATAACCTGCCTCAGGCCACAAGTTATCCTCCCATTTTTTTTCCCTAAAATCATAAGTAGGGTGTTCAAAAAGCCTTTACTATGCTCTTTTATTGATATTAAACACAGTACCTAAAATTTTCTCCCTCCCAGGGGCTAGAGACAGAAATTTTCTTGCTAGTTGTTGCCTATGTGCTTTGGCACATAAAGCTGTATCCTTCAATATCAAAGTAGTTGAGTAAGCTAATTATACTGATCCCAAAAGGTTCAGTGCCTGTAGGCTTTCTTCGGTGCATTGTGTATTTATACCAGAAATGAAACTTGTCTTGTCTGCTTGCTGTGCTGTGCATAGGTTCTTAACCTCCTGCTAAGATCCTAGCTATTGATTTGGGTTGGCTCTCTCTGTAGGTGCCTGGCGTGGTGCCTTATTCTCTCAAAGCAATACATATCTGCTTCTGAAAATTGGGACTTTTGCTGGTACATTTAGATGACCACCAGAAGCACAGCTTTGCTGGTTGACTGAGAGTACTGCCTTAATCCTAAGACCTAAAATCTGGAAATTGCTGATGATGTGCAGTAACTTGAACAAAGGCAGTAGATGTTCTGCCCTTTGATGAAAACTGGGTGGATAGCACCCTGACATGCAGCTGATAGCTTGCTGTCAGTGGATTTTATTGAAACTTCCTATGTTCTTTTCCTCAAATGGTTTTAATTTTTTTTTTTCCAGAAAGAAGATTTACATATCAAGGGATAATTAAGTTTACATGGGGTCTTATGTAATCAATTCAACATATAGGTATCACTGTGTGAGCTGTTTTTCTATTGCACTGATAACTTACTGTCAGCGATTAAACTTTTTTACAAGCCCCAAGTCTGCTATGAAAATACAATTGGAGAGAGGAGAAGGGAAAGAGACAGAGAGAAAGACTTTATTAATTTTTTTCTGTGTTTTTTGATAATGTTCATATGTAAGAAAGGGGAAGTCACAACTCTAGTGACAACGTGGGGTGCTGTTCAAAAGCTTCCCTGGGCAGTTTCAACAGGTGAAACGTCATGGCAGAAATAGCCAGCTAGGCAGTAAAAGTTAGGAAGGAAAACCAGGCAGTTTGTCAGAAATATGTTCCTGGCTGACTGACAGAGACCCACTCCAACAAGCACACAAACATGTGCATAACTACTTCTGTGAACAGCACTGCTGAAATTAAGGGAAGAAAAGATCTAAAAAGGAAGGATATTACCACAAGCATTTTTTTTTCAGGCTTTCAGCCTTCGGTCTATAGAATAGTTTGGCTTTTACTACTCAGCTTTACAAAACACTTCAAAAAGTATTGATGCAGCAGAGGGAGGAATGTGGGTAATTGAGCAGTATAGACTCTTACAGTTCACATTTGTATGACTCATAATATTCAGGCTATGAAAAGTAGGACAAGTTTTAATGCAAGTAATAACGCAAACATTTGTGTCAGTTTATTTTTTCCATCAATAACTTTAAATGACAAAATATTTCCCTGTTCTTTTCAGTATTTTAAAGAGGAAAAGTAATTCACAGCTCCACCTTCACTGCTCTGCTTAGCAAAGACCAAGGACAAATGGCAGGAAAACCTAGAGTGTTTAGCTGCAGATTGGGAGTAGCCACTAGGAGGGGCTGACTGCCTTGAAGAGAAGGTAGGGATTGATTTACTAACAATTCCAATAAAAAACGCTAATAAAATGAGTTCAGTACTAAAAGTAGTGCTAAGCTAAGATAAAGTTGAAGTATTTATATATTATGTATAATGGTTACATAATAACTTGTGGGATAAATGCTCTGTTTGATACTAATGTACTTCCAGGCAGCAAAGATATTCAAGGACCTGATTTCAAAACAAAACTCAGAACACTGTTCTCTCCTAAAAGATAAGATTTGATTCATGTCAGTTCTTAGAAAGAAACGTCCTGTATTGTATGCACCATTGTGGGACACAGATAAAATAGCTGATTGAATAATGAAAAAGAAAAGTCTCTGTTCTGTATGTGGTTCAAAGTCAGTGTGTTTAAAGCCAGGTGGCCTTGTTCATAAGCATGGCTCTTGGACAAAACAGCATCTGTTTTTCCATAACAGCCTTTTTTGCTGCATTATAATCTCTTTATATATTTAATACCATAAATAAAACACTGGCATAGAAGAGAACTATAAATAAAACACTGGCATCGAGGACATATGCCAAAAGTGATCTCTCAACTTTTTTCTTAATATCAGTGCCGTAGTTAAAAGAAAAGTCTGTTCAGTGCCATACTGGAAGGGATGAGGAAGCAACTGCTGCGCACCCCCCAGCCCCCAGACTGCCAAATACAAATAGTAAAGCTGGAAAAATTACAAATGGGATTGTTCTGAGTTATTACTTTCAATTGAGGCTTCCTTTTTCTCCTCCTTCACATAGAACTTACTGCACATGAAAGATGCCAGCGTGATGATGCTGACCTCTTATTAAGAGATATTTTGGAAAAGGTTGCATATTTCAACCAGAGATCAAGCACCATGACAAATATATGAGGTATTGCTCTTCTACCCTAATTTACAAGACAGTGAGTGAAGACTCATGTTTGGCCTATAATTATAATCACTTATATTTCGTCTGACGAAGGACACTTCAGGGCAAATGCATCTTGGACATAATGTCTTTTCTTGTTTAAAAAAGGAAGGAGAAAATTTGATTTAGAAAGGTAAATATGAAATATAAACTTTAATTTAATGAGAGTCTTGAAATCAAAAATATTGCAGCTGCCAAACCATAGTCCAATACATTTGGTGAAACAAGGTTTAGTTTAGAGGTCTGGAAAAATAAGAAAGGAAAGAAGAGAATCCTCAGTTCTCTAAAGGCAATTTTCAGTGAGGATGGATATGATCAGTATGAAAAATGGGCTAAGAATATTCTTCTTTGGGTAGAGGATGGCAATGATCAGGGTGAAAATGGACAACATGAGCTAACTATCTGTATTCAACAAAAATATATTTTATTTTTTCCCTATTCAAAAGTACGCTGCTGTGAGTAGGAATCTTTTTCACACTGATGTAATTAGTATCAGCACAAGAAGCCTGTCTCCAGTTTCTTTACAAGCAAGGAAAAAAACCCAACAGTAATGACAATGTAAGAGAATGGTTTCAAAGCAGCCCTTTGCTCTGTGAGGAGGCAAGTTGAATACTGTTTTTAAACAGGAAAGATCTCTGCTTCCACTGAGTTCATACGGAAGGTGGTCCTCTGCCTGTCACAGGTTGCCCTGTGACTTCAGTTCTGCCTTCATGGTAGGGTGAGGAAGGCTGGAAACTACTGCCTTTCACAGAGGCAAGTTCTTGATTTGCAGGGAAGAAACAACTCCTGCTATCAGAAAATTCAATATGCTAGTGTAACAAGGGTCTAGGCTTTGCAAAAAGGCCAGTATCTACATTCAGAACTTTGTGGGAGCTTCTTTGAGGCAGTATGTTACTTTGAGGCAGTATTTCTCTCTGAGGAGAGAAATAACACGCAAAACCCATATGGGAACTGACAGCTCCTGCTTCATTGCCTGCTCAGCTTTGGCACTGCGCCTCAGATAAGTGTCTTGCTCTGCCCAGACCTCGCCAAACTCCAGTGGGGTTAGTCTAGGGCAATATTTTTCCACACTGAAAATTTAGATATACAATCTCACAGTTGCTATTAAATTAGGATGTCAGAGGAGCTGATATGAGGGATCTAGTTGCCACCACTTTGCCAGATCTTCTAAATATGAAGGGTATTAATCATGACCCTCTCACTCCTACTAAAGTTCAGGATCCACATGGTGTAGCTGCCTCTTGCAGATGCATTTCTTTTGCTGCAAGGGATTCTGAATCCTGATGAACTAGAATTGCAACAGGAGGCAGCAGCTATGCTGAACTGCTTGTGAGTAACAAAGGGTCTTAATAACACTTCATAATACTGACTCCTAAAGAGTTTACTCGGATATTCCCAATTCCTTCACCTCTGGTGACATTGGAAAGCTCAAAGGAAAAGGATAATGATACAGAATGTTATCCTATATCAACTATTTCACCTACAAACTCTAGCTGTCTGAAATAGTTCTTTATACAGACCCTCCACTAGAAAATCAAAGACAGAAGTCAAATATCCAGATTAAACATTTTCGAGAGGAGAAAAGAAACAAAAGCAGACTGTCCAGTCCTACACAGTGGGGCCATATACTCATGTTTGTTAAACAAAAAGGTGTATTATGAGCAAAAGTGATGGCTGGCTTACTACCAAAATGATTCTTTCATTGTGTGGTCTGAGAAGATTGGTATAAATTGATGCCTGAGAATATAGGTACCACCAAGCCCACTACATTCCCGCCTACTCTGTCGTCTGGCCTGGTGCAGAGATGGAGATTTAAGATACTTAAACATAGGTTTACAGTACCATTTTATCTCTCCCTCATGCTAGACCTTGTGTTGTATCTGCCATTATTGTGGGCAAGTATCAAAAGTCCTGGACTGTCTAAAATGTTCTTTAGCCTCTGTGGAGTCTCTCCTATTAAAAATCCAGTAAAGTGCTTTCTTGCACCAACTGATTATTTGGGAAGTGAATATCAATGATTTCAGCTGTGATGGCTCAAATACTTGTCATCTCTGCCTGCTCCCACAGGCAATCTGGTACATCAGAAAATAGCTGGGGCACCTCAATTACCCATGACCAAAATCCCTTGGCTAATCGATCATTAGCAGCTAGTGTCAGGCAGCAAGGCTTTGCAAGAAGCTGCTGGGAGATGGGTGTGAGTTGCTCTTCACTTGTATGTAACTTTAGTAGTTGCCTTCAGGACTTCTATCTGTACCTGGAAGGTGTCCTGTTAAAAAAAGACTGTTTCTCAGCTCATAGTGAAAATTTTCCTTGCACAGAAAGCACCTGTATCAGATTATTCTGAATGAACTGTAATTTGAATTTGTCAGAATATCGGAGTACAAAAAGTCTCCATCAAAAAGGGAAAGTTCTTTAGGTCTAAGTTTTCTGGGCTTCTTAATATGGATCCACTTGCTCTTGACAGCAAAGATCCTTCATGCTAATGCAAAAGCCTGAATAAAATCAGAGATTAGTAGCTGTAACAGAAACACGACAACTCTTCATTCCTCTTTGAGCGAGATATAGTGTTTAAAATGCAATTGACCTAATTTTGCTTAGAAAATCTCTTATTTTTTTTATCTACATTTTCATGCAAAAGTGTTTTCAAAATAAGTCTTTCCCATCCTAGTACGGAACGCTTTCTTTCCCGTCCTGGTATAGGAATCTTTCTTTCATCTTCCCTTTACTTTCTGGGAGGGTGCCATGTAACTTGACAAACTCATTCTGCTAAACTCTTTCACTTTCATTCCACTATAGAAAATAAGGCAGCTGGGATAAAATCAGGGAATAAAATGTGCTAAGGTCCAGTGTCAAATCTATCTTAAGTAACTTCAGTCAAATACATGGTTTTCACTGTGATAAAAGCTTGCTTTTGCATCTGTTCATATTTGTATAGACAAAAAAACAATGTTAGTTGTAGATATCCACAATTTAAAACATTTTCGACTTATGAACTTTTAGTTAAGATAAAACTTCTAAAGTATATGTAATCTTTCTTGTGTGAAAGTTTCATATTACAGTTAATGAATCCTAAGTTCTTTGTGGCCTTACATAGTTAAAGGTCCTACTGATTTCAGTGGAGGCTGAAGTACTGCCTCATAAGTACTAACAATAGGAATCCTAAACACCGTTTAGTTCCTTAACTTTACGATTTTAAAATCTCTTTGAATAAATTCACCAGGCAAGCACACAAAGCTGATGGTTTGATAGACTGTGAAGTGCCAACCTTTTCTGAATATGATCCTTACCGTTGCAGTCACTATTATACATGAGAAGAGAACTTTAAAGAAGCTGGGTAAACTTGATGCATCCAAAAGCATTAAACACCTGTTCCATTAATGACATGGAATTTGTCCTGTGTACACTTGCAGCAGATTCCATCTGACAGTTCATCTGAGAAAATTGGGCCTAATAAGGAGGGCAGAGGTCCTCAGCTAATGAGCAAGCGGAGGTTCTGATGTATTACATTAGACAGAAACTACCCTGTCTTTGAGACTTAAAATATGACCAGGGCTTTGGCCTTGTTTTGAAATATTTATGAATCAACACCTTAATCCAGCAGGACTACTCACCTGAAATCAGTAGAACTATTCACAGGAGTAAAAGATGTACTATTGGGCCACAGCAGTACATTCCCTCTGACATCAAGTTATTCTCCACCTCTCAGCCCAACTTCCTCAGCACGCTGGCTCATCATCCAGGGAGGATGAGTTAGTCTTGCTTAGCCCTTTCTTAATTTGAAAGAAATGTGCTAATTGAAGATTGATTCTTTATAGTGGGAATTCTTGACATATAGAAAAGCCACTTTTCTTTTCTTTCTAACAAAAAATTCTGTTCTAAGTAAAGTCATAGCTCAACACACTTAACATGTTTAGGTGAATAATTTTTTTTTTGCCAGAAATGTCAATATTATTGAGTTTATAAATTCCATTTCCAGAAATTATTAATGAAAATGCCTGTGAAGATTATTCTTCTCATGGAAAAGCAAGAAATTTCAGAGAAAAAAATCCAGAAAGTAAGTATATTTTGTAGACTTTTGTAGTAACCATGTTAAAAAAAAAAAAATAGTGAATTAAAACTGCAGCAAATTTTGACTGTGTGAAATAGGTACTAACAGAGTTTGGGCCCTATGCTGCACCGATGTCATCCTGGTGCTGCATTGTTCACCTATTTTTTTTCTCTGTGTTGTGACTCATTTCATAATGTGTATTGGCCCTGAGAAAACCTTGCTAAAATCTCAGAGGCACTTATCTCCACTTAATCTCTCTGAAGCATAGACACCAAAACAGTAAGTATTTATGTTTCGTATTTATGTGAGTGCCAGAATTTTTTGCTAACAAGTTTTTTGAATGAGACTTAGTGATTTATTTTTATCACCAGGTACTCTCTTAGAGGGGTGGTTAAGGTATGGTATACTTGGGATGTCATTACACTTTAAAGTCGTTACTATTTTAGGGGGAGTAATGTAAAGAGGCAGATGGATTGAGGTTGTAAGTGCTGACAGAGTGATGGTAGGCCCACGGTAACGAGAGACTCCAAAGGGGCAAGATGAACTGAAAACACAGACAATGTTGTTAAAAAGGCCTTTACAGACATCTCTTTCTTGAGTCAGGCCAGAGGGACTGATGTGAAGGATAATGTTTGCTAGGTCACATGTAACTGCTTGCCCATCACTGAACATGCTTGGACCTTCACTGGTTGCATTGTTACACTGAGCCCTTCAGATAGTGAAGCACACGAGTATTACAGATATTACAGGTCGCAGATGTTCCCATATGAAACTATGGTATTATGTGCTGTAATTGTTTTAAAGACCACATATAAACAAATGCAGCATTTTTTTTTCTTGTGCATTCTCATGCATTTCTGTGTTGTGTATATAGCCCTGCACAAAAGGTAACCATTCAGCTGCATTACCTTCCATTGCCAGCATTGTTCTTCAAGGCACTTTTGTTTGGGTGAACATTCTTTGCCTTTAATCTAAGATTTAGCTGGTGCAAGAAAGATCTGGCTGGAAGAATGATGCAGACATAGTTTCCTAATATGTACCATTTCCATCTCCAGACAGCATTTTATGTGTACAGTTCATGTTGATATAATAGGTAAACCACAAACAATATACCATGTTTTGTGAGTGTAACCATTGAATTAAGGTGTTTGCTAGATAAAAAATGTTACAGATCCAAACTGAAAGTTTTGACTATTGTCCTAGCTCCCAGCTTAAGAGAATTCTTTACTGCTGGCCTGACTTTTTATCATTAATGGATACTGTGTTGACTCAGTGTGTTAAAGTAGCGTGGCACTAGCTCCTGTATTCCTTGGATGGCACATGAGGAAGACTAGCCCACCTTACAAATGTGTACTCAGGGGAAGTAAAAGTAGCTAATGTACTGACAAAAGATTTTATTTTCTATTGCACATCTTGAATTCTTTCCTGTTCAATGTGTGACAAAAGAAATCCTACTTTGTGGTTTCTAAGTCCTAGAAGTGCAAATTCTGTTTTCACTTAATTTATTAAGCAACTCCAGTCTTACCGTGTAAGAGAGTATTATTCCAGATTGTGCTATTATAGCTGACTCTATAAAAAGTACTGTGTATTTTTCATCTTGTCATCTTTACCAAAGTGTAAGAATTTTTGTTCAGTCTTAGATCATATGGACTCTCTTTTCTGAACCTGCTGACTGACATCAGTGGCAGCCTTGCTAAGACAAAGTAAATGTCATGAAATGTTTTTTTCTACCACAGACACTGGCAAGTAATTGGCATCTGTTTTCTGTTGTCTAGCTGCCATTCTGTTTTCTAAAACAGAAACTTCCATTTCTCATCTAATTCCTTGATGAATTCAGTCTCTTATGGGACTGAAAAAATTGCAAAGAAAAAAATGTGAAATATTTTGTAAAAGGAAACCTAAATAGTTTCATAGTGATTTCCATGTAATTAATTATCTAAACTGGTTGGAATTACTTAAAATATACCAAATAAAAACTCAATAATATTTATCTTGACAACTGGAAAATTTTTCAGCTGAATAATATAATTACTTCTGTGTTTTTCTGGATATTTTTGATAGATTCTATTTGAATTCAGTCACTTTTGTCATCAGCTTTACTGTTGTACCAAAATACAGCATAATTTCTGTGTATACAGTAGGAGATTTTTCAATTGTAACCAACTATTGGCTAACAGGATATAAAAGACTTATCAAAACACATATTCAACTCCTTATTACTAAAGCTTTAAAGCAGATAAAATAGCACTCTGACTTCAGGAATTCTTTTGGCTAAGCATATGATATTAATGCTCATTAATGTGCTTTCAAATATATTGCCAGAGTGGTAATAAAATTAACGCCTTCTAATTTTTATATGGAAACTAAGTCAAAGTGCATTTGATCTTGTGACTACTTAGCAGTGTGCATGATACCTAAAATATCAACATAAATGCTGAATAAAAATATTATCTCTTTATTAAGTGAAAGCGTTGCATCTTATGTTGTGAACTGATATTGTTCAACAACATAAGAAAAATGTGCGATTAAGGACTGAGAGTCAGACAGCAGGATAAGAGATCAGCTTTTGTTTCTGCACTTTAGTGTTTCCATAGGTTACAATAAAATACAAAATAACACACAGAAAGTTAATTCCAGTTTTTATACTCACTGTTTGCCACTTAGGTAAAGTCTCAATAGTCATTGAATTTTATGGGCAAGACTTGCCTAGAGTAATGCAAAAATCAGATATGTTTTCTGCATTAACTCAGAGCAGACTGGCATACTTGCATTAACAGGAGAATCTCCTCACAGCACACTTCTTTTCAGTAAAATTAATATTCTTGAATTTGTAAGCCACAGTCTTACAAAATAAGTTGCAAATTTAATCACTGCTGTGAAATGAAAATACAGTTTTAGATGTGACTCTTTGATTATTTGTAAGCAGTATAAATTTAATATATAAATGTTTGAAGATAAAAATATGTATATGCACACAGATATTTGCTTCCAGAGCCCTGAATCTTCAAGCTTATTTATATGAGATAAGCTAAAATTTGTTGTGGGATCATTGTATTTTCATGTATAGTACATGTGAGACTTTCCACTCTCAATCCTGTCCCAAGGCCCGGGTGAATTACTGGGGTTTTTTATTGTCTAGTGCCTAGCAGATTTAGAACCTAAATCACTGCAGATCTTTATCAGGTACTTTACCACACAATTGCAGTCTAGGGCAATACATGTAGGAAAAAAGCACAGTTATTCTGTTAGTCAGAGAGCTATGGAGCTAGCAGAAAAATATGGAGAAGTTTTGGGGTTTAAAGCCTTTATTAATTGCACCATTTATGAGACAAAAAGGCAATAATTTCATTTACAGCACTGTGAATCTGTATGACTGAAATAATGAAGTCTCGTTGAATTAATTCTCAGTCTCTCCCAAACCTCACTACTATGATTTTGGTCAACAATAACTGGCTGAGGATTTCTTTCAGCTTTACAGTTGAAAACATTCGCTTATTTGACCTTCATCAGCCTTAGTTACTGTACCTAGTTTTGCTGTATGTTTACCTCTATCATCCTATTTTACTTCCTTCTTTGTTAAAAAATCCATTAGAAAATTATTATGCACTGTGCCAAATAAATTTTTGGTGAAATACTCTCCATTATAATTTCAACCCTTCTAATATCAGAACATGGACTACACTGTTTCAAACTCATTTGATATTTTGAGAAATTTTCTTGTGTTTTGTTATTCTGGTTGAACATAAGAAGAATAGAGATGGAAACTAAACCAAATTTGTTCTGAAGGAAGAACAAGTGCTTCTCCTGTTTTTTATAGAAATTTTTGAATGTATTATGTTTCCCTGTTTCTGTATGACACCTTAAGAAGTGTTGGTCTATATTTTTTTCAATTTTACAAACTGATCTACTAAACAAAACATTTTATGATCTTTTAAAGTTCATGGTTGCAGCACCACTGCGATAGTGATATCCTACTGTGATTTACAGCAGTTTTTAAACTCTTATCAAAGCATAAGCTTATTGCTACCATTCTCTCTATCGTGGAAATAGGTACAACCAAGCATTGTCCAGGTGTGGGGTCCCCACATATGATGAATGCAGATCCATTGAAGTAAGTCCAGAGGAGGGCCATGAAAATGATGAGAGAACAGAAACACCTCTCCTATGAAGACAGGCTGAGAGAATTGGAGCTGTTCAGCCTGGTGAAGAGAAGGGTCTGGCACCTTCCAGTGCCTAAATGGGGTCTATAGGAAAGCTGGAGAGGTACTTACTACATGTACTTACAGAACAAGGGGTAAAGGCTTTACACTGAAGGAGGGCAGGATTAGATTAGATATCACGAAAAAAGTTCTTCAATATCAGAGAGGTGAAGCACCAGAACAGGTTGCCCAGAGAAGTGGCGGATGCCACAGCCCTCCCTCCAAGTGTTCAAGGCCAGGTTGGATGGGACTTTGAGTAACCTGTTCTAGTGGAAGGTGTCTGCCCATGGCAAGGAGGTTGGAATTAATGATCTTTAAGGTCCCTTCCAACCTGAACCATTCTATGATTCTATGATCTTTAAAAAGTTTAGCCTATAGTAGAATCTTGCTCTGTGTGAATGCATTTTTCTATGTAGTGCAAATCATGCAAGAGAACTGTTGCTATGCTATGACACAGTAATCATTTAGCTGCAGCATGCACTTAAAGAGGTACAGTGGCATAGCCTAACTCAGTGAAAAGGCAGAAGGTTTTTGTGTTTCTTTAGTTTAATGTAGTAGAACTAGTTCTAATGAATTTTAGGGTGTTACCATCTAAATTTTTCTTTGTCAACAATTTCAGAAAAGTTATTTTCATATTAAAGAACTTCAAACTTCTTGAAATTATTTTGCTGTAATGCTATTCAGATGTCTATTGCAGTTCTAACATTTTTTCCGCACTGAAGATATTGTAGTCCTACATTATCTAAGAAATTAATTATATTAATACCCCTAAAAATTCCTTTTTTGAATGGACTCAGTGAAACTGTTACATAGCATGGTCTTAGAAGGTGCTGTTTATTCATCTACCTCCCCTCCTCTGAGGATGGAGACATCTAAACCTCTCATGAGGCTTATTGGCTGTATTTCTTCCTTAACAGTAGGTTTGTATGCGGTTCATACGCCACAGTAAAATCATCAGGATCAAAAACTAGAATTGTCATAAGAAGTGTGCAGTTATGAGGAAATGTACCTTTAAAACTGAAATACTTCAAGAAAAAAGCTTTTTTGGTGCATTTGAGACATCTGGAAACAAAAAATTCTGCAATTTCAGTCCCCAATATTGAAGTGAACTGTTCCATTTTCGAGATATCTCTGCTTCATTTTAGTTGTTTTGACTTATTATTATTTTATTATTTGACATGTTACTATTTCCTTCCACCACCTGAAATGACTGATTTCTGCCCCCAGGTAAATTGCTTCCTTTACTGGTGTCTTTTTTTTGTAGATCAGAGTTCCAATATGGCCATGCTCTTGAAAGGGAAGCACCTAATACACAGCTCATTTATCAAGGCAAAAGTGTTTAACTATGACCTTAAGCACATGCTGCTGCTTGTTAGTTTAACTGAAGCTACACAAACATGATAAAAGGTAACTGACCTTTATTCTGTGCTCTAGGTATCTGTTTGATGATGGTCTCACTTTGTCCAGAGGTTTAACAAGTGTTTACTTTTTAACTAACTCTCTGATTACATGATCTTCTTTTCCCCCACTCTCTTCCTTCATCATATGATACAGCTTTTTCTTAAGTCTCTGACATTTCAAGTGAGGGTCACTGTATTTATGCAGTGCCAAGAACTAGGAACAGTCTTATGTGCTGAGTGTGCTCTTCCCCATTGTTCTGCAAATTAGTCAACATGAAACCAAATAGTGATAATGTGTTGTTATGATTAAGGTTAATAAGCTACTGATTATCTCCATAGACTACAGTTCCAGACACATTATTTAAATGGAATACTTTTTTTAACTAGTTGATAAAACATCCAAATTTCCCCTGTGTGATAAAAGGTGTTCTATGCCTATAGCACACTATAGGCATAGCTCCAGAAAAAATTGTCTGGTAACTAAAGGATGCTCCTCCTTGTCTCTGAGACTAAGCCTCTTGAAGAAAACACTTGAGGTAAGAAACCCATTGTTACCTTTCTGGTGCAGGCAAAAAAAATTAGCAAATTATTGTATTGAGATAACCTTGTTTTCTAAGCTTAATCAACACACGAGGCCACTAGTTTTATGTAATCTGGTCTTCACTAGCGTGAACAATCCTTCAATAAAACTACTGAAGATATGACAGTTTAAAAATTAAAAAAAACCCCAAACTTAAAATTCCCAAACCCAACAAACCTAAGCAGTCAAAACTGCCTGCCTGAAAAAAAATTCAAAATTAACAAAAGTTTTTAATGATCAAACTTTAAAACACCCCAGCAACCTATATTCATATATTCATAGAATACATAAATCTCAGACCAGACATAGATTTTTCTTTTTAAAAGATTTTTTTTTTTTTTTGCTTAATAGTAGTTTTACAACTATTTCAGATAATTTGCATTTTTGAAAATATTGACCAGAATACCTTTTTGTTCTCTAGTTCTTGAAGAGGATACTTTTGAATTTCTCAGTCAAATCTAGATTTCTCTTAATGACAATGCTTTCTGCTACGTTTTTCAATAGTCCCAGGGAAAAAAATTAAAAACCTACAAAAAAACAAGACAAAAACTTAAAAAGCTTTCTCTGACTTTTTAGCCAAGTGTTCTGATGGCTACCAACTGGGTCATTACTGACAAGCTTGTACTTTTACGCTTCATCACACCGGTTGACACTCACGTACCCCAAAGAAGAGTAGCTGAACATTGAGCCAAGAAGGGCACTTGTTCTGCCAAAAAAAGCAAGGGGCATGGTGCAAAAGTGCTTTGACAATCAATTATTAAGAATCCAGAGATGACAACTCATATGCATGTATGTTAAGTCGATAACCTTTGAGCATTTAATCCCCATGGATCAGAGCAGACAGTGACAGAAAGGATCAAGGTCAGTGATAATGAAATCAAAGTGGTGGTGAAGACCAAATACAATCTAGCCTATCCTTAAGAAAGCAAATCTTGCAGTGACTTTGTTAAACTTTGTAGTGATGTACATGAAAAAAGGCCTGTTAAATTTCTGAATTCATTCCTTGCCTTAGTTTAGAGAAGTCCATTCAGTTCACCTTTTTGTTAGAAAGCAGCCATGACCTACTAAGCTCTCAAATTCCAACCATTTATTTTTCAAATATCTCTTCTCTTGCTTGCCTTCTTTATCCTTGACCAGAACATCAAAACATACACATGAAGTCATTCAAAAACCCAGGAAAAAATGGAAGTCTGGTATTTGACTGTCAAACTGTGGTTTTTAAGCATAGAGGAAAGTCCATGTTGCATACTTTTATCCCAGGGTACTTGTGTGAGATAGAATTAGTAAGATAATTAATCATCTTGTGCATTTTTAAAGGTGGGTTGAAAATTTTTTTTACCTTGAATTATACTGGAAATAAAATATTTTACTGTTAGTAGCTTAATTCATAGTTAAAATTTAAGAGCTGGTGCTGCAAATATTCAATTGTTCCTGTGCAAGACAGAATCTTCAATAAATAATATCATACAATATGTTTCTCAGCATGTCTGTCCTACTTAGGCAATTTATTAAACTTATATATACCTACCTATATAAAATAATTAGCCCAACAACCCACTCTGATCATTGAAATGATCACTATTACAGTTAAGATCAAGAAATATCCTTTCTAAAACATCAGTCCAAAATTCATAGGAGAAAAGTAGCGCTGCAAAATTCACATGCTGACAAGAATTCTGGAAATGATATACCAGGTGTATACAAGCTGTATTTCCATTCACAGTACTTTAAAAATTGTAGCCCATTAGAATGTCATGAGCTAGATTAGGTGTAAAATCAGGCCTTAAAATATATCAGAGAGATACAAGCAAACAATCTATCTTTTTCACTAAGATAATTCTCTCTTTCATTTCCTCTAAAAAAAAAAATTAGAAATTTCATATAACAAATCTGAAAACTTGTTTAAAACCTCAAATGAAGGTGGTTCTTTTGTAATTTATAAAATGCAAAGACAACTACATTGTTTAAAAGGAGCCAATAAGTGTGATATCACTGCAAGATTAAAGGAGACACTCGGTGTTGGGTGACCAATGCAGTTGCAGTGTTGAAGTGTTTAACTGTATCAGTCAAGGCATGAGTGTCTTTTGCACATGCAATACATCATGACACATTAGATACAAAGGTGTGAGCTCTGAATCAGACTTTGTTATAAACTGCTTTGGGCTGGGACCACAATTTGGAGAAGTATCATTACATGTTTATTATATTTTTACATTTTTTTTCTAACAGGCAGGCACTATTAGTTACGGACACAGTTGAGATATTGGACTACAGGACTCCCTTTGAGCTCCTGAATAACTACAACCTTTTAGGCCTTCTCTTGTCACAGGCCTCAGACAGTACAGATGGGATTTGGAAACACTGAAGCACCACTTTTGTTTGCATTAGCAGATTTTGAGTGTGGTTGTGGTGGGAATAGAAGGGCCTCCTCCCTTGACAGCCCTCTTTCTCTAAGGAGTGGAAAGAGAACACAAAAAGACAAGCCTGCTGCTTGGGCACACTGGCGATGTAAACTTCTCCTGAAGTATTTCAGAGCTGCTCCCTGGAACAAAAGGGGAGCAGGGAAAGGATGTCTCTCGGGAGTCATAATTCATGTTCCAGTCTGCTTATGGAGTGGGGCAGCTCCTTGAAAGATTCATAGATTTTAAGGTCATTTATGATTGTCTTGCCTGGCTTGTGTGACACAAGCCATAGAATTTCATCCCTTCAGTGTTGCTTTCCAACTCATTAGGATTATATATTACTCCAAGTATATATATACTTAATGATTCTCCAGTAATAGAAGAAATAAAAATTTGATGGCCATAAACACAGCAACTTTTCTAGGGCTACTAAAGAGCAGACAGTGTAGTGTCACTTGTCACATTTCAAGTCAATTGAGAGGAAAAATATATACCTAAAAATACTATGAATGCTCCTGGTAGGTTTTCTTTGTGTAAATTGAAGGCAGTGAAGGGAAACAAAGCCGCCTGTCCTATTATCTCTCTTTTTGGGGAAGAGTATCCATTTCCCCACCTGTGCTGGCAGTGCCCTTTGCCGAGTTACTGCCACAGATGTAAGCAAAGGGGCACAGAGAAGGAGTAGAAGTGGCAGTATTATCATTGTAGAAGATGAATGTAGTGGCACTTCTAATTTATTTAGTATTCAGGATTTCGACTTTAATTAGGATTCTTTTGTCACATCATTCATCAAATGCACTTGAAAGAGATGGAAATTAACACCAAAGTTTCTGTTGCCTCAGGCATGCTTTTAGTACTTCTATTCGTTTTGGTTTATTGTTGTTCAGTTCAGTGAAATAGTTTAGTTGTGATAGTTCATTTAGCTGTAACTGGGTTTCAAAAGCAATAGAATGAATATATGCTCTTAAAAAGTGCTGTTTTGTGGAGCCCCTGTAGGTCCTAATACACCTTTTATAAAAAACCCCAAATGTTTCTCTCAATCTCTCTCTCACTCTCACTCTCTCCTTTTTTTGTGACTGATTTCTGAGTTTTTAATGTAGCACTGTATACCAGTTTTCACCCTAAGAAGTATTTTTTGATACATTTGTTACTGCTAGAATACTAGTAAGCCACAGACACTTTTAAATTGCACACATTTTCAGATGACGTAGCTTGCTTGCTGAAATAATTTTGGTTAGGATGATGACCAACATAGCTACAAAAATACCGTCCACCTGGGGAAACATTTGTATTAATTATTACTCCAGCTCCATGCCTGACATTGTAAAATTTACACTGCCCTGGCATTACAGGAGCTGCACTGATATATGGGTGCTCCTTATACCCAGAGCTTCCAGCTCATATAGCAGGGGTGCTGTCAGACATTTGAAGGAAGAGAACGTGAACCTATATTAAAGTCTGAGTCTATGCAACATATCAGCAAGGTTATTACTGTCAGCACAAAAATCATTAGCCTATGTCCAAAAATCACGCTTAGTTGAAAATCAAAAAGTTTATTAAGCAAGTATTTCCAGGACCTCTGTGATTAATGAAGCCTGGTTTATGCTGCTTGTGGAGATGAACTGCATAGTCTAAGCAAGTGCTAATTCTGACTGTAGGTTTTAGCATCGTTTTGGATTTTGAAAATTTCCTTCTGTATTCACTGGTGTCCAGTGACGTGCAATTTGTGCAGCTTTTCCATAGTAGCATCTCTCTCTCTCTCTCTCCCTCTCTCCTGGTTGCTGAAGTAAAAAAAATAATCAATAGCAAAGTTCAGAGATCTTTGTCCTTTTTTGTGCCATCTTCTCAATATGTACCTGAAATTTAAATGGATAAAGAAGTAGAAACTTTTTCACATATCCATTACTACATAATATTTCTTGGGAAATGTTGCTATTATAAAATTGGTAATATTTTGGGGGTATTTAAAACTGGCATTCTTATTACCAAACCTTTTAAATAGGTCTGGAATATCTTTCCAGATCTTCATCTACATTACAGGAACTAGAAATTATATTTCAATTAGGCAGACATTCTATTAGAAAATATTTGACGTTGCATGTTGGATGTGTACCGGAAGGTTATAACAATCACAGGCCTAAAGCGCAGTCAGTGGTTTGAAATCAAAGATAGGTTTCTACTCTACAAAATGTTTAGCAAAGTTTTTAAAGAGCCATAAAATGATAAATAAGAAACACTTGAGAAAAATAGAATTACCTACAAGCTCATCCACTTCCTGGCTGAATCAAGTAAACATTTCAACTAACATAAGTGGGAGCAAGACCAAACTCCTTACAGGTTTTTCAACACTACCAAAGAAACAAGACACTTTGTACACTATCATTCAAATACACAAAACTAATGAGTTTCTGTACCCTTTCTTTGCCCTCACTGACTTCTGCAGTATATAAACCCTGAAGTACAATACACTGTTTTTAAGAACTCAAAATATATATTTTAATTATAATGCTACTAAAAATAATAGCATACTTATTTAAGAAAATTCAGCTAGTTACAGATAGTTTCAAATAACTGGTACACTGAAACACAAATATTTCGTTGAAGTAATCATGGATGTGAGTTTAGTCTTAAGGAAAAACCTTGGCAACAGGAACTGCAGTGGTGGCTAAAAGATCTCCTTTATAATAGGACATCACAAGTGCACATTTTGTGGGTGCCTAAAGCCAGTTCTGAGTATAAATAAACTGTAGCTCTGAGAATATTATCTGTGCCTTGTACTTCAGAGCTGTCAGTCAGTATTTTTGATCATTAGCCATCTGTGATTATCTTAATTTTTGCCAGCAGGAGAAGGAACTCTTTTCCACCAGGGAGCTCTGTTATTACAATATAATTTATATGTAAAGAGCTCATTTCATTAGAGGGAAAAAAACACCAACTTTTTACATAGGTTTGGTGGAGGTTTTTTTTTTTTATTATTTTAAAAGAAACTTTTACCATTAATTATTTTGCTTCATTTTTTTTTTTTTTTCCCCTAATATCCTTGGCATGGTCCATGTAAAAACAATTAACATTATATCGGTGGATTAACAATAACTCTGTCTTTATTTTAGTTTTTGTTTACCATCCATTATGGAACATTAAGAAACTGAGCCAATCACAGACCTGAAGCATTTAGCTAGAGAAATTGCTGCTTTTGAGTTCACTCAAAATTATTGTACTTGATAACCTATGTCTTTACCACATGCCAGTTAAAATCGTTAAAGGGTCATTTTAGATTTCCTTCCCATCCATCTATTCAAAGAATGATTTTGCAGTGACCTTGTTTTTAGAATGACTTGGTGAAATAAAAATACTGCACCTCCCTGACTTCCTAAAATGAAACTCTGCCCATTGTTGTAGTATAAAGTCCTATTTTTATTGGTGGTGTAAATGCTGACAATATAATCTGAATAAATTGATTCATTAGGACACTTATATAAAATAAATCACTTTATAAACTTTACTTGGCTAATTCTGACTTTTTTACAAACCATTCCAGTTTGTCAATGGTGCTAAGAACCTGTTGTCATTGTTTTTGGCCTCAGGTCTTTGTCGTGTTAAAATTGGAAAGTATTCAGGTGAACTTTAAAATAAAATCTGAGTCAATATGACTGTCTACACTTGATGTCTGCATTTAATATCCTCAAAGACAATGGGAGACTGTGTATACCAAGAGGACACTCTGTTTTCATAAGGGTACACACAAGTCTTTTGCTTCATGCACCATAAGTGTGATACAGATAATTTCTATAGTTTTAGTTTTTCTCTCACAAATCTGCAAGAAGCCAGTTCTAATAGCAATGAAAATTGGCTACTGAATTTGAATTGCCTTTTTTTGATATAACTAAGTTTTGAGGCTATGGCTACATTACGTTCTCAAACTTATATTATGTATTTGACTTCTGAATTTGAATCGATTCCGTGATCTAAGGTCAAAAGAATAGTCACTGTCAATTATACATAAACTTCAGTATTAACCAGCATTTCTGGTCTATCCTATCTGATCATATGGATTTCCGACATAGAGATATGCTGCAGATAACAGGTCTTCCAACATCTTTAATCAGTAGGATGAGGTACATTTTGGTAAACAGTGTTAGAATTAGTTATAAAAGCTCTCTAATGAAAAGAAAAATACTCACATTTTGAGGACAGATATTTTTTCTCTACAGTTACAATAAGAGGCAAATAGCAAGAAGGAAAAAGATACATGTGAAAAGAAAGAAGATTTTTATGCAATAATTAGGTACTGGTACTAACAATTACAGTTGGCCTCAGTATTCAAATCTTGCATTCCCAGCTACCTTGGGTTTGCACATTAATATCACCTCACTGTGGCACCAACTGCTTCTTCACAAGCAGATCTCTAAGCAATAACACTAATGGAAAACATTTCTTTTTCCCCCTCCTTACTCTCTTTTTTTTTGATGTCCAGTAAGGGATCTTTTTTTCAACATTTTCAGTGCTGTGTAATACAAGATTCTCTCTTCACAAACATGTGAACTTATCCTACCTATACAAACATGTGAACCTGTAGTACTACAGCAACCTATACTATTAGTGAAACACCAAGAATAAATATGTGAGGCAAATGACCTGTCTTGAGTACCTACAAACAATGGAGTGGGATGTAGGGAGATTGGCTGCCTCAGGTTTCTTCTTGTCCAGCCCCATAGAGTGACAGCTCTCCTGTACCTTCATCTCTGAGTCGGTTTTGTTCAGAAGAAACCAAGTCCATTATGCAAGTCACAGCAATGCAAAGGGGAACAGCTGGGACATTCACTTCAGAAGTGCAGGGAAGATCTAGTAACACTGGACACTAGCGCAGACACATACTTTCACTGAAATTAGCCAGTGAGTATGTTGGTATAAGGATAGAAATATTTAATGCACAGTTATTTCACAAGTATATAATAGCATAAAAAGTGATAGTTAAAAGGTTTAATGAAAATAACATTACGTAAGCACTTCTGAACATATGGTAAGTTTTGCGTAAAATAACTTCAAAATTGTAACAGCTTGTGAATTGTGTAGCTAACAGAGTAACAGAAGAATTGAACAGTACAAGGTTTTCTATATTTTTAAACGAAACTGCCTTCATAAACTGTCCTGGTTCTGTTAAACAACTTGGGACAAGCTGAAAGTAATTCACTTCTTACATCTTTATTGCCAAACTTGATTTGATTTGATTGAATCTATATTTATCCTCATGTGGCTCCTGGAGCACTCGTGAACTTTTGTAATTCCAGTCTATCAGGACAAATCTGCAAGTAAAAAAACTCACTTTTATCAGCAGGTATTCAATGAATGGCAGGTGGCAAAGAAAGCACTTAGAGATTTATTTTAATTGCATTTCTCTCCCATCTCCCAGAACTTGAGAAAGTTTTAGAAAGCTGGAGAGGAGCAGGATGGGTTTATTTGCTGCTTTGATTTTGTTCCAAAACTGCTTGCTTTCAGAAAAAAAAAAAAAAAAAAAAACAACAACTTGCTGATAGATTTTCACTGCCTTTCATGTATGGATGATATTTAAACTAGTACAAGAAAGGGTATATTGTAGTGCAGCAGAGATGTAAATCACAACAAATATGAAAGCAAAGAGCTAAATTTGCTGCACCAACTCAAGAATATAACAAAGCTTTTATCCTGAATCAGTTGACAAGGGATGAGAATAAAATTATTTTCTCCTGAAATTAAATAGAAATTCAAGTTAAGAGATTTAGCTATGTAGCTATGTTTTCTGCCATTGGTTCATTTAATAGAATTAAGTTAATACAGTGCTACAAGAAAATAATTAACTGGAAAGTTCAGTGTTCAGCTCAAAACATTTTTTTCTTTACACTATTTTCTTACATGTTCCTTGTTTTGGGCAACAATGAGACCACAGAAGAGAACAAATATCCTGTACTAATGAGTATTTGAGGTTGGGCTGGAGATTCCAGATCAGAGCAACCATTCTTCAGTGAATGAATCTGCTGAAGTTTCCTAACATAATATTTGTCTATGACTGCAGCAATTTTTAAAACCACCTAATTTCAAAATAATCATGTTTAATCTCTTTATTTTCTAGGATTTTGACTGAGATTTCTAGATTTGACAAATTTAGCCTGTGAAATAGCAACTGTTTTTACAGGAATATGCATATTAATGTTTTGGTGTATATTTATAGCAAGCAGCTTTATTCTGTAATAATCTCAGAATTATTATAGTGCTGGTGAAGTATCTCTATAGAGCCATAAAAAGATAGTGTAGTCTGGAGATATGAGTAGACTGAGGATCAAGGGTTAGTAGTTGTGCACACTACTTGTTTAATCTTCTTTGCAAAGTGAAGTGAGTAATACTTGGTTGTTTTTAAGAATACCATGCAAAGCCTTAGGCAGTGAGATTAATTGTGATGCAGGAAAATTGAAGGAAAATATATGGATTAATGAAGCAACTAAAAAAGGTGAAACTAGAGCTTGAGTTCTCTCAGTTGTTCAGAATTCACATGAAGACAGTGAGGCGCAGGCCTGTTTCATTTTTTGAGTTTTAATTGTCCGATATTGAACAACATGAATTTCTGCAATGTGCAGCTGGCATTAGATGGCATTTGAAAGAGCTTAAAAGAGTAATTACCCTCTACAAAGTGTGCCATCACTACCAAACAATGAAAAGAGTTGATCCAAAAATAATAATTTTCTAAAATCAGGAGTGAACCATCATTTCAGGCCAACACTTCAGAGCAATTTGGAGATGTCCCATGAAGATAAGACAGGTCTTGGCTCTATGCCTCCATATTTGTCTTCTTCCCTCCTGCCCCCACCCAGCTTTACAGCTCTCCTTGTCTCTCGCTCTGTTGAGCATGTAGGCATGCTATGTCTTCTATGGGGAGAAGTACTCCATTTGACTTTTTCTGAAGTGATGTTAATATTTTATTCATTTGTTTTAGATTGAGCCATTACATTTCCTAGCCTTTAGACTTTAAATTAAAATCCATAGAAAAAACTCTTTTCCTGCATCTTGACTTGCCCACCCAATATTCCTTTGCTTCATATGTCTCAGTTAACTGTTAGGTACGTGGGAAAGACCTGGGATTCCATATCGCACAAAACAGTCAAGAGACAATTTCCTTGAGAAAGCTTGACAGTATCCTCTTGCTCATGTTCTGAGAGGTGGATGATGTGTGAAGAGGTTAGGACTAATATGTTTTCCTTTCCATTTTCATTTACAAGTATATTCCCTGAAGATAGAGGTGGGTTTCTCCTGTGGTTCAAGAACTAACCTAGGACTCAGAAGAGAAGGGTTCAATGTTCTGCTGTGCTACAGACTCCTGGAGCAAGCAATGTGATATTCATTTCAGCATCTCTGACAAAGACATAATTTCATCTGTATTCTAGGGATTTTATTCAGGTAAATGACTGCAAATATTAATGTTCTTAAGAAGATTACATTTAAGGTGTACCTATGTAAAAATTGATCAAGATGCCTCTATATTTAATAATTTTACCTAAAGACTGTAGGCTTTATTCAAGTCTGAGTTTGCAGTGTTTACTATATTAGGAATTTTGCTTGACTATGTGTGAAAAAAAGAAGTCATTAAAGAGTTATTACTCTGGAACTTAACAAGACACATTAATTTCTATGTTATGGTAAAGGAGGAAGTTTAGTTCCAAGGCCAGTAGCAAGCAAATGTATTATTTAAAAAGGAAAGAAAATATAGCCTGCTGGGCATTCATTTGCTTAGAGGAATTCTTTGTATTTACAGTTCTAGAAAAAGTATTTCCTTGTAAAACATTCAGTAAATACTTAAAAGCATACAATGTTCCTGCTTACTGAAGGGAGGCAACAGAGAGATTACTCAAAGGAGAACTGAAACAAGAAATAATAAGATATAATGGGGAAAACTCCTGCCACTGTAGTTCAAGAGAAAACAGTCACCTTCAAAAGATAATTAAGAACTTTGGGGGACTGAAATCACCTTCAAGGGGCACTCTGGGACATTTGGTTTCTGAATTTCTGTATCTCAATTTGCTATGTAAAGTTAGGTCATTATGATTTTGTCCATTTCCCTTCCATCTCTGTTTTATTCTACAATTGCTTGAAAAATGTATCCAGTGTGATATAACTGCACTAGCTGTGACTCTCTTTTCTCTCCAAAATCTTCATGCTCTCCTCCGCCAAATTTGCTGCTAACAGTTCCACTAATGAGTCACTGTGAAATCATTTCACAGAAGTACTCTGAAATGCTCAGCGTACTCAAGAGCAGGAGAACTATATGCATTTTATGGCACTGTAGGAAGTTTTTTAAAATTTTGAATTATTTCTTATTTCTGTCTATTTCTTACCTTAATAAGAAAAAGTAAGAAAAAACCAAACAAAACTACCACACTCTTTCCCACATTCCCCCTTTCAATTTCTCCTCATCAAGACTACAGTTCTCCAGAGCTGATTTTCCTAATAGAGCCCTCCCTGACTATGTTGGACAAATGTCATGTCCCCTGGCTCTCTCCATCTTGTAATGAAAATAGACCTATTGCCAGCTACACCTTGCTGATTGCTTCCTACCTGCTGCTAAGGATAATTTGTGCAGTGTAAATGAAGACTTCAGTAGTTGCTGTAGGGAAAAAAAGCTACAAAAAGGGACTGCTATTCAGCACTCACATAAAACAGCCAATAAAGGAACAGTTCTGATTAGCTGAAAATGTGTAAAGTATATAAAGTATATAAAAGATCTTTAAGTTTTCACAATCGTAATTATATCAGACATCATACATAAGTATTTTGCTCTGAAAAATGAATCACATATGTTTGCATCTTTTCATTTGCCTGATCCTGTATCAAGAATTTGAGTGTATTTGTTTTCTTCATTTTTCTATCAAATACTGACTACTAGATTGCTCCCTATTGTTTGAAAGTGAGCAATAAAAGGAATTTGCCAATGTTACCCTGCAGAATATGGTGACCATTTGTTATATTGATGTTTTCATTTGCTATTTTCCCCCAAATATACTTTCAGATAACCTCTTACCTCTGAAGGAATGAAAGAGACAGAAACATTACATGTACAGTTACAGAAAATGGTGAGTTGGAGACTGAAACAATGGCAGTTCCAGACAGCAAAGCTGTGTGTGACCTCAGATACTCTTGGTTTGCCCCATCTCTGCTGTGGTCATGCTGCCTTTTGTTTGTCCCATGCTATGAGAACAATATGATGCCTATGTGGGTGCAAGAGCATTTATCATATATTTTTGCCCATTCAGTGTGTGTAGGTAAAGGTAAGCATATTATTTCTAGCCACTGAATGACTGCTGTTTCATTTTATCTCCATTTTCTTTGCACAGCCTGGGATTTAATTGAAAGTTATAGGGTGCAGAGGGGGAAACAGTCAGTAAGAAAGTAACTACCACTAAGGAAATACATTGTCCTCCTACTGAAAATCAGCTGACAGTTTCTAGATTAGACATTCAGTGCGTTTCCTAGACTAGCAATTCAGGTATGTTTGGATACTTACATAACCTTTTACCTGTGAAGACTCACAGCTTTCATTTCTGTCTTCTGGAAAGAGAGGAGAAAAGAACTGCATCAATAATCAGTGTATCTTATATTCCCTATCATTCTATCCCTCTCTTAAGAGTTGGGGTTATCTCCACACACATTTTCCGTTTGTCTGTGCAGAGTAATACTTGAGGCATCTGCTAACACTAGTTTAAAATATTTTCTGCTTCCTGACAGCTAGTATTTCATCTTGATCCTCTAATTATCCTTCCAAATTTGTCTCTTTTCACACTTTTTACCAGTCTCCTCAACAAATTGTTTAGACATTGTAAAATGAAGGTCCTGCTTCCAAGTGATACTGCTCTCTAACATGCCTAGACTCCCTCTCCTCCAATTGCTTTAGCTTTTTTCACCTACAAAGACGTAATAATCTAATTCATAATGGTTTTTCTGAGGTTCAGAAAAAGACTCCTTTGTGTGTACCTCCAACCAAACTGTAGATCTTTTGCTCACAGCAGCAAATCACCAAAATGAAAACAAATCCACAAGGCAGTGTGAAGTGCCCAAAACCTTCACACCCACAACAGCAATCTTTCAGGGAGGGAAATGAAGCAAATACTGTGGGTTTTACTGAGCTCCCAGAGGTCTAGAAAGGTCCTGGAAGGTCTGACAGTCCCTTTTGGAAATTGATCAACCTTCTTGCCTTTCAGGCTTCAGTCTACTAATGCAACTGAAAGACCTGTGAGACAGTAAGACTCACAGCTCCATCCTTCATTCATGCTCTAGTGGGTCAAGCAGTGTTTGTGGGGTTTTTCTGGTTGACTCTTCACTTTTCAACACAGCAGAATTCATCAAGGGTTACTGAAAGATTTTGTGTTATCAGCATAAGGGAACTTTTTACATTTGTTCAGTGTTTCATGAGTTCTGGAAAGGGAACAAAGAACATTTTAAACTGTTTCATGTCTCTTCCAATGGGCAGTGCCCAGGAAGGACATCACTTCTGAAGCAGAGCTGTAAGGAGTATTGCTCCTGCCTTGAATAGTGGAGTGGTTTATCTTTGTTTTTGAGGTTCTTCTGAAGATTCCATAGTCCAGAAGGCTTGGAGTGTCATTTCAGTGCACTGGATGTCATTTCTATGCACCTGTAATCATGGTTCTGGGAAGCTCTGGGACCCCGTAGAGAGGGATTTTCTTTCCTTTCCCAGCCATTTTTTGCTAATGAGAAGATTTTTGTTTACCTGCTAGTGGTGCAATGCAAGATTCAAAACAGTAACTGTTTTTCTTTTGGATTTATCCATCTCTTGAAGATTAAGTTAGGGAGACATTTTTTAAAAAGTAGTGATAGTAGAAGTAATAATAATAATAATAATAATAATAATAATAATAATAATAATAATAATAATAATAATAATAATAATAATATAATGAAACCAAGCCAGGGAGTTTTGCATGCATTGAGAGAAAAAGGACAGCAGCTGTCACCGCTGTTAAGAATAATTTATATATTGTCTATTGTCTGATTTATCCTTCTGGGGTAATAAGTGTTGACAAGTTAACATCAGGGCAAAGGTACATTGGGCTGTCAAGTTTCTATTTTCTGCTTCTTGCTCTTCCGCAAAGTGCTACAGAGATTGATTGATTTGATTTTAAAGAGTTCAGTTACATCACAGTGACACAGTCTTCAATATGAATTAAAAGAGTAAAATTGTTTGTTTAACTTGTTTTTGTGTTGACAGGATCTTTGCACTCCAGGCAATCACTTTGTTTTCCTTACAGCTTTGTTCTTTAGCCACCCAAATGTGGAATGTCACTCAACCTTGTCATATATTTTTCTTGATGCTCCTTGTTAGTCCCTACCATTCTTTTCAGGAATCTAACAAATGCGGATACCCTTTGTCAGTTGGTTGCTCTGTATTTTTGCCATTTTAAACTTTCTCTCCCAATGCTGTGTTGAAGGAATTTCTTAGTGGACATCAACTTTACTTTGTAAGATATCAGTTAAGCCTTTGAGTGATCACTGGTGTGATCATTTAATTAAATTACCATAGACATCTCAAATGAAAATTACACATTTGAGCCCACTGTTCACAGTCACCCACAGTTTAATTTTAACTCTGGTTTAAATTTTTGGAAAGAATTGGGAAGTGATAATCCCATTAGGGGTCTTGCTAAGGTTGAACTCTTTCTGAAAATGAGATATAAATGTTTTCAGGAAAAAAATGTGGGTAATCATCCAAAATTCTGAGCATCTTTCTCACACTTCACTGTCCCACTGAACCTTTCCAATCTCATATCTTGCACATACATTTTTAATCTCTGTCTTACTCCATCTTCTATGCTCATTTTAGTATGGCATTCAAATTCATATGTGCATAGGCTGTTATTTTTATATACACAGAGAGCTGAGATGAAATATCAACAAGAATAAAATAAAAGGATATAATCCAGAACTGAAGACATCAGTAACCAAAGGTTTTCAGGCGAGTTACGTATGGTACAGGAAGGCTCAGACACAATGTGATATCCTAGAATAAATTTCTGAAAAAGGTCAGCACAAAGTTGTATGGAAGCAAAAATTACAGGGTAACTTAGAAACAGAAAATTTAAGCAAGTAATGCTGTTTTGGTTTGTCTAGTTTTTTTCTCTTGAACTTAATGGCTACTCCTATGTAAAAGTTGGAAAATGGATTGTGAAAAAGCATAAAAAAGCATAAAAATCTGTTTTATACATTTATAGGCCCTAATTCATGTAATTATTTAACTGTGCCTAAATCACAATAATGTTTGTTTTAGCAAGTACTTAAGCATCAAAGTAGTGTAGACTGGTTAGTAGCAGAAATGCAGAGTTAATCGTTGTCTTTTCTCAAAAATGGGACCTTGAGAGGCTAGGCCTTTTCAAAACTACATAGCTGGAAAGACATTTTCATCCTAGCAAAGTTCTACTGTTTGCAGCTGCATTTTTGCTGATTCTCTGAAGTCAGAGTTAATTGATAGACAATTTGGCCTGTAGACTTTAAATAACATACTGAAAATCTCTGTTTTGGGGAGAGGCGGGTTTAAAGTTAATTATTCCCCCAAATGACTTTTTCCAACTGGGTATTAGAGCTGGCAAAAATATTGCCATTGAATAAGGCTTTATTTCTGTGATTTTTTTTTTTTTTTTTTTTTTCTA
>VZRN01003861.1:2509632-2524851 GCA_013397935.1 Dasyornis broadbenti | reverse complement strand
AGACAATACATTTTAAGATGCTTTAATAGAAGTAAAATATTAATTATATAGTATCTAATTTAGTCTGGTGATGACATAGCCCTAAATTGAAAACATGCACCTATTGAAATATGTATGTGCGTACTACAATATGCTTAGTGTTGTAGCATAAAATGGGAACAATTAATTAAATAATTCACATGTCAGATGTTTAGAGAGAACAGTTATCTATCATTCTTATCTATTGTAATTTTGTTCAAATTATGAATGACAAGGCATAAATGTTAACTCTTGCAGGAGAAGTATAATAGTATTTTCTAATTATATGTTGTTATCTTTATATACATTATAGATATAAATATATATCTATAAATATATACATACTATAGTCATAAAGTTAAATATATTCCTGTTTGCTATTGATTGCAATAAATTACAACTTTTGAAAGTGAGGTTTTGTCATAAAATGACTAGCTGACTGTACTTACAACTCTTCACTGGGGAGAAGACTCACTCAAAATCATTGTTTCCAAAGAAGTCAACACTATTGTTTTCAGATTGAATAAGCTCTATTTCCTTTGTCCAGTCACTTCTGAAGGTCAGCAGAAAGTCTGATGCTTGTCTGCAGCAGTTTTGATTTCAGTATATATTTAAAAATAACAATTCTAAAATGAGAATATGTTCTGAGTTCTATGTTTCATGTTTGATCATCCTCAAATTTGTGTAATTTTGAGCCAATATGGATAATATAAGGCCTGACCTGTGACTTTTAATTTATCAGGAAGCCTGAGTTTTCCAAATTGGGTCAGTGTTTGGTAGAAAAATACACATTTTTCCTTTCTTGTTTGCATTCATTTGCATTGCACCATATTTGCAATTTGTAATTAATTTTGTAGTTTATTTTTTTTTCCTGGAGTACTTCTTAGTTCATTATTATTATTATTATTATTATTATTATTTAATATAGCCTGTGGAACACTGAACACTGATTAATTGTTGTATGCTTTCTGTTATCTGTGAAGCATAACCGATGAAGTATTGTGCATTTGGCACTGTGTAATGTAGCATTTTGCTTGCTGTGCAGCACTAACAAACAACACATCAGTAGTCATGCCTGTCTCTCATTTAAATGCAACCTCAGAGTCACACTGCATGTTACAAATATCTGGGAGCTGTGTGATTAGTTAACATCTTTTGCATAACCTTAAAATTACAGCAAGTTCTCAGGAGATAATTAGCTTTCTGGATACCTTTGGTGAAATGAACTATTCCTTAGCAATGGTGGGTACTGTGTGTTCTACTACTCCAAGGAAGGGTGGCATGAAAATGCCTTAAAAAAAAAAAAAAAATTAATAAAATGAAAGAGAGAGATAAGTCCTAGTTTATTTATTTCTTGCTATTAGGATTGCCTTTGCTGCCTATCTTTTACATTCTATCCTTTTTTGGCAGCTCTTCTGGTGTAAATAAAGGGTGTTCAGCAGGCATCAGCCTCCCTTACTGAAATCTGCTCACCTCTGTCCCAGAGTTCATGTCCCATACGCTAGGTGTGAGTAAACAGACAAAATACACCACAATTGAATAATCAGGAGAATGTGATATGATATTTTTCCTTAGCAAAAGCTTGAGGCTTCAGTTCTTTGTATAGATTTATGGAAAGCAATGTTTTCCAAACATTCTCCAAATGTTTTTTGTCTCTTGAAATAATTCTCCAGCCATATCCATGTGCAACATTTTAAAGCTTTTGATCCTGCTTTGAAAAGGCTATTCTAAGCCTTCTGTGTTTACAATATTCTCTTTTAGCACTGGAAGTATCTGTATAATAACCTCAAAATTAAAATGTTTTGGAAGCTTCTAAATATAAGTTATAACTGCAGCTGTCAGGAAACAGGATTTTGACAAAATTGAACTTGTTAAAGGAAAGTATCAATTTTGATTAAATTTGCTTGAAAGGTGTTTTCTAATTTGAAACAAAACATTTCAAGAGACTCACAGCTTTCTCTACATTTATTGGTATGTAATGTTGCTGTTTGTTTCAAAGTTATTTTTCATTTTGAGGTTCATTGGTAACTGTGATATAATTTATACCCAAGAAATGAAGTATTTTTGAAACATTTTGACCTTATTTCTAATGAACTGTAAATGAATACCCCTCACCAAAAATGAGTTTTGTAAGATACTTCAAACTTTATTTTGATTCTATCTGGTCAAATGTTTTTCTGAAAGGCCAAACTTTTAATGAAATTCCAGGTTTACTAAATTCTACTAAATTAATTCTTTTTTGAAACATAAACAGTTGGTATAGCTACATTGATTGTGCAAAGATGTAAACCTGCACATATCTTTAACCATATTGATCAAATTGAAAATCTCCCACCAGTTTGGTGGATTTTTATACAGTTATTTTTTCCAGGGGTTGTACTGCCCATCTGATTTGGTAGTCAATCTTTAGCTTTATTAGCCACAATTGCTCAAAAGGAATTTTGTTCGGTTTCTGAAGGTCTAGTAAGGAAAAAATGAAGACATATAGACAGGTCCAAAAAGCATTCAAAATTCAAGATACACCATTGAAGAGGACCTGGAGACATGGCCTGTAAAAGACGGAGGGAAGGGAGAAATGACACATAATCAATTTCTTACCTGGAGAGACAAAGTAGTAAACAGTACTCCAGCAAATAACCTACTTTTCCAAAACAAGCAAACAGAAAGGAATTGTTTATTAATACCCAGATGCTTGACTGAGGATCCTACAGGCGTTCCAAGGATCACTCTGTTGTAGCAAGACATATGGCTTTTCAAAGTTTCCCCCTCTCTACAAATAACTATAAAGCAGGGGGGAAGCCAAGTTTTCCTCCCCATGGCAGAATCCCTGGTTAGGCAGCCAGGTTCCTTCCACAGAGTACAGCATGAGTGAGACACCTCAGAAACTGAAATAAAGTGTAAGACGTGTGAGGCTGCCTGCAGCTGAGGAATTAATGAATTGACAGGACAAATCACCAAAGTCTACAGAGCTTCATGACTTCTGAGGCTCAAAATTCCCTCATATAGATAATGTAAGGCTTATTTTGAGATACCCAATATGTGCTCACTTACGCCTCTTAAAATGCAACAAGAGGGTGAAGAGCAGCATTGCTCCATGTGTATGTACTCCTCAAGTGAATAGTTAATTAAATTGTGAACAGAGAACCTGCCTGAGACTTCCAGGTTCACCATACCCAGGTCCTAGGTTGGTACTCTTAACCACTGTCTTCTTCAGGGCACTTTCAAATGTTACTCACAAAGCTCAGATGTTCTGCAGAAGATAATTGAAGGTTTTCTGATTGTGAACGAAAGGGAAGAAGACGGAGTTTATCTCCGTAGCTGAGCACCAGCTTGTAAATTGGAAGATCTGGTGTCAAGCCGTGTTTTGTAGGAGTAAGATAATTAATGAGAACTGCATTCCAGAAGTCTTTCTCTATCACTGCCATTCCCTTTCTGCATTTCTTTAGCCTACATAAATTATATATCCATTTGATTAAAAAAACCTAAAACAACCCTACATAAATCCCATTTTTGATATTTAAATATCTACTGGGCCTGAACCTGAAGGTATCAGCTATGGAAATTTTCCTCATTCTTGTCTAAATCACTGGGCTGATCACCTCTCCTTTTCAGAAATGCAAACATTTACTTTTTCTGACTTATGTCCTTATGTATAAAATGGGAATTAAAAAACACCTTTTCCTTTTTTTTTGAGATGGACTTTGCCAACTTTGGTAATTGAAGGTACCCGAAATCATTTTACTCATATTCTTCACAGAGGTCAATAAGCAAGTGCTAAGTGCAAAAATAATTCTCTACTTTCCATGCTGGAGATGACTTGCTAAACTGAAGGACACACTCTCTAGTCCATTACCCTGTCCTCCATAGTCCTCCATATTTTACATTTTTGTCAATAAAAAATAATGTACAGTCAGAGTGTGAAATTCTCTTCTGTATGAACAGCCAACAAAAGGCCCATGCCTCATCAGCCTTCCAGAAAAGAGCGACACCTCAACAGACCAGTCAGTGCTAATGGCTAAAAAATGAGACATTCAGAGCCTATGTGTCAAATATGTAGGGCAAAATTCTTGACCCTGTCTGTCAGTCTTGCCTGGCTGAAGAGGGCGCACAGGGCAGAAAGCTGCCTTTGGCTGAGGCATATGAAGACAAATTCTCCTTGAAGAGATGGCAAGGTTGATAAAGAGGTTGTTTACCCAGACTGAAGGACCTTCCATTAAGATATTGAGAAAATGTGATTTTCTCTTTTTTTTTTTTTTTTAACTTCAAAGTATTCTCCTCTGTACAGCATACTTTCACATTCTCTCTAATAGAATTTAAAGCATTGACTGTAAAATAGATTCCAATGTTTCATCATGTAAACTACACACATACACAAGCCTGGTTAGGGTTCCCATAGATTGCTCCACAATGCATGGTTAGTCAGAAATTATTTTTCTCAAACAATCACCTAATTTGTAAGTAACATGATCACAAAATAATACAGTTTTTCAGTTTTTCTCTTCATTCCTTAAGGTCAGATTTCTGACCATTTTCGGTGAGAAGGAAGCAGAAAAAAGCTTCCACTCAAAGTGTAGCACTTGTGTAGGACAGTTTTATCTAAAACTGGACAAGTAAAACTCATTCATATAATACCTTCTGTCCTAATTCTTAAGGAACAAGTGAAAGAAAGGAATCAGTAAAATTAGCTTGGTACAGGTGTTTTACCTTAATACTCATAGGGTCCAAAAGAACGCTTAGGCAGTTGTCACATATTATATTTTAGTTTCCATCTTGCTTGGACTGGATTTTTAAATGAAAATTGAGTTAGCTGGTGTTTAAGTTTCATGGCTTTGCCTGTGTGAGATGCAATGTAAGTAGATTTTCTCTGAGATTTTAAAATACTTAGCCCTTCTTCATCTTAAGTTTATTCAAATTCTGTAGTAAGTATTAGGCAAAATTTGTGTATCAGTGAGTCAGTTATGTTAAGAGGGAAAAAATGAATAGTAGATTCCTAGATTAGCAATACCATCATGCTTTAACCTGGATCTTGAGGGAGTTTCTTTGGAACCGTTATGACTGCAACAGGGTGTCCTGTCTTGCAGCAAAAATAGTAGTGTCCATGTAGGCTAACCTGGTCACCAACTGCTCTTCCTGAGTGCCACTTCTGCTGTTGCAATGGAGATGTTGTTTTGGCCACTTGTGGAGATGATGATTCACTGCAAAATGCCATTTGTGGCTAATGATCACCTGCAGTGTTACAGGGTTTTCACAAAGGTAAAGCAAAGAGAAAAAAGCCACGGCCCAATTAAGATCTCCCCAGTTTTTGATCTTAAATTGGTAGTTCTAGTTTTTTAGTTTTGTTAAATGATCTGACAGCACAAAAAAAAAAAAAAATCATAATTAGTTCAACTTGCTGAAGGAGTTTTTAAATAGAATGCCATGAATTTTTAAACAGAATGCCATGAGTTTTTAAACTGATCTTTCCCTTGCAAATTTCAGCTGTTTGAGTACTGGGCCTTAAGTTGTCTATTCACAATGATCTTGTTTTTGCAAAATAATGATCTAAATGGTTTATTATTCATTTCTCAGACTGCTGCTTTATTTCTGTTGATCTTTGTTTTTCTGCTTAATTTCTATAAATTACTGTACAGTTTCCCATAAGGTATAATTAAACAGAATTGCTAAAGTTTTAATTATTGTGTATTATAGATGTTGAAAGCAACATTAGCACTTAGCTTTTAAAAAATGTGATAGTATATTTATAAGAGAGCATTTATAAACACATTTACATATAGTTAAGATGAAAAAGGTATTTGAATTGTAGTCATTAGCATTTCTTCAAACATATGGCATACCAGCAGAAGCCATGGGCCATGCCTTCATTAACTGAACACTGTTTCATCAGTATCCCAGCTTCCTGCTGTGCCACCCTGTAGCGTACCCTTCTGTCCCTGAGGTTTCACTGACAAGGGACAATATGTCCCCAAGGTGAAAATCTGGGAAATAACGCAGATTAGCCCTTAGAGGAGTTCTTATGATTATTTAATCATACTTAGGAAAGAAGTACACTGTACTACAAAAGAAAAACGTTAAAAATCCTACCAGCTTACTATTTTCCATGTTGCAGCATATGATGGTCTCTTCAGTGCACCATCAACCTAGCTACAGTGGAACATGACAGCTTTATACTGCTTTATTATGAGGCCAGCCTTTTACAAATTTGTTCATATAATGGGTAAAGCCTGTGTTGATAGTAATAGGTACCATAGGTCAATTATCATTCATTGTCCATAATGTTCAGGTGATGGATCAAGATTTAACTTCTCTTAACCATGGTACATGCAGCCATTTAATTTTATTTCCTAATAAAAAATGGAGAAGGAATAAAAGTACTCATATAAATGTCATGGTCATATTTTATTTGTGCATTTCTTAGGTATATAAAGATAAGTTAATATGACAAGCAGAGACATTTGTCTTAAGTCATTAAACTCTCTCATACCTTACCTCTTATATGATATTCTTTGCTAAAAAGGTATATATTTTGGAACATTCTTAGTAGAAATTTTAGAAAACATATTTTGTTTGACAAGGTGACACTTTTGAAAGTAAGATTAGATTTTGAGGCCAAATGTGGGTTGGTCTTTTCTGTTTTTAAGATTTTTTTTTCACTACTTTTTTCTTTCTTGTTGTGATATCAAGTAGTAAAAAGCATTGAAATGGAAAATAATTGTCAAAAATATTTGCTCAGTTTCTTATGGACATTGGTCTGCTTTCTTGAATTTGTGTCTGTTCTCCAAGATGAGTTGGAGTTTTATGGAAGTTAGCCATCTGTGTATGAAATCCAGTCAGTAAAGTATTTTCTTAAGTTTAGAGGGAACAGATATCAACTGGAGTCAACATACTTAAACTCTAATTATCAAATTAGCTATTGAAAAAATCATATTCTAAAATTAAAACATATTTTCTGCTACAATATATTTTATTATTCTACCTTTAGAAAGAGAACTCTTCAACATGCATTTAGGAGTGGAATTGAAAATCTTACAGTTTAACCTAGTGCAGATAGCGAAAGTGCAGATTTAAAAAGCAGGCTTTGATTCATATCTTTACAGGCATCTGATACAATTTATATATTTTTGTATAATTTCTCACAGGTTTTGTCAGGCCTGGATGTAGTTATGATAGGTTTAGAAACATTTTGGTAGGTAATCAAAGTAAAAGTGTTTAAATTGGCATTAGTTCATTTTTACCTTTATTGTTTTTATATGGAAGGAATCTGGAAATCTCTCGCTACAATATCCACCATTAATCAATGGTGCAATGGAAAGCTCTCATTAACTTTAACCCTCCGACCCTGACATTATTCTACTCATCACAGCAATCATTAGCAAAATGAAAAACAATCAACCAGCATATCTACATTCTACTAATATTAATGCCTTCACTCTATTACACATGAATGTCAAATGTGACAAAAATCACTGAACTTCAAATATATACATAATAGATTCTGATATATATAAATCACCAGTTTTTGTTATTCTCACTCAACAGCAAAATCAAAGTTGTAGTGCCAAGGGGGGCCATACCATTTGCAATCTGTAGCATTTTCCAATGTATTTTCAACAATATTGTAAATATTTATGGAGTTTTATAAAGACTCTATCCTTCCTTCTGTTTGTGATGCATCAACAAGACACAGTAGGATATCATAGGCAGATATTTACTTCTGGGAATTCCCTTTTGGACTCTTTTTGGTTGAAAACGACTTCATGACATACAGTACTGCAAATCCCCAGAAATGTACCATGCTATTATTGCCAGCTGAATTCTTCCAAGTAAAGATGACATCAGCCATCTGTCATGCTATACTAATCCTAGGAAAGAAAGCCAACTGAAGAGAAAATAAATACCTTTTATATCAATTAGCCAAATATTTATATTAAAAAAATGAAATTCTTAAATACTTACTAGCAGAGCTAATTATTGTAAGTGAATGATCTCTTCTCGGTAAACAACATACCTAAAATGTCTTTGTCTTTTTACCTACCTAAGGTAAGTTATGTCATGAGCATATGTTTGAAATGCTGGTCTTTCGCTACATATTGGTAGATAAGAAAATACAATTCCAAGTAGTGATTTTCCTCCAGACCTTCTAGATGAACTCTGCCAGGCACCATGTAGCTGCATCAATGTTCCATACTGCTCTGCTGAGGTAAATGGAAGTTTCCCAGAATCCAACAATGTAGGAATTACCTTCTCCAACACAAGCAATGCTGCCAATCAATAAGTAGTATGTCTAAATGAATGGTAATACCATAATAAAATGTTCAAAAAGCTTAAAATGTGTGAGGTATCTGCTTCCCTGCAGTGCTGGGGACATGTCAGCGAGGAAGTTTTTTGGACAAGATAAAAGACTATTTTACACTGAGACTAATCCTGTGCATTTATATCTTATTTCTTTGTCACTCAATAGCATATACTTGAATTTTAAACTAAGGTGGTGTTCAAAAGCTCATATCAGAATAAAATTAAGGCTAGAAAAATAAGTCTCAAGAAACTAAAAAAAAAAAAAAAAACCAGCCAGCTAGGCCTTTCCCTGATAAGGGTATAGTATGGTGCTGACGTAAAAAACATCCTCAAGCACATGCATGATTACTTTAGTGGTATTGTCATTAAAACTTTTCATACTGTGTTCTTTTTGCTCTTTTAGAATTGTAGAAGAAGCAAGACAGAACTCTGAGCATTTACACATAACGCTACAAACACAAATAAATATCTCCCATCTCTCCACACTCACATGCGTTTGCTATTTTTCTCAAATTTACAGATCTTCACATTATTGTTATAAATCTTGCCAAAAAAGAGACAAGCCACTAGTTTTAGCCTGATTCTTCTCCATTTTTGGGTTCTGTGTTCTTTAGGTTCTGGTTTCCATTTGAGCTGTTAAATTTTCATCTATTTCAGTAAAATGCAGAAGTCTAATTTGTGAAGAGAGCAGCAACTAGTTTAAGAAGCCTATTGGTATAGTAAATTTATAGCATCATGAATATGACTGTATTTAAAATGAAAAAAAAAATGCTATTTCCAGTTCCTTTTTTAGAGTTCCCTGGAAAGTAACTAAAATTAAGAATAAGGAGATAAGAAGAATGTACAAGTGAATTTATTTATAAAGACAGTGGCAAAAAGAATTGTTTGACAAAAGGATGCAGAAATAGGGGAAAGAAGAGATGGTTAAATCAACCATTAAGTAGAAGGAGAGATCTGGAAGGATAGTACCATCACCCTGGTGTGATTTTGGTTATTTACTCATTAGGAGGCACTCATATACTAAAAAGACTCACTAGACAGATAAATAGGAATGTGCAAATATACCCTGATACATAAATTTAGGAGGAAAAAAGACATTACTGAAACCTGAATTTCTTTATTGAATAATTTACTTTGTCATCATAAATGTAATGCTATATTGCCTTGCAGTGTAACTGCCAGAGAGATGTGTTGGTAAAGCCGAGTCCCAAGAGGAATGGCTGAAGAATGATCAAAAGCTTGGATTAATGTTTTTTTTTTCTGCTTAGGTTGTTTTTATAATTTTGTTTTGGTTCCTGGAATTTCTTATTAATTTTACAAGTACTGTTTTAGCTTTTTTTTTGGACTTCCTTCCTGCTCATTTAATTTAATGGATGAATAAAAGTTTTCCACAGAAATTACAATAGCAGGAAAAGTTTGTAAGACCATATGCAGCAGACTTTGAAAACATCCATTCCTGTAGTGGGTCTTTGATAAATTCTGACAGTTGTGAGTCTTCCAATGCAGAAATCATTTGAGGCTCTTATTCTTTATTGAGATTATTACATATCAGTAAGAGTCAGTGACTACTGAATCTCTATCTGATGGTGTCCAACTTGTGTGCACTTATGAACTAAAGCACAGGTAATTCACGGAAGAAAAGTTACCTGGGGGGGCAAAACCTCTTTCTGTTTGGTGAGCTTCCAGGACTCAGCTTGCTGTGTTGTTAATCTATTCGTTAAAAAATTGGAAATTTTGTTCACTAATTTTTCTACATGATAAGACTTTAATGCTGACTGTACTCTGCTTAGGCCAGTTTAAGGAAGATTAATAAAACCACTCTCAGTTCCTACACTCCAGAGAAAAAGTATAAGAATGCAAGACCATTCTTACAACTAACCTGATACAGGAAAATGGGATGGCAGTAATATGGTGATGGCAAATACATCATGATGCAAAGAAAACCTTAAAGGATATCCTCAAAGGATAAGGTTGAAAAAGCTGTAGTGAAAAGTTTTCCCACAATTAGCCTGGTATAAATTGGTCGTGATTGAGGTCAGACTAAAGTACATATTATGAACAAATTTTGAAATATTTTTTCTCAGATTGGCAGAAATTAAGATGGCTGGCTCACAGAACTGAAATTTAAGGTTAAAAATATTTCCTCACCACAATCTGCATGCCAGTGGCTTTGCTATTGTGGATAATTGACTAACTTCACATAATCTCTTGTATGCCAGTGTGAATATTTTATTTCATAGTCAAATATTGGTATATGCATGTAAAGCAATAAAAAAAATTATCTGTGTTTCAGAAAAGACAACAGTTTTTACTTCATGTAAAAATGACAGTCCGCTGCAATTCATCACCATCCAAGTGCAAACCATCCCACAACTGACTGTACAGATGATCTCTGAGAAACGGTAAAAGATTATAACATTTTTTGTGTGACCGGAGAGTTGCATCATTATTACATTTCCCATTATGCAAGTTAGCGGGGTTTCTGTGTGTTGCACTGATTTCCAGACATCTAATATTTCAGCATGTATGAAACTGATCCAAAACCTCGAATGTATGGGTTGTTTAAACAAAAACTGTGAGCAGGGTTATCCTAATTGAAGGGACAGAGATGATTTGATTTCATTCTCAGTTAAACAGAGTACTTTCCTTAATTGTTAAACGAAGTACTAAATGCGAGAGTAGCCATTTTTCAAAATCTTTCACCTAAACTTGGATTCATTGGTTTCTCTCAACTAAAATCATATTAGATGCAATAATATTGCACAGTTAGCCACAAAATATATGTTTTAATTTTCCCAAAAGAAAGAAAACTTGATGAGGATTGCCTTTGATAAATTAAGCATATTTGAATATTATAAAATAAAATATGCTTCTTTGTATAGAATCATATAACAGCATATATTAAAAATTGTATTTTTTGGGAACAGAGGAAAAAATCCCTGAACTTATCTGTATATTTTAATAAATAGACAGAGGTGTTCTATTTTATTTCAGCATCTGAGGGAGCTATGAAGGTCATACTCCTGTAAGGATGAAAAATAAAATTATCTTTTTACACTTGCATATATGAACAAAAGGATTTAAACATATACAAGACAACTTTAATATAGGGAATTGTATAAATGAGTTTGCAATTGAGAACTGTAGGAAAGTGCAACAACCATTGCAGATAACATTTCAGAAGTGCTTTCATTCTAACCTTCGGTTTTCACTCTTAACATTCTGAAGTCTTTAACTTTGAGGGGATGTTTTTAGATGTAATCTCCTTACATCCTTGCTGTTTATTTTCTGTTTAGTAGTCAGTTTAAATTTTGCTATTATATATGTTTAATTTTGCTAGATTTTATTGGGACAGTTGGAGGGAAAAATCACTGTCTTTAGAGATATAAAGCAATCATGTAACATTGTTTTTCTAAGCATGGAAAACTGATAGTGACAGAAATTGAAATGCATTATGTTATTGCCAAGAGAAGTACCTTGGAGTGGTCTGATGAGAACTGATGTTGATTTTTCAGAGTTCTCAGCTATTCAAAGCTGCTTTCCCCATCTGAACGGTGTGGTTTTTTACAAGAGTGTTCAGCTTTGTTCATATTTTCTTTGCAATGGAAATTTAATTGCTGCTATTTCAGTTGCGATAACACAGGGTTAGCACAGAGCATTTTGGAAAGAACTTTACTGTGAGAGCAGGTTATAGAGATGCATGCTATGGGTTATCTGGAGTTATCAGCAGGCAATGCCTTTTGCTGTTAATGATGAGCTTTTCCTGTATGTCCGTGCCAGGATTTGGTGATTCAGTGGAACATGAATTTGGAGAAGTGGATTTCTGCTCCAAGAACCAGGTGAACCCTTTCAGGGCTGACTTATCATATGCAAGATTGCTTCAGAGAGAGAGAGAGCAAACAATATGTGTTAATATTTGAAATCCATCCCTAAAGAGTTCTATAGAGTGAAAATAAGCAAGCCAGGGACATTGCTGTAGAGGTTGTAATTAAGATCAGCCCTCCTGTATGAGTATGGAACTCTGTAGGAACATCTACCATAGAGGGATAGTAGAACTTGGATACAGGAATGAAAACTTTAATATAGGAATAAGCGTTTTAGAAAAAGGACGAGTCTGGTATTGGTTTATATTACTCTGGTTTGATAGCTACATACACTAACTAGTTGGTGAGCATCTTCATGCTTCTCCCTTTCATGGTGCTGGAACCACCAAACCCTGTTAACTATCTGTGTGCATCTTCAGTTAAATCTTACGAAACTAGTAAGCACATTTTGAGGATTTATATTCCACTCGCAGCTAGTCTGATCTCTAGAGAGTGAAAGGAATAGCAATTAAAAAACGTATTCCTTTAATTTGCTTATGTAGAAACAATTTTAAATAAAAGCTGCCAGAACTGAGAACTAATGTATGAAAATTTGACAGGCATTTTGCTTGGAACATTTTCTATATCCTGTTTCTGAAGAAAATCAAGTCTTTCTACATATACATTGTGAACGTTAACAGCTTATCAACAGAGAAGCACCAGCTGAAAGCAGCAAATGGCATAAATTATTTTCAGAAACAAAAAATTAGTGGTTTATTCTATATACCTTTCTTTTTAAAGCAGTGTCATGCACCATTTATAATTGTGTTGCAGTTTTAAGTACAAACTGCAATGGTATTTCAAATATGTTCTTTGTTTCTCTATTCCATTTTCACTGTATCTGACTAGATACTTCAAATAATTATATGTCTGACACAGACAAGTAATAGTGATAAATGGGTGATCCTATCTTTGACTCTAAAGGATTGTCAAGATGTTAGTTGATAGATCGAAGCTGAATTTAAAGAAAAAAAAAATTAAATATCCAGTCCTGTGTAATTTATAAATCAAGACATTTGGTATTAATCTGCCGTCTACAAAACGAACCAACTTAGGGGACGATGTCCACATTAAACAGAGAGATACTCTATGGAAGCCACAATATACAGTTACAGACAACTTGGGTTCAAGTCCAAATGTTAAAATGTTCTTTACCCAACTAAAAAGGGGGCTTTTTAATAAATTCTGGAGCATTTTCCTTCAATAATCTCCCCATGTATTTTTATAAATGTAAACACTAGCTGTTGCTATGCCCTGACTTTATTTTAACCTGAACTGTATTTACTATACCTAAGGATAATTCACATGTAGCAAAGTGGCCTAATATTTGTATTTTAGAATAAATATTATGAGTATCTCTCTCAGGGGAAGAAAATGTTTAGATAACCTGCCTTTCGCACGGAAAAGCTGGCTGTTGAACCTTCAAGCCAGCAGTTCTTCCCTGTCTTTCTAACTGAGAGACAGTACTACATACAAAAATTCAATGCCTCCTGGCCATACTTAAGAAACCCTATTTCTTTGTGAAAGACAGAAAACGTATGGGAGCTGTAAATAAATAATGATTGCCAAAGATCAGAGGAATTTTTACACAAGACCAAAGCAATTTAAGCTCATTCTTTGATACAAACCATTAATAATTCAACACAGTGGTAATTTTGGTATTGCTAGAATTCCTAACAATTGAACTGATCTCCAGGTTGTTAGTGGATCCGTAAGAATTATATTATTTGTAGCTGACTTATGCTGAAGTCAAATGATTCAATGTTTAATTTAAACATTAGGTATGACTTTCTAAGAGGCCCTGGAAATCTCTGTGAAAACAGCGCAATACTAATTTGGTAACAACACACAGTTCTTTAATGAGCATTTCATGCCCACTTGTCAAAACCAATCACTGAACTACTCTTCTCCAAGTAATTCAGAAGTTTGCTTTAAAAGATGATACCTTAATGAAATAGCATGCTAGACATTAGAGAAAAAGCAGCAAATATTCTGTCTCCTATCCCTTCCAATGGGAAAATCTAGAATAATTATATACTTACTGAGGAAGGCTTGAGCCTATTAAAAACATACAAAATTCAGTCCTATGTTAGTGGGGACTCACCCTTAGAATCCCACTCTAAACAAATAAAGGGTATGAAACATGGGCACTGATTTCTTCTTTACAGGGAGACTATTTTACTTGTACACTGTCCTGTCAAGTCTCAGGCATTATGAGCTGGACCTCTGAGAGAGAATCCTTCTGCTGCTGTCATGCCTACACCTCACATGTTTACAGGGCAGTGTCCCAGGTCTAGCCCCCAGTAGTGCCCACACCAGCAGAGAGAGCAGAGCTGACTCCTTGCCCATCACGTAGAAGGGAGCACATGGAGTTTTACAAATCTAAGAGTGTGTGCATCCTAATGAAGTGCAGAGACCAGGGAACATCCTTCATCCTACTCTCTCTCTACATCTTGCAGTGTTTTAAATCCTTTTCTCTGTGATGGGGCTTGCCTTACCCATTAGATAAGGCAAATCTCAACACCCTTCTTAGGCAGTCATCTTGCCACAAGTGTGACCTTGTCGTCAGACCAGAGAAGTGGTGCCTCACACATCAGAAGCCAGGAACACTGACAGGACAGGACAGGACAGGAGTATGAGATGGGTAAAAAAATTGAAATGACCAAGCTTTCACATAAGAACATAACAGCAATACTTAATTCTGAGTGCTACTAGGTTAAATAATGATCCAGGAAACTTTTCTAATCTGTAATCAATTCCTGTTAGCAATCCAGTCTTGCTTATTGTAGATAATATTCTTTTATTGGGTCTTTTTCTGCAGCTGATGTAAAAAATATAGCTCCATTGAAGCCAGTGGAGTACTTGATTTCTCTCAGCTGAAGGTCTGTCCCCACAGAAGAGTATGCTTCCCCTCCAAAACACTTTCCTTTTTTCTTTTTTATGCTCACTGCTAATAATAATGACTAGTGTGCAGGCAATTGCAAATTTAATGACAAATAAAAGACTCAGTTTCAAGAGGAGGGCAGGGGAGGGGAGGGGAGGGGAG
>VZRN01003861.1:2450992-2509487 GCA_013397935.1 Dasyornis broadbenti | reverse complement strand
AGAGGAGAGGAGAGGACAGGAGAGGAGAGGAGAGGAAGAGGAAGAGGAAGAGGAAGAGGAAAAGGAAAAGGAAAAGGAAAAGGAAAAGGAAAAGGAAAAGGAAAAGGAAATGGAGAAAAGAAGAAAAAAGAAAGAGAGAAAGCCAGCATAAATGGTAGTGAGCTGGCAAAACAGTGAACTTCCAGATGCGCATTAGTTTATCTTCAGACAGGGTCAGTTAACATATTTCTGTTCTGGCATGTACATTCATCTTCTGAACAGGGTGGAAATTCAACATAATGAGCACCTGATCATCCATTACTAATAAGCCAGATATGCCCTGTTATTTAATTTGCTCTTTCATAATTTCATACAGTATATATTGCTTAACACTGTACCACTCAATGTAATGGAGAAAGCTCATCTTCATCCTTTTCACTTTCCTTACTAGAAAATGGATTTAGAAAAAGGAATGTAGTCTATTATTCAGAGATGGTTTTTAAGATGGTTCACAACAGGTTAATGAATGATGTCTAATACTCATATTAGACCAATCATATTAATAACAGAGAAGAGCACATGAGGGTCATAGTGCTAATTGCATAGGAGGTCCAGCCAGAAGGCATTTTTATCTTAGAATTCAAGACGCACCAAGTTTGACTAATCACCCACAGTGTGTTTGCAATTAAAATAACACTGTATTAACCCTGCCAATGTGAGGTATCAATATTTTATGTGTGGCTTGACAGTTCTAAGCTGAACATTTGTAGTGCTTGATATTGTACTCGCATAGAAAACACACAGCTCTTGCTCTGCTCTAGACTGCAGCCAAGGATGCTGCACCAGGGAAAATTCAGAGGCATTTTTCCCTGAAATTTCATTTTCTTCTATTATTTTTAAGAACGGCTCTAGTATAATCAAAAATGGGTATTTTGTGTCCCAAGTTGCTTTATACACCACAACACAAAATCTGGGCTTTTTTTAGAAGATGTTGAACACAATCCTACAGAAATCAATGGAAAAACTCCTCTGATTGATTTAGCTCCATCCTGATTTGAAGGATGTTTCATTTTAGTATGACCCTGGCTGATTGTTGCCCAAAGCACGCACAAGGCATGCAGCACTAACAACAGCTCCATGTATGAGGCAGATCACCTGGTTTATTTTGGCATGGGGGTCAGGGCATGTGGATTCTGATAATGATGTGAGCTTCTGGTTTACATATTTAAAACCAATCATTCGACTTCACTTGCAGGCTGAACTCCATATTCCAAATTTGATTGTCAAAGAAGAAAACATTGGTCCTTTCTCCTTAGCCCACATCTCGAAGATCTCCTTGACACTCTGTCCAATTGTCCTGTATATCTGGTTTTCACTGGTCACCATTGTCTGAAACCCATTCAAGCTCAATCACTTACAATTTAAAAAGAGAAAGAAAGAAATCCTTTTCCTCTCCCCCAAATTCTGTTGAGTGCTGTGGGTACTCCAAAATCACAGATCACATGCCCAGAATCATTGCGTAACTTTTTAGATTTTCTTTAAAAGAAGTATTTATCTGAAAGCCAGGTGTTTTTTGAGTTTTTTTTAATTCCACTAAACTTGTTACAAAACAAAGCAAAAACTGTAAAACACTTGAAAATGTCTGTTCACAATGAACAAGCACTAGCTTCTTTGTTGTATCTCAGGTGTTTTATGATATGTTTTTGTGCCAATGGATTTTTTTTTTTTTTTTTTTTTTTTTTTTTTTTTTTTTTATTATTCGTGTTGGTAGTCTGAACACTTTCAAATGTTTGTCAATTGATGATCGCTACATAATAGGTACAATCCATATCTGGGTCAGACCTTCCAGTTCAGGTACAATAGCTTAGCTCCCTGGAGCTAAGACTTTTTTTGTGTAATAGATTTGTAAAGAACTGAAATGATGCCAAGTACACTTAAATGCTTTCCCACAACTTTTGCAAACAGTTGTGCTTCTGCTTGGGTCTTCTGTAGACAAATTTATATGATGTTATTTCAGGTTTTAAAGAACGTATTGAGAGAGGCCTATGAGACATAAATCTAGTAAAAGATTTGTTTTTTAGGCCCTTATATTCTTGTACATCTTCAGAAATGCCTTCATGAAGACTCCTGTATTTATAATTATGATCAAGGTTTTTAAACTACGGACAGCACAGCATAATGTACATTTTGCAGTGAAACAAAGACAATAAACAAAATTCATATAGATCTGTAGTTACTATGTCCTACTGAACAATAAGAAAAGTTCCAATTAAAATCTGTCAGAAATCAGTTATTTTGCAGAGATAGTGGTTTGAAAACCACTTGAGTTTTTAGTGCTCCAAATCCAAACCCTTTCAAAATGAAAACTGGACTATGAGTCTTCAGTTTTCAAAGGACTATGAGTATGTTTTTTTGTTCTTTATTTCAGACATCTAGCGTTAACCAGAGCACCTCATTCCTTTGACTTCAGGGAAATTTTCTGCAAAGTTATCGATTAAATATTCATGCCTCCCCAGTAGATTTCAGACACAGTGAAAGGTCAGGGACTGCTCAATAAGTGGAAAAATAGGCTGGTTAGGTTGGATACCAAGATCCCAAAGTAGCTTGAGTGAAGTTCTGCAAAGGCAGTGAACATCCCTGATCATGTCATCCATCTTTAGAAACCCAAGTCAGATCATGACTCACCACTGGAATACAATTCTCTGTCAGGTTGGCCTTTGGGTGCTTTATCAAACGAAAAACTTGAAATTATTGCATTGCCAGAAAGGTGTTAGAATATTTTCACATAGCAAGTCATAAACAACACATATATGTACGTGTTTATGTGTTACTACCTTACATACCCAAACAGGATTGTCAGGTTCAAAAACTCCTGTCTGTCTGAGAAGCACTTTACAAATAAATACATTTTCCTACTGAGGAGGGACAGCAAGCTAGGAGTAGTTTTGACCTTGAACCCTCCCTAGTCCATCAGTGCTAAACAGACAAAGTATGAATGTCAGAGGTTGCTCTGCACCCTGACAGAAGCGTGCATCCTTAAGTTTCTCCCCAGAAAAGCTGTGGCCATATTGTGCTAGAAAGCCACAATAACACCAAAGGATATATTACACTACTAAGGGATATGAGCATTTCAAGAAAAAGTTAAGAATAAAAGACCTATTGGAATTTATATAGGTAAAGTTGATGGAGCCTTTTGAGGGCTGGGGGTGGTTCTTTCTGTTTTTTGCAGGACAGGGATATTATTTTATAAGATTTGGCCTGGTTTTGTTAATTTTTTTTTTTTTTAATAAGACTTGTTGAACTGCAAAAACCAAATGTAAATCTAAAATTTCCTACTACAGTTCAAACAGTGATTGGAAGAACTGCAGGACACACAACTGGTATAATTTTTACTTGTTTCTTGGCAGAGATTGTTTTCATTCCCAAACAGATTAGTTTCCTAATATAAATTTACAATATAGATTGCCCATTTGTACTTTAATGTCTTTTTTTTTCTAATGAACAGTTATTAAAGTTTTCTATTCCTGACAAGAAAGAGACTTAATCACCAAATGAAGAGTTTAAACCTCCAAAATTCACTGTGAAGTTTCAAGGGCTACTATACTATGGTGTTATACACGGTCTTAAGCCAGTAAGTGAAGGTGAACTGAGGTAAAATTTGTTCTCTTTCTGTATCTGTGTGCACATGTACCTGCATTTGGCAGCATCCTCAACCTGTTGCTGCTGTTGAGAGTCTCTTTACCAAGAAACCCAGAGGAAGAGCATAGAAAACAGCAAACTGGCAGGCACTGGGTAGAAAGGATAGTATAGGATAGGCAAGAGGCATTGGATATATGCATATGCAGTCACAATGGCAGTGTACTCAAAAACCTTTCAGAAAAGTTAGAAAGGGTTCAGGATAGCTCTAATTGTCTTAAATACGTTAAAATATATATATCAAGAGATAGTATTTTTTCTAAAATATTTTTCTCAGGACATGGAATTTTTTCAAATCTCATCTTTGTTGTTTTTGTTTGATATTTTTGTTTTCACTTTTTTTGCTTTTTGTTAATGTTGGAAAAGGAGTCCAGTAGTCAGTAAGGAAGGAGAGGCATTGGTAACATTTCATTTATCAGCTTATCTACTGAGGTTCTTTAACCACAGTGGTGCACCAAAAGAGAGCATACACCAGCCTGAAGCTAAAAAATTCACCGTGTGGCTGTTGATGAGTTGATCGCTCTCCAAAGAGCCTGATGAATTAGGCATAAGAGCCGCATGAGAAGAAGGGTTCATTAGCATGAGCTCGCTCTCTCGACATCCACATCATGCATCCCCAGACTGCAGGGTGACTAAAGGGAGAAGGAGGGAGGCCAGCCCAAAACCTTGCCAAGTGGTTGGTGGAGGCACAGAGTGGAGCTGGGCTCCCACTGTGACCTTTGCAGGGTAGTAGACCGTGTAACACTGCAGACTGTTCAAGCCCTTTGTTGTTAGCTCTGCATGGAACTGAGCAGTATAAATACCAAGAGTCTCACAAAAGTTGTTTATGATTAAAAGTTCACGTGTTTTCCTTCAAAGTATTTTTAAATGTTATTTAAACTTATGTGGTCTGGAAACGAATCCATATGTGAGTGGGGGTATTTTGTGGTTTCTTCTGGCCAAGAAATACCACAGTACAAGAGCAGGCTCTGGGCTTGATTCCCCCCTGCAAATATTGGTATATGCGCAGTGGTTGCTGCTGAACCTCACCTTGTGTAATCTCCAGCATTGGTGCCTTTTTGAAGTGGATCATGAAAACTGCATTCCCTGAGATCCTTATTATACTCGTTTTTCAAGGAGCATCAGACTGAATTGGTACTGCTCTGTTGCTGTAATCCAATGTCTGCCTTCCTGGAAAGAGAACAGATATCACTGTACACTAGGATAAACCAGAAACAAGCCCTTTTTTGCTTTCTTCCCACTTGTGTCTGAAACTGTAAGTTTCTTATAAGAGCTACTTTGCAATCCTGTTAGCAGTGAATACACTCTATTTATATACTCTAATGGTTTTTACATTAAAATTTAATTCCTAGTCATTATTAATAAAAATTTCCCAGGCTGTCTAGTAAGTTATAAGAAAGTAATTTTTATCTGAGCTTCATCTAATGTATATGAAATGGAGTTTTAGGGTTAAAATTAGGCAGAACAGAGCTTGAAACAGCTTGAAACTCCTTGAATCAGCAGTCACTTCAAACATACACAATTGCTTCAGGGAAGGAAGACTTGTGACAATTTATTTTACTTAGAAAACCTCATAAAATTTAGTTGCCTTTTGAAAACTGTAGAATTATAGACTCATATTCAGGGTTGGAAGACACCTTAAAGATCACCTAGTCCCAGTGGCCCCTGCCATGGTCAGGGACACCTCCCACTAGAACAGGTTGCTCAAAGCACCATCCAGCCTGGCTTTGAACACTGCCAGGGTTGGAGCATCCACAGCCTCTCTGGGCAACCTGTTCCAGTGCCTCACCACCCTTGCAATAAAGAATTTCTTCACAGTATCTAAATTATTCCTGTAAATTCATATGAAATATTCCTAAATATTTAAATATTCCCTCTTTGAGTTTTTACCCATTACTCCTTGTGTTATCACTACAGTTCCTGGCAAAGAGTCCTTTCCTGACTTTCCCTTCAGAAACTGGGAGGTTGCTATGAGGTCTCCTTGTAACCTTCTCCAGGCTGAACAGTCCCACTTTCCTCAGTTTGTCACTGTCTGAACTGTGGTTCATTGTTTGAAATACTGTATTTTATGCAAATTACCTTAGGCTAAAGTTTTGAAGAAAAAACAATTATTCTTTTCCCCTGGTGAGCTTGCAGTTCTGAATGAGAAGTGCAGGGAAGCAAAAATATTGCTTGGAGTTAAATAAAATATTATTTTTATACATTTCTTTGGTTTTTTTCCCCCCTCCCTTTGAAATACACCTTTAAAATAATTATGGCAGGACACTAAAATTTAGGACAGTTTGAACTAAAAGTTTATATGTTTGTTTTGAAAATAACGAGGAGATACTTTCCAACTTCATTTACATTACTACCTTAGAGATACCTTGTAAGGTATCCAACCCAATCTGAGTATTGGCATGCCTTGCAGAATAGGGTAAAAATCACAAGGAAAATTTTTAACAGTTGAGGGAATTTTTTTTGTTTGTTTGTTTTTCTCCATTGGTTTGGGTTTAATGCCAAAAATTACAAAATTTTAAAAGTATAACATGCAAAAATGTAAGTATGTACTTTGGAGAAATTATCAGTGTAGCTGAGAATTGAAGATAGACACAGAAACAACATGGAATTTCTCAGTAGGCATCAATGAGTAGTTTAGATCATTCTGTCTGTTCTTTCCTTTTTCTAAGTGATTTAGAAAACACATTTGCTTTGAATTTCAGCAAATGCCATATGTCTGTGTTAAGAACATCGATTTCTAAGGATTAAATTCCAAGTATTTACATAGTTATGTCTGCATTGTCTTAAAATAGCTAGAAAGCTTCAAGTATATCTAATAGATACTATATTTGCTTAGTATCTAATTAGTATACCTAACATATACTTAATAACACCTCTGAAGAGCTAACTAGGGTGAAGAAGCATAGGAATTTTGGTCTCTAAAAGTAAGCTGTCACTACAATTTGCACCTTCTGCTTTGCTCTCTTCAATTTATAAGTAATTTAATGTTACAGTACTCCTGCCTTCCTCCACATACTCCTTTTCTTTACAACAGACAAAGTGAAAAATAAACCCACCAAAAAAAACCCCAAAACCCCCCCCCCAAAAAAAAAAAAACAAACCAAAACTCTGTGCTTTTCCTCATTCCAGTTCAAGAAAGATACAATAAAATATAAGGCCATGAGGTAGTGGGAATTCTGGAATAGCCTTTTTGGCAGAAGAACAATCTTGAATTGTCTTACATAGGTTAGAAATCTGCACTTAGTGATCAGTGGTTGAATTCTGTCTGACTCTTTTTAGAGGCTTTGGAAATCTTCCCAAGATTTTGGTATAATATACTGTCTCAGGTGTTGACTTTGACTGGAGTTAGACATCTAACTGTCTGTTGTGACCTTGAAAATAGCTCCTTTTTAGTTTAGCATAAACTTAAAACAAGCTCAGTAGAAAACTCTGGGAACCAGGGGTGCTTTTTGTCAAGATGACACAGTTTATATGTACTTTATGAGACTCATGTTTCCAAGAGCAATTAGGATGTTCTGAGTTTTATCAACCTGTGTTTGTATTTGGAAATTTTCATTCATGGGTTTATTTTAGAATTGTACACTGCATTGCAAAACATAATTGGCCTTACTCCACCTAATTAAAATTCATTTGATGAATATACAAACTTAGCAACCAAGGTTTTTTAATGTTGCCTTTTGGATTTTCACCCCATGGGAAATATTCATGTAATCTAATGTAGTTAGTTCTGAATAACATCCTTGTTAGAAACCTAAGGTACTCTCAAGTTAGGTGTTTACACTAAACAGAGGGACATAGGCATTTCCAGAATATTATTCACAGAAGTTAGGTGCCTGAAAAGAGTTTACATAAAGATTTCCTCACCATCTAACATTACTATTCACATTGAATGCTCACATTTGTAGGTAAATTTTGAAGAAAACCTGGCAAAAATCTTGTCTTCTTTATTATGTTCAGAGGGGTAGCAGTGCAAGTCTACCTTATGTTTCCCTGCCTGTGCTTTTATCTAGGGAAGATACTGTATTTAGCAGGTTTTCACACACATATTGCTATGCCTCTGGAATTCAGTCCCCTGGGTAAAATTATTATGGAGCTGAAATGCCTTGCTCATGTAATGTGATGGCACTGCCTATAGCTGAATGCAGGAGTAGTTTTAGGATTAGAATGCTGGCTAAACCACTACTCAGGAAGACCACGAGGCTGTTGGTAACACTGGAACTGAAAGAAGGGTCCTTCCCAGAAGATTTTTTTTTTCTCCTGTCCTTGGGCAACAACAGGGGATTTCATGAACACATGGGACAGTCCTGTAAGTCGTAAATTATATCATGGTCCCTCCCCCAGCCATATGCAAAGTATGGGAGTTCTGTGGAAGGAGAAGAATGGACTCTATATTGAATTCTGAACTGAAGCAAAGTAGCTTTACTTTGCAGATCCATTTGACTTCAAAGAGTCTGTAAGTCATTGTGACAAGCTGTGATTTTTAATAAAAGTTTAAGATACTTTCCTCCCAAAAAATGATGTTAGGAGCTACTTGAATGGTTATTGATGTTTCAATGAAATGCTAAAATCATGTAAATCTGTATTCGTAATTTTACTGATAAAATACACAGTGATTTAATCATCCAGATGAGATTTTTGCACTCTTCTCCAACAGACATACTTGTAGCACAGTAAAGGTGAGTCTATATGGCAAAACAGCATCTTAAGCTCACTTTTAAAATAATGTCATATTATTCCTAGTTAGAGGAAGTACATAATTTGTTTTTAAGGTAGAAGTTTTTAGAGTCCAACAATCCAAATATTTGTCACACAGCTGAGAAGAAGGAAGGAGGACTTTTTCCTGTGGAAGATATGCACAAAGATAGGACTGTGAACCAAATATTTTGAGAGAGAGAATATTTTAAGATAGTTCTCTCTTTATCTCTTCTATTGAAACAATCTTACAAAGTATTCAAATATTCCTGGATTCAGGGCCTGTAATTCAGGTTTACACTTCCAGAGGACTTATCAGACTGCCAACATAGAGTTACTCTATGTTCTCTTTCTGTGTTTGAGCCGAAACAAATTATCTGGTTCACTAAAATGATACTGGTTTTAGGCCCGGTCGTCAAAGTGAAAGTTCAGCTATTCACGTAGTCCCAGTCATCTTGAAAAAGTTCTGTCACCATAATGAAATTAAAACAGTAGAATTCATATGCTGTCTCATTATAAATATATAAAATATAGGATTCCTAAACTCTTCCAGAAATAAGGAGAAATGTCACATTTTTTTTTTTAAATGTGTGAAGATTTTATATTAGTCTGTAGCTAAAAAATCAGAAAGAGAATAGGAAACAGTGGTCAGAGAAAAGAACTCAAATAGCATATTAAATCTTGGAAGGAATGTTTCTTTTTTAATATGCCTAATACTAGTCAGAGAGAAAGTGTAGGATACCTTTATTAAACTAAAATAAAGCAGCATTCATCCATAATTCTGAGCTTAATGCCATGATTTCAAAGTGCCACAAAGACTATCTTGAGTATTATTTTAAGCTGTCTTCTAAAGCATGGTGTTAGTAGCAACGTTTCTGTCTAACTCCATAGTCTTAACAAGAGCTGCTGCCTGCCACAATATCTGATAACTACCTGTGCTGTCAAAACAACCTCAGCAGGCACTTCTTCCCGACACAACTCACAACATACTCTAATCATGGCATTTTTTCCTAGTATTTTGTTCTCTGTCCTTATTAAAAAATAAAGTAGGGTTATATTCTACTTCAGTTGTTCAGTACAAAAACCCTTTTGCATGTCTCACTACCATGGTGATACAGTAGCCTTGTGAACAACTGTTGTTGAAAAGATACAGTCAGGAATTTTCTTAAGAATGTCTTTCTCAGAATATTCTTTTTTCCTTGAAATGAAACATTTTTTTCCAAGATGTTGGTACGTGTATTAATAAGGCAAACATTTCTGATCAGCAAGAAACAGATGCACTGACCCACTATTCATCTGGCCCATTTTTAGGGTATTTAAATCCATGAGGGGAGCCTGGGTACAGATCGACATTTGATGTGCCTTTGTTTCATGAGGTATTGTAGAACCATTTCAACTGGTATTTATAATTCAGAGTTTAATGGATGACTCAGGGAGGTCTTCTGCATATTTGCAAGTAGAGTGGAGCATAGCACTGCCAGCCTAGAAAGCAGCATGGACTGACACCAGCAGTGCTGCTCTCTTTCCTGCCTACACTACTTTGGGGTAGTGCCACCGTACTATGCACTACATCAGTCAGGTCAGCTATATCTGAGGATCTCTCAGCTTCTTCAGACAAAAGCCTCCTGTGGACTATGCCTTCCTGTTGATTTTCTTTTCCTGCTCCTCACTCTTTTTCTTCCCTTCCTTCCTTCCCTCCTCCCTCTCTCTCTTTTTACTTTAATTCTTACTTTTTTGTTGTTGTGTTTTGTTTTGTTTGTGGTTGTTGTTCTGGTTTAGAGCAAGAAAACTTAAAGAATCTTGTAAAACTTCCCTTGTATGAGAAAAAAGTCTCCCAGGCACTTCTGAAAATTGCTGTGTCTGGAAGGGTACGGAGAAAGTAGGAAATTGCTGAGGAGTCTGCAATGTATAGTTATAGCAGGGGTCTATTAACCATAGCTACAAGTTTGACTCAAAGCATGGTTTATGCATGAGAGTTGCTGAGTGAAATCCTTAAAGCAGCATATCCTTATCGTCTCTGTGTGGCAGACACATGGTCTCTGTAAACATTACTGATAGTACATCTTCAGTACACAGTGGTTAGTAAGAGTAGAAAACAACAAGTGATGACAGGTAACAACTGGTGTATTTATCTGTAGTACACAGAACTGAAAAACTAACAAGCAGCTAAGACAAAAACTTAAGATCTAAGCTTGAGGCTGATGCTTTGCTTTTGAGGTTATTCCTACTTTTTCTAGAGTACTGTCCAGAAATATCTTGCTTTGAAGATACACACGATGCTTAAATCCAGTCCCAAGGTAAAAAGGTATAAAACACAATGAAAGGACTGGCACACAAAATGTGCTTCCAGCACCCCAAAAATTAAAGAAACTTTACAAAGTCCAGTTATTTCCAACTTTTCTGGCAGAGGGACAGTGTCTACTTCTAACCTTTTAGGTTTGAAAGAGGAGTCAAAACAAATATTGGTTAATTTTAATTTACTTTGACTTGAGTGCTGGTTTTGAAAAATGTTGGGTTAGATTCTCTGTTAGACAAAACATATACAAATTAAGAGACTCTCTTAAGGATGTGCAATATATTCACGACACAGCCAGGAACTGGAATGACCTGATTTCAGAACTAAGCTGTAAGCAATAAATAAGCTTTTAATATCTAAGTTTTAAGCCAAGACTTCATCTTCTTGTCAGAAGTGACACTACATATTATTAAATTTTCCCTAACTTGAGTGCTGGTTGTCCTTCTTAAGGAGGGCCCCAGCAGTATTATTTCCAGCTTGCAAGTGGTTTAAAACCTAAGAAGAATTGGCAGGATTAGTTTTTTGGGGTTTTTTTTTCCCACTTGTCATGTCCTTCTACGTAGTAGTGGAGTAATATTCTACTTACAGGGATGCTAGTTTTTAACTCAGTGTTGTGCTATCATTAGTACCTGTCTGCTGCTCCTTACCTTGATAGAAAGTCAAGTCCCAAGAGCACCCCTGACTTGCTGGTTAACTGGTTTTCTCTTTTGTAAAGCCAAGCCTTCTTAGGTCCAGTGAAACTCTGCCACACAGACATTCACCCCTTCAATTTCCCCCCCTCCTTCTCAGAATCATGCTCTTTCCTGAACCTTTAAGTGAGTATTTCAAAGATTCAAGCTCTTTAAAATGAAACTGGGCAGGGAAAGGGGGCAGGGGGATGGGTACCCACCGCTACCAAAACGACTAACTTGTTTTCTCTGGCTTTTAGTTACAAGTTGAGACCTTAGCTTTGTTTTTCTCTCATCGGATGCTTGGGCATGAAGCATCCAAAACCTAGATTGCTGGACTTATTCATGGCATTTCAAAGAGAGCATCATTTGGGCCATACATCAGCAAGCAGGCAAATAATTAATAATAAAACACGTGGAAGCAAATGAATGTTTTGCTTGTTGAAAGAGAATGAGAAAGTCAGACAAAGGCCTGGGCTCTATGTCCTTGCCCTCCACAGCAGCAGAAGAAATAATGTTATGAATAGCATTTAACTTGAATTTGTAGCAAACTGCTGCTTTTATCATAAACAATTGCCAGATGGTATACATTATCTTCCTTTTTTCTCCTTTCACAAAAGCAGCATTAATTGCAGAGCAGCCCAGGGCTCCACTCAGCTCATCAGTGTGATAACACTTCATGACCCTGATTAGCCGTCAGTCTACTCAATTAAAAAGATCATTTAGACATTCACCCAATCATTTGCCTATCGAGCCACCTGGGCCTCAACCAGGGGCTCCATTTTTAACATTCTCCTGCCCTCTCTCATCTCGCCTAGCTTTTTTACATATCTCCAAAAGACGTAATTGAATTAAATAAAGCGTCTCAGGGGCAGCTGCAACATCTGCTGTTTGTGGTATGTCAAGCCTTCAGCATTAAAAACAGTTACATATGCTCCAAATTAGCAGGTCGCAGAGATGAAACAGTCGATGATAGTGTTTTTGTGCCAGCGTGAGAAGCAGCTCACAGCTGTGTGCAATTTACAATTAAAGGCTTTATCAGAGCTCAATTGTACTAGTGAATCAAGTGGTGAGAGGTCAGTTAGTGAATTAGACCAATTAGAGCTTGTACAGTTAAATTATCTATCTTATTACCTACTGATAAACAGCCTTGTCATATCTTTACTCAGATGACGAAACTTGGAAGTGCTTTATGAGGTGATACTGTACTTTTGTGTGTGTGTGTGTGTAATGGAACTCAGTGGCTCAGCAAAGCTGGTCTGATGCAACAAGCATATAGTCTTAAAATGGAGAGGAAAAAAAAAACCCAAACACCTGCAGTTCGAACCTTAAAGCAAAATTAAGTTAGACCAAGAGTTAAGATTGCAAACGTTGGCTGTGTTTCAATGTGTATTTTTCTGCTTGGTAAAGTCTAAATTCATGAAGTTAACAGTTGGAAATGTTATACTTTTGATTTCTGGGGTTTGTTTTTTTTTAATTACTGCCTTGCTCTCTCTCACTCCCTGTCTGAAGGAGGGATGGGAGGCAAAGGAGAGAATCTAATAAAATCAGGCTCTGATTTTTATACCGTAAAATAATGCGATAATAATGGACAAAGACAGAAACTACTGCTGCTCAATCTCAGGATTTACATGGTTCTGGAAATTATCACCTGTAAGCCTGGACAGAGCTGATTGAAGATGAGTGAACTGAACAAAGGTGAGCCACTGAAACCTTTTCAGAGGTACTGTGCATACTCGTGTGCCAGTTTATAACTGGGCAGTTAAGCATCTGTTATTGCCATGTCAACCTACTATGTAAATGAAGCATGAGCTGCACCAGCAAAAGCAATGCCAAATTTATAGGCACCTGGCCCTAAGAATAAGGAACTTGCTGTCTGGGACCCCATATATTTCTTTGGGTAGGGAGGAGAAGTGTAGTGGGGGGATAGGGAGTGGTAGTGGTTAAAGTTCTATGGCAATTTGACGGTGTTGCATGTCAAATTCTGCCTAAGGCAATGGTAACTAAGGACCAGAAGCACCAGAAACCTTCCTTGAAAGGGACTGTCTGTGCTTTGCTCTTGAAGACACAGTAAAGCTCATACCTTTCTTTTAATCAAACACTCATAGCATGTTGGTGCCATTCTCTTTTAGAGAAAATCCTAGAGATGAGATCATATGCTCAAATCTCTTGTCTGCAGAAGGTAATCAATGATGTGTTAGACCATAGGAATGGACTAAAAATATATCTGATTCTATAACCCAGTAGTCAGTGAATTTGGCTTAAAGGAGCCCATTCCCGAAGTTGTATTTCAGTCTTTCATATCATCTTGTCATTGGATAAAAGGCACAGAAGTTATCCCCCACAAATCAGTGTCCTGTACCAGTGTTCCTTTCATTCTTCACAGTAGCATGGCTTTAGGAAGAAGGAAGGAAGGATGTGATCAAGCTGGCTCATAGGCCAATAGACAGTGGAATACCTGGCGCACTGAGGGTTAAATCTCTGTGAACAAAGGAGAATGTTTTACTTCAAGGTCCTTAACCAGAGTCTGTTCTAAGTAACTCCTCTAAGTTGTATGGAACTGCACTGTTTAAGTATGTTCAGAACCAAGTGTAAACTGAGGTTAAATGCTAGCTCCTTATTAAAGGAGATTTCAAGGGGGTGGGGGACGTATTTTTATTCCACCCTAATATTTTCTTGGTGAAAGCATGCATTTTTGGAATGGCCTTTTGATTATGCTTAATGCATGGCTTCTATGTATTCAGGCATACAGATTTTGCAAAATGAGGAGGGTGAGTTTCAAACAGATGTCTTGGGATGTCTTATTAAAGATTGTGATTGAAATAAATTAAGAAGGTTGTGATACTGGCGATGAGGGACCTCCAACTGCTTTCTGCCAGTGAATGTTGACTAATTTTCTGCAGGTTTTGACTTGCATTTAAAGAAATTTTAATCAACATCAAAATGGCCCTCTTTGTAACAGCAGATTTAACATTTTAGTGTTTTTCTTAAATGCATTGATCTCATTGACAAGCTTCAAAGGTTTAAAAAAGCAATGGAAACAGAGAAGTTTTTGAACTTGTGGATGAAAAAAGAGAGAAAAAGTATACTTTTGAGTGTGAATGAATACATTTTTCAACACTCTTACCCTTCTAAGGAGCAGAGGGTATTTAGTTCATTCCTCAAGTGGGGGAGAGAAACATAGTCTAAGTATTCTCAAAACTGCTGAGAATTGAATGTACAGTGAACACTTGGTCAGGACCCTGATCTCTCCTATAGTGCACATGCTGCTGGCAGTTATTGCAAATCTTCATCCTCTCCTCCTGTTGCAGTCTTCCAGCTTCTGAGTGACATTTGCCCTTGATAAGGCCAGAATGAATTTCAGTCCCCAGATATCAGGATTTTCTATTTTTAAATACTAAATTGTACTTGTTCAGTAAACACTGAAGTAATGAACTACAGATGATTTTTTTATTTTGGTTTTTTTTTCTTGCCTTCATTGTATTACAGTTGATAAATTACTTCAGTCTCATTTTTAAAATACATAGGAGTTTCTGGAGCTTTCCAAAAGGTGATTTTGAATTTTAAGTGTCTTTTGCTTTCCAACAGAGGTTATGTCCCTGCGTAAATAGCTCACTGTTAGTCATAAATGTGACATTACTTACGTAATTCAGTCAATCTAAAATAGGGAAAAAGTAGAAAAGTTGTTTACAAGCTAAAGCATTGCAATAACAAGACCATATTATGTTAACAGACTGATTTCTTGAAAATTCTATTCTAAGTACAAAATCAGTTTATGGAGAATACAAGCTCTAAAAAGAGAGACACTCAGTTTTCAGTGAATGATAATTACTCTTTATCATCTGTTTGCTGAGAAAACAGGAGCAGTTAGGGCATTGCATCTCTTGCACTTATTAACCTCAACTTGCAAGCCAAGCTCTTCACAACACAAGATACTGAAGCTAATCATGGGCTAGAAAACTACTAAATAGGGCATTTAGTCAGGATGATAATCTTTTGACATTTAGTTTTCCTCTTTATTACTAGCTTCAGCTCAAATATTTAAAAATAAAGTAGTTTTGACCACTGTTATTTGTTTCCCTCCATTTAATTCTTTATTTTCTGCTTTTCTTACTTACATAATAGATTAATATGGCTCAGTTCTGCTCTCTTCCTTATTGTAGAAAGCTCTGTTTTTCCCAGGCCTGCAAGCCACAGCATGTGTCTGTGTACCTCAAAGAACCAATGGAAGTGCACTTTTCTTCATGGCTGTTCTGTTTAGGCAGCAGCTTCTATTGCAGCATGACCTCTTTGCCTATCCTGTAACATAGCTACAGGACTTGGATTAGTTATAAGGAAGAAATTTTTTACAACGAGGGAGGCAAAATACTGGAACAGATTTCCCAGGTAGTAAATGCCCCATGCCTGCAAATGTCCCATGCCCCAGGCTGGTCAGGACTCTGAGGAACCTGATGTAGGTGAAGATGTCCCTGCTAGTTCCAAACTATTCTATGATTAAAACTGATCTGAATTACTCATGAGTTGCAGCTGACTTGTCTTGCTGTCTGGGCATCTCTCACCTGTGCGAATCAGTCACGGCCCTTCTCAAGACTGCTTTAAAGAAAATGGTCTGGGACAACTGGACACTTCAGAATTTGTACAGAATGATGAATATAAATGTTTAAATAATGAATATAAATGTTTGAAGAAGTGGAGCACATATGGCCTAGTGGCATTTGTCTCATAAGAACAAATCACTGCATGAGCTCTGCTTAGATGCTTGCAGTAGTCATTTTAGTTTTTACATATACAGTGAGTATCTTTTTAAAATCTCTGCTCACCCCTTTCCCAAACAGCGCTATCACAGAGATCATTTGAAAATTATGTAATAAAAGTTTCAATAAAATACAATAAGATATTGAAGTAATATTGTTCTGATGCATGTATTTCTCTGAAACAGTAAACTGTGACTCAACAATTTGGGTTTCAAGCCCATTTTTACCTATTACACTTTGGTAAAAGTATATCTTCATTAAACCCCAATACTACTTTTTTTTTTTTCCTTCCCCACTAATACCCCAGATATTCTTTTCTCTGGCGTAAAACTCTTTTGGTTTGTATAGTAAATCTGAGTTGCCTGAGGTGGTGTGAAGACAAAGACTCCATTCCCTACAAGCACTGGCTATGAATATGAACAGCTTTCTTTTTCAGATTGGCATAGTGATTCCTTTCATTGATTGTCCTCTCTACACTATTTTCCTTCTTACCAGAAGCAGGTAAATCACTACAATATACAATTCAGCTTGTTTGGTTTAAGACACAGGCCTCAATTTCTGCTGTTTTGATGTGGAAAGAGCACTTCACCTGTCCTTGCACAAGAGAAAGGGTGATGATACAGGTGCAAGAACCACAATTGTGTCAAAGTAATTATTCCCAGTAGTGGATTTTTTGGTAAGCATTTGGAAATAATTGGCTGGTGGTTGGTACCAGAGGTCTGGCAAAAGTAATGAGTTTTTTAATTAAAAGTACCAAAAGCAATATTTCTAAACAGCATCATTGGTATGCTAAACCAGGTAGCTAACAAACGCTGCTTCTGAATTAGAAACGTTACTTCTTAATTATCTCTGTTTCTCTATTTATTCCTTTAAAAATACAGAGCAAATCAGCTGCCTACACTACATGAGTTCCACCAAAGCAATCTGCATTAGCTGAAATAGTTTTGCAAATGTGTGAAAGTATGGAAGTTTAAAATCTCACAGCTTTATTGTGTTTCTGATTTGCAAACCTCTAACTTTTAGCCAATACACCTTCCCTTTTTCCTTGGTCATTACATAATATAAGAGGTGTATGAGCAGGTTTATTAGAGTTTATTTTAGAGTAAGTTGCAGGCCTCAGAGTAAGTAAATCAATGGGTTAAATCCTCTCACTACTGGATAGATAACTCAGGGAATAACTTACCTATATATTTGTAAATTTCATCCAGATATGCTAAATGCAGTGTGTTTTTTTCCTGCCAGTCTTTTACTCCAACTTAAGACCCTGTTCAGCCATTAAAAGAAAAATACAAAAGACAGAATGAATAAAAAGAGGTCTTTGGGCTTATATCATACTTTTTAGGTCTAATGCTTCTCTTAGGATGCTTCAGTTAATGTAATCCTGTAAATATCACAACCATTTAGCACTCTTTGCTGCAAATACTCTCACAGTGAAAAGCTTTAATTGTGAAATTATTTTTTCCACCCTAGTTATTTGTTTGAGAAGGAAATTTCTAACTCTCTTTGTTAATTTAGATAAATATGGGGTTTGTTTTTTTCTTTTATAGGCACAACACCAGACCTCCATATTGCTCATGAAAGTTTAATTCTTGATCCATTATTATTTTTACTGTGTGTTAATAATGTATTAGACATGCTTATTGCCTATCTGTGGATGTATAGATGGGTACACTTTGGTTAGACCCATCAGAAGTGTTGCTGAGATCACCCTCACTCCAAACGGATTCTAATGCTTATTGGTTTCATGTTTTAAGAAAAATGAGTCAGTGCGTGAACGAATTTTATTCAAGATGTGCTTATTAGATATGTTGCCTCAGTGAAGGTTATAGTTTCAGTATTGATCAAACCACTCTCCCCTGGTGTACAGATGATTAATTCCCTATTAACTCCTAGGAGAGGGCTAACCTAAAGTGTACATTTTAAAAAGAGGTACTGCTTCCTCCAAAGTGCGCACAACCCCCCCATATTAAAAGTAGCTCCCCAAATGCCTTTTGTGTGCATGTTACCTGCTTATCTTGATATATTATTTGTATTCACATTATACTTTTTCCTGATTTTTCCAAATAACTCTGCTTTATTCTTGCTTTAAATGATACCTGACAAGCGCTTTTTGAATTTTATAGGTCTCTTCTTCTAATAGTGTGTGTAGAGCTGGTTTTAAAAACCAGATGAAGTTTTTAAAAATTGTAATCGGGAAACTTTCGCTGATGTTAGAAATTTCTGCCTTTCTGACAGCTATTAATTAGTAGCCAATGGGAACAACATTTATATAAATATCACAAGTTCTTGCACTAACCAAATCTAACTTGTGAACCTGCATTTGTGGATTCTTAAACTTGGATTCATCAGTATCTTGATGGCTGTTCTGAGGCTCTCTCAATTGCACCTGTTGGAGAGTTTTATTACTCATATGAGGCCTAGAAGATAATCTGTTATCTGGCCAAGTGATTTAGTATTTCATGTAATATTTAAAAGACCAATGGTTGCCCAAGCACCATCACCAGAAAACTTTGATATGCATATCTCTATCAGAAGGTGGAGAGGGTCTTACTTCTAGGTGGGCTCAGTGATTTGTCTTGCTGAGGAAGTGACAGAGTGGAAAAACTGGGATTTCAAAGTTTTTGTACAAGCTTTATGTATGTATGGGAAGGTTCAGAATGGTTGTGACTTCATCCTTCTGCAGCACAGGAAAAATAAACCCCAAAGTGCCATCCATCAACCATGAAGACTAATACTTGCAGCTGCAGGTGCATTTTGCAATTGCTCACCAGTTTGTCACACATCAGCAGCTGCCTGTAAAACCATTTCCACAAGGTGTGTGTTTAGAAGAAAACTTGATCACATGAGTAAAGCTCCAACACCACATCCAACTTGATTAGTGCTATGATTAAAATACTGCCAGTCTCTATAAGATTTAGTTTTAAATTATTTCTCTAAAAAGAATCTAAACTTGATATAATTTCTGGGTTATCAGGCATGATCCAGTCTTCACAAACTATTATCTGTGATCCTTACAAGCACACAGTTTTGTATTTTCTTGCAGAACATAAATGAAGCTGTGAGTTAGTGTGAATCTATTACTCATCACTATGACATCTCATAAGATGCCAACACATCAAACATCAGGCTAATTATTAAATCAAGGCCCTTTCTGTGGACATTTCTGTGTAAGGGTTCTAGGTAGGCTCATGAACTAGGATTATTAGAGGGTATCAAAGGATTGGTGCATCCTGCACCAAGAACTAAATAAGTTCAAATCAAGATAGATTTACAGTGATATTACAGAGAAGTAGGGGAGTGCCTCTTTCTTTACATTTTATGTTTTAAATTTTTCAGTAGCCCCCTTTTTCTGACAAGCTGCTTACCATATGTTACTGTTTTAAAGTATTGGAGCTGAATAGTATGGGAAGTTTTAGGTAAAACTAAACTTTAGTTCTTGAGTTAATAAAGATCTTAACTTGTGTACAGAGTATTTTAGTTCTGAAATAAAATTAAGAAGGTCCTACCTCTAATGGCAAATATTTTGAATGGTGTCATTTTCCTGTATTCAGAACTCTTTTAACACAAGAAGCTTAGAGATAGTTTCATAATCCATGACAAATAAATTGGGGGATACAATGATAATGTTTACTGGTTTTGAACAGCATCTGTTCCTGAATATTGTTTTCTGCTTTTATGGAAGTATTTTCTACAAATAAAACCAATTTAGATTGTTTAAAAACATTTCAAATAACTTAAGACATTCAGATTATCTTGATTTGACAACACTATTGTGGTTTTTGGTGCTCTGAACAGAACTTTTAAAAACAGACTTCTGGAACAAAAATTTGAAATGATGAATTTCAGATAAACATCCTGAAATATTCCGTGATGGTTTTTTTAAAACATTTTAGATTGATAGTCATATTTAATGTATTGTGAACATAAAAGATGGAAAATTAATATTAAAAGACAATATAAGCTGAAGAAGAGGATACATTAAATTGTTTGCAATGTATTATTAGGTATATTTCACTATTCATTAATTTAGTTGTCCTTTTAATGGTAGGAAAAAACCCAAAACATTTTTGAAGTCTGCTTACGCACGGCTTAAACTCATCCTCATCCTCATCCTCAGTTATATTCTTGATGATGCCCAGCATTTTATTGTTGATTTTTCGTTTTGGCATCTGTTGGACTTTGAGCTGATGCATATAGAGAACTGTCCGTGATGGTTCTGATGTCTCTTCTGAGTGGTACATCTCCGATAAAAGGTTTTCATGTATCCAATACAGAGCAGAAGGCTTAAAGAAGTTAAAATATAGAACTCTTTCATAAGGAAAATCTACTGATTGCAATGCAGATTTCAACAGTATATTTGAAAGGGTGTTTAGAAATAAAGTTTCACCCTCTGTAAGTAAGAGTCCCATCTCTGAAAGGGTACTATTTAGATAGCTAATATATTAGCACATCTGTTCATGTGGGGCTTTTCTCTGAGGCGCCTGCAAAAAATTATTTGAGATTTTATCCTATGAACTTTTCAACATACTAATACAGAAGCCTTTTATTTGCCTGCTGTGCAGGATGAATGGCACTTGTAGCCACATTACATCATAATACAGCATTTGGTCAGTGATCTGTGTTTTGAAACTGCAGGATCAGTTCAATGCAAATATCACAGAATAATTGCTTAACCTATCTTCCCCCTGTTCAAAGCACTTTAGTGTTAAGTATAAATGAGCCAGGGTTATGATTTCTGCCAAATCAATAAAACCAAAGGATTTGTGACCAAAGCCTTAATTGTCTTAACAAGAACACATATGCCTCTCAAACTAATGAATTATCAAGCATTATTGGCTTCTTTTCCCTTAAACCTTTTGAATAATGCAGATTTTTAAATAGAAGAGTAAATGTTATGTGTGTTAACAGTTTTACAAATTAGTTGTGATTTTGTACTTTGGACTATGACACTCATTACTGGACTTTTGTCCTGCCATTTCCATTTATCTGTGATAAATATGTCGAGATCAACTGATTCTGCATTTTTGTTGGGTTGTTGTTTCGGGTTTTTTTTATATATCTTCAGTGTGTACAATCCAAGAGGTTAAGTCAGAATTACTAATCACATCCACCAAATAGATAAATATATCTTTCCTAATACTGATTTCAGACCCTCAACCAGTGATGAGTTTATTCAGATGTGTAAAACCTATGAGCTGGGGTAAACATCTGTGTGCCTGGGATTCCTGTAAGAGCACCTATGTTGCGAGAAGGTTGATTATTTAAAAAAAAAAACAAAAAAACCAAAAAAAACCAACCATGGCCTTCATGCTCATTCACATTCATAAAAGTGGTGTAACAGAATTGGCAGCAATCCTTCTGCTTACTAGTGAGATGTATAAGAGCACAAAGGAGGAAAAGAAGGTAAAGATAATTTACAACAAAAGAGTGGAAATATTCTTTCCAAAACTGACAATGGAGATGATGATGTATTTCTTCTACATGGCATTTTCATTTGCAACTTTCATTTTCCTGGCTTAATTAAAAAAATGTGACTATACCTTTTTTTCTTTTAAAAAGTGTTTAATGTAATTTAGTATTACTTTCTATATTAGGGTAAAATCATGGATTTATGTGCTTTGATAAATTAACAGCTAGGTAAGGGCATCAATGTGTACCCTTGCCTTAAAGAAGCCTTCTCTTCTGTAACTTGCTTAAAAGTGTTATTTTAACTGGTTTCCAGGTATACTAGTTCTTGCATAACATCAAAATGTGTGCTAAAGTCTTCAGCAAAATGTTTAAAACTATGAGCAGCACCTCTAGAACACATACTCAGCACTGGTTAGGAAGCACCTTGAGTACTGTGTCCACTTCTGGAGCTCCCAGTTTAGGAAGGATGTTGAGATGCTCGAATGTGTCCAGAGAAGGGAAACAAGGCTGGTGAAGGGTCTGAAGGAAAGCCAGAGCTTTTACAAGAATTATGGCATAAGGGATATTGGGACAACAAGCCCTGCATGTGAAAAATGCCTAGGTGAAGAGCTTAGCATTAGTGTTAGCTGCCTAAGGGCAGTGAAATTTAAGAACGTTTAAGTGATTTTAAGAAAGAGATGATCCACCACATTTATAAAAATATAAACATTACGTGGGAGAAAATCAGTGTTTCCAGTACAGCAACATAGAATTTTTAATAGATTTTTCTTCCTAATCCACATCTCTGTGAAAATGTAAGTGTGAGAAGCTACTCATTCCTTTGTGCAAACAAGTAATTTTCAGCTAGATGGCAGCTTTGGTAAATCTGCCCAAGCTTTATTGATGCAATATTTACATCCTTGTTCTCTGATGTTGGTAGAACTGTTCTGTCGCGCTGCCGCTGACCACTCTACTGGCCCGGCGTGGCCAGGCAGGACGACGTCCAATGCACGGTCACCCAAAGGCGCCTAGGCTGCTGCTGCTTCTGGCACCTCTGCCCCTGAAGCAGGCTGTCGCCTAGCAACCTCTGCACTTACCGGTGGAAATGCCCGGACACACTGGATGGGCGCAACTGTAGCTGGTGTAAAAGTAGCGAAGATGGGAACAAAGAGCGAGAGGAGACCTCCTGTGCTGGCGAATTCGAATGTTCTTTATTCCCCAGCCTCGCAGGAAGAGACGTGGGGTCAAGAGACACTCAAGGGGACCAGGCACCAAAGGCAAAGAACAAGGGGTTACACGGGGTTTTAAGGAGGCGAGGAGTTGGGAGGAGATGGGAGGAGATAATTCCCTGGGCCAATGGGGACAAATTACATAACACAAATGAACCAATGAACACTGATCCACGGCGGACTCAGGGGCGGGTTCGATGAACACAACCAATGAGGGAAGGAACAGGGTGGAAGGTTCTAGGGACAGGGAGGAGGAAGGGGAAGGGTTTAGGGATGGACAACTTAATGGACATAACAGATTGACAACTAAATGGAGAAACTTCGAGAACAGGGGGAGGAGAGCCCGGGGATTGACATCCCCGGGGGAGTGGCAAGCCCTCAGACTCCTCCTAATGACTCTAGACTCCCAGGGGGATCAGCCCAATCCACTTCTGTATTACCACACATACTGAACCCCCTGGAGTCAGCATCAGGAGCCGGGGCGGTCGTACTATTGGCCACTCCGGCGGTGCTAGGTGGAGAAGGGGCAGCTGCTACGGGAGCTGCCTGATGCACCGCCACACTGTTCTGACTAATAAGCTAGACGGTAAGGTGACCTTATGATGTTTACAATCATTCATCATGTTAATTCCACTGAGGGGTTTTGCACAAGAAAGTATCATTCCTCAGTTTATAGCATAAGTTTAAACAGTAGCAGTAATCCCAGCTGATATTCCAAATGCAATGAACGCTATACATAGTCTGAAACACTAATGATGCCTAGTTCATATTTTATCAACTGTTGAAATTCAAAGTTCATAAAGGTCTCATCCTGCCATAAACTGTTCATGCTTAATTCTTTTCAGTGTCTACCAGACACATTCACTCCCAGGTAGACGATACATAATCAAGTAGATTCCTTACCAGATCATTAAAGGCCTCACAGTAAATTGTCATCTAAGAATTCACAATAGTTCCAGAGTGAATCACTCTGGATCTCATGATCCAGAGATGACAAAGATCATTCATTCTTCGTCTGGCTATGCAGAACAGCAGACAATGGGAGTGACAATCTAAGCTGGCACTGGAAACATAGATAGAAAAGTTTATCTAAAAGTGCAGGCCAGCTTCCTATTATTTATTGAAGAACCTTGCAGAGAGCGAGCCTGCAAAATTGCAAGGTATTTGCAGAACTAAGAAATTTGTAAAGAACTGTGCTAAAATACCATTGCTAGAGTAAGGAAAGACATAACCTCCTAATCATAAATAAACCATGAAGGTCATGGTCAACACACAGATGACAGAATGCAACTGAAGGACCACTTCATTCAACTCAGCCTCAGGCACTGGAGAAAAATTGTACTTAAGTGTACTGATATGTTAGAAGGCAATAAAGAACCAGAAATACCATCAACTTCAGGATGACAGTCGCAGAAACCTGAACTCTAAGAGCATTGATCTTATGTGTAAAGCCAGGCAGAAAATGATTGCAGTTGACAGACACTGTAGATTTGAAAGACAAATCTTAATCCTAAATCAGAAATAATGAAGCCAATAGTTTTTGTGAGCAATGTACTGTACATACATATAGCATCATTGAATACATAACACCGGTATGAAAGTTCAAAAATGAACCAAAAAAACTCTGACAGCAGAGTTTAATAAGAGATTTGATATGAGTTATATGCTTTCAAAGAGGAACGTGAAATATTTAAAAAAAATAGCTTGAACTGTTGAATGGCATCCAGATTGTTGTACATCTGAAAGTGCCATTACTAGTCCCACTAAAATAATCTTCTAAAAGGGGTTAAAAAGCATCTTTTCCAGAAACATTGCACTGCTTGTGTATTAATCTCAGGACGACCATCAAAAGAGGAAAAAAAGCTATCTCCTACTGTGGCAGTTAGCCTAAATTTTCACTCCCTGATAACCATTATTTTTATAGCAGGACAGTATGTCTTGATATCTCTAAAGCAAAGACCTTTGCAATTTCTGCATGCAATAACCAGAGTATATATCTCCCAGTCAACTTTTCTTATATTTCCTGCAGTGAGACTTATGCAATCTTAGATCTGAAAACCCAAATAAAATGAGCATTTAGGAAAATTTAGAAGTCCATAAACACAGTTCAATTTCTTGGTTTGTTTTTTTTTTTTTTTTAATGACTGCATCAAACTATAACATCATACTTTCCAGAGATTGATGATTAATTGGACTTTAGGGTCTACCTCTTTTCCTCTCTACATTTTAATGAGTCTAGATAGATAAAAATATTATTTCAATTCTATGCAGTTCATGTAGTCACAGTTTCACCATCAGAATTTTATGTCTCAAGAAAACTAGAAATTCTGTATATGTGGAGAAAAATGAAAAGTATGAGCTTTAACTGCTGCGTATTTTGTCTTAGTTATATATGCAAATTTATGATTCTTGGTGGGTTTTGTGCTTGTGGTCTCTGCAATATTTTAAAACTTTTCTTTGGTAGTTGAATTCTAATTTCCTATCTATTGATATTTTAAGTACATATAGTAGCAAAAATATATAAACCAAGCTGGCAAAGAGCTGGCTTTCACTATGAGAGATTTGACAGAATTGCTAAATGTACTGTTTCAAAATTACTTTAATAAAACGGGGGTAATTCTGGGGAGTTTTTTATTTTATTTTATTGCTGTAAATAATCGAGCTAAAGAGAATACCCTCTAAATATTGAATGAAAAGTGATAGTGGAAGAAAAATGCAAAGGAATTGTGGAAAATTTATACTTGGCATCAAAAGTGGTGTCTTCTACAAGACTAGCAGAATAAAAGCTGTGACTCCAACAATACCCTTCATCAGGTATTTCTCATAACAAATTAAAATACTGGTTGGTATGAGCTGTGCAGAATGATTGCAGAGCCATTGTCAAGCCTTGTAGTGAACGCTAATCAACACAGTTCAGTCAACAATCACTGCATAGAAGAAAGCTGGAAGTCCTGCAATCATGCATTTGCTTTATAAATTGAAAGAACTACCGTCCTACACAGAAACTGAAAATTGATAGTGCATTTGCAGTGGACAGACAGCTGGTTCCTCATTTTACAAGTCTAGTGCCTTTCCATGTTTCCATTTTTCCCTGGTGTAGGTTTTTATTACATTCACAGTGTCTTGGTGTGCAAGTCTGATTTCATGGAGAAAAAAACCTTGGACTTATTAATGAATTGTTGCTGAAAAGAGAGGGAAAGACAATATAAAATAATTTTCGGTCAAGTTGGTGATGCTAAACAAGAAGTCACTGACATATGAAGCGTCGCTCAGGTTGCTGTAACTATCAATACTGAAAGAATGTGAGCATTAGAAAATTTATTCCTGTCCCGGTGTTAGCTTTAACGAAGTCTAGTCCTTGTCTGGAATTAAAGGAAACGCTCGAATTCGGAGCATCTAAAAATTTTGCAAGATGAGACATACATTATAGATCCTATGACAGCTAGAAATACAAGTGAAAATAAAACTCATGTTCATTTCCCACTGCCCTTTTTTTTCCAGAATAGACTCTCTAAACTGAATTTTGTTTAACTCTGTTGTTTAATCATGATCTGTTTGCTGAAAGTCACTAGAGGACTAATAATTGTCTTGTATGCTTTAGTTGACCAGTTGACTACAAAACCAGAATACTCCCTATTGCCCATAACAAAGTAAATGTTTTGAAACTGTATCAGGATCCAGCAAAGACCCAGGAGAAATCATGTGCTGATATAGGTCTATCCTGACTTCTAACTCACATTAAACTTTGTAGGATTTTAATGAAATTCATTTGTTTTCTGAAGTTTTGCCCTATCCACAATCTTTTGCAAATCAAGACTTCAGCAGCTGCTCTGACAGGAGTGCGCAAGAAACAGTTGAAAATCAGTGCCAGAAACTTCACTGATCCTCTGCCTTAGCTTGGACTTGTCACGAAGGATCTTTAGAAGTGCCCATGTTAAACCCTAACCAGAAAATAAACTAAAATAAATAAACTAAATAGCTCGTTTGATTCAATGCTTAATGCAAAAAGAATCAAGTAACTCCTCCTCCTTCCCCAAGTCCCCAGAATTTCACCATCTAAATCTCACCTTTCCCATTCTAATTGCTCTCTCTTGTCATCTTAAATATTTGAGAACTCATTCCAGAATTAAATTTTTGGTCTGTTGATTCAGAAGGAATTGGGTTTGGTCTGCTTTGCTTTGAGCGAAAATAGCAGCTCTCTGATTTTGTTCTTCTCCACAGTCATAACATGAGATCTAAGGTATTTCAAAGCCATATGAGCATATTTTGACTTCTTTCAACTTATTCATGTCAGAATATCTGAACAAACAGAAGTGAATTGAATTTGACCATATCTTTCAAAACAAGAAATTGTTTTAAAGATTTTGCAAGGAAATTGCGTGAATGTGAGACAGAAATACTAAGAGAAAAATTGCCAAGTAATTTGATTATATGAGAAAAGAAATAATTTATCAGAAAGTGTGCAAAATGTGTATAATTTATACAATGTTGATATATATAATGCTGATTTATATGCCGTGCTGATTTATATAGTGCTGATTTATTGCAAACATTAAAAAATCACTCAAAGTGTTCTCCATAAACTGAACCTAGAAAATACTTCCCAGCTTCAGCATTATCTGTGTTCCCATTACCAAAACTGAAATTGATCTCTTTTTAAAGGTTTTATTATTCCTTGCCTTAGTTCTTTCTGGATGGGACAGGACTTGGGTTTGCCAACAGAGGGCAATAGTCAAACTAGGAAAGACTGCATCCATCATTTTTGCAACTTCTAATGAGTCAGAAGGACACATAGAATCCTCATCTGCTTTTATGGATATTGCAGTGTAATTGCAGTGTAATTATGGCACACAACAGCTTCAGAAAATTATCTTTGAAGAAAACAGCTGGTTCTCTTTAACAAACAGAGATGAAATCCTGTCAATTTAAAAAAAATCCAGAGGAAAAATACTAAAAATATACGCCAATATTAAACAGGCAACAACAACAACAACAACAAAAAAGAAATAACATAAAAAATTGAAATGGATAAATCAGAGAAACTGCTATGAAAAATATGACTAAAGTATAAAACATTACAAAATTACAATGCTGTGAATGTTCTTTCATTACATGGTTTTATATTACAAAGCAAACAGGCTCATTGGAAAGATTTCCATTTTCCATCTTTCTCTCATGAGTGGTGTGTAAGAGCCCGATCGTGACAACCCTTCTGCCTGCTTTCCTCTCGACAGAAGAAATCCCCTTGGTTTCGGTGGAATTTCACCTGATAAGGCCAGCCCCAGCCCTGCGCTGTAGCTCCAGAGCCCAGAGCTCGCCAAGCCTTGCTCTGCCAAAGAAATACTGACAGCTTCTGCTGGGGCGACCAGGACCCCGGGGGCCAGCGCACCGGCACCAGGGCAGGCATGGGCGGGTGGCTGAGAAGATCTGCCCAGAGCTGGGAACTGCCACTGCAGCCCTCAGGAAGAGCACGGCAGCTGGGTGAAAGAGTGAGCTGTGGGGAGAGGAGTTGCAAGGAGCAGGTTTTAGCAGCCAGTTGGGGAACGAGACCAAACCGCCTTCACCGTAGGCCTGGATGTGCACCAGCTGACATTAGCAAAGGGAATGGATATGGATTTGGTGCGCTTCTGTAATGTGGAAACAATAACATAGAGGAAAGGGAGTATTGCAAAATGCTTTTTAGTAACTACAGCAAGTTTTTCCAAGAGTTTTGAAATTTATATTGATATGTAAATACAATTATTATTATGTAATTAAACTTAACTAAAAATTAGTCCTAAATAACAGTTAAACAATACATGCAGAAACATATGCTGTGTGGCAATGCTCTGTAAGCCCTAGAGCTACGGAGATTTCAGTACTGAACCTCGTTCTTTCCTGATGTTAAAGTGGGTGAACTGAAGCACTGGGTTTATCTCCCACAGATGAATTTGCATGTGTGTTGTATGACCCTACTGTAGGCAGCTGGTAGACAGAGAAGAGGGGAAAAAATATACATCAATACTAGTAGTGGTATTTGTGTGTCATGATGAAATTCACTATTAGTGAATTAGGTTGCGTTACCAGACTCAAAATAGTTATTGAGTGGGGAAAATTAATTCTATTAAACCTGAAAGCATGTGGCCAAGGTTATGCAGAAGAACTTTATTTGGCATTTAATATGACCTGTGAAACACTGAAAAATAATTACGCTTTGTTTATCAAAATTTTATTTTAGCAATTCTTAATTTGCACACATTTATAAATTTTATGAACACTTGAAATACAAAAGTCTATAACCTATGTCAGTATTGTATTATGGAAGCATCACTTGTGTTTCCAGTTAAGGATGTACTTTGCACTTACAATGTGGTTATTAAGGTGTAATGATATATTTCCAGTCAATTTAATAGCATAACTAATAATAAATTAAATTAACATATGCTATATGAAAAAAAATTAGCAATTCAGAAAGAACTGATTAATTTTCTCAATAGAGCATGTCTTTCTAGCTTCTTGCATTCTGTTTCCTTATTTGTTTAAATTTGGTGGAAACTGTGATCAGGCTAGAAAAAACCTCCAATGAGAGTCAAGACTTCACTCTTGCGTATGTGTATTGTTCTCTGTATCTGATGTAGAGCAAGACTTGCTCAAATATTTGTAAAGGCTGGTCTCTAATCCACTTTGTGGGAAGTCTTATTGCTCCATGGAATGGAAGTTTTAATTTAGTTCAAGAGCTTTGAACAATGGAGTGTTCAAATTGGAATGGAGTGTTGGAAATATGGACAGCTGGAAATACAGAGAGAGCGCATGAGCAGAGGTTTATTCAGAAAAATACAAGCTTACCAGAAGTCTAATCAGTAAACTGAAAAGTACCTTCTGCATTGTTATCTGTGACACAGGCTGGGGTAAAAACAACTTTAAGCCATACCTCAGAGAAGGGTGTGGTTGATGTTGCTTTTTATCCTGCCTGATATTAGCAGGTTAGGGAAACAGTCATCACTACGGATATTTCTTGTCAAGTGGACAGAAAAGATAAATGGGAAAGATGGCTTTACAAAAAGACAGTTGAAATGTGCTATTGTAATTGGAGGACATATTGGCAAATAGTGTAACTGAACAAAATATTGAACATACAAGAACCTGTGTTTTAAAATGCTCAAACCACAGTTCCATTTGATGGAACTAAATAAACTACAAGCCATACCAGTAATCAAACGTAAGTAGAAAATAAAGCAAGTTTTTCTATGAATCCTGCTGATTACTGAAAGGAATTGTTAAATATTAAAATTAAATATGGATATTAATTTCTAGAGAAGACAGTGCTGGTTTTGAATCAAAGTGTTTAATTATTAATAGCAGAGTTTTACCATGCAGATATTGACATCTTTCTTTAATGTGATTAAGAAAAATTAGGTTTTTTACATGGTAACAACAGCTGGCAGATAGTTTTATTATTTTCAAAGAAGGAGACATTGCTCTGGGAGTTATTAATTTACGGATGTACGTGAAATCAGACACTGGGAGGAAGAACAAGGAATTTGTGGGTACACCAAGGACAAAGAGTTCGTTTATCCACAGGGATTGCATAGGCTGTGGTTAAGTGAATTATACCACCATAACTTTGCAGTGCTGATATAGAGAATAATTGGTTCACAGAAACGTCAGTGCTGTTTGTTCCTTGGTTGGCTTTCTAGAAAAAGCTCAAAACTCAAGATATTGAGAGTGAAAGCAGCTGTACATGCCAGATTTTGTTCCATAGGCAGCACCTCTAAGAGCAAAGGGACGTAAAAGCAAGGAAGAATTTTCAGAGGACAGCTTTTTGCTTTGAAGATTTGGTTGTGATACTTCTTTAAAGCTGAAGATGACTAGAAAGGTATACCTGGCTGGGTAATAATGATTAGTCATACTGGTAACATAGTGATATCTCTATTCACATCCAACCACAGAAATATGAAGCATCTTTAAACGTGATGTGTAAATTAATAGATGCTTAAAATTTCTGAATAGAACTTTAGTATAAGAAAGACTTGGTAAGCCCTGTGAATCCCAAATCTATTAATGAATCCAGGGTAGGAACCTCTAAATTTTAGGTGTTTTGATGCAGATATCTGGGTTATTGCATATGTTAAAAACTAATTTCTGTGCTTGAGGGGCATATTTTTTGTCTTTTGTGTGAGTAAGTGGGAAAAGCACCATGTGTTTATTGAATGTGAGAGCTCTCACAATGGCCAATGTGTTTTGCTTCCTGTTTTTATCGTCTGGTTTTGCTACAATCAAGTTGTGACTTGGTTGCTTTTTGTATGGGAGAATAAGATTTTATGGCCATTTTTGTGAAATGTTCTTCATCTCTGTGTTTCCAGTTATGACACTAAGTGTAATAAAAACATACCTGTTGGAAGAACGTAACTCACACTGGCAGAGTTTTGGAGGGCTTTATACTTCAAGGCTGTGTCTTAGAGTTATCTTGAATCCTGTAGGAAGGTGGAGTTGAGTAGATGCAACTCAGTCTCTCAAGTGATGATGGCAATGCAAGCTTTTCAGTCTTCTGGTTGGCAGCTTGTTGGTTTTTAAAAGTTTCTTGTTTTATTTCTGCTCAGTTGTAGTGAGCTGTCAATTTTTAAAAATGTTTTCTTCATTCTTATTTCTTTTGAGGTCAGAAAGAAGAAGGATTGTGTGCACAGTAACAGAGAAAATGAAGCAAAATTGTGTACTTTTCTGAAGTTCAGACATATATGAGTAGCTGACACAAATTTCATAAAGGTTAGACTATTGAGAGTTTCGCAGAAGTACCATAATCTATAGCTTCAAAATAGATCTATTTAAGGTAAGACATATCTGTAATCATAAAAGTCTTGTATTTCAATAGTTTTGCTTTGGGTGAGGTTATTCCATAGATATTAATAGCTGTATTACTTACTTTTTATCCTCTGAAAAGGTATACAGAGTTTAATTCCCTGTTTGCTAATCAAGCTTTGTAAGTCATCCTAAGCCCCATTGCTAATTTATGTTGTTATTTAGATGACATAAGAAGATAGAGACAGCTATCCCATGTTCCTTCCATTTACTTGTTCTGATAAGATTTCTTACTATGAGATATCTTCCAATAATGTTTTTTCTCAGCTGTTCTGAGTCTGGATATCCTAAAAGCAGAATCTTTCAGGTTAAAAAAATTAAATGAACAGTAAAATATGTCTCTCTCTTTGTACTACTTTGCTGCTGGAGATTGCCTCGTAGCTGCTCTGGGGGACAGAGTTGTTTTCATTTTCTGCTAAAGATCTCATCCAGATCTACCTAATTCTCAAATGTAAGTAAAAACCAGCTCCACGAATAGAGCTTATATTCTCACAGAAAGTCACAGACTCAACCAACAGTTCATTTTGATTGTCCTTGCTAATTTTTGAAGTCAGGTTGGAATGACTTCATTTCCCAGCAAAAGGTTTTGTGTTCCTAAGGACTTCAAACCAGAGCTATGGGATATTCTGCAAAGAACCCCACAGCTACACGCAAGCACACTCTAAAGCCACCTAAAAATATAATTGTCCCAACTCAAAAGCTGCAATCTATTTAAAAATCTACCAGCTAGTATATGTGCTATTTTAAATGTTTTGTTTTTAACTTGTTCTTTGTTGTGAAAGGGAACACACTACATATGTCAGTGTTTCTAGTGTATTTCCTGCCACCGAGACCTCGATCTTGCATCCAGTCATTTGTAAGTACCTAAAGTTGGCCATGAGCCTGTTTCTGAGAGAGTTTCTTCACCAACATGTGGCTGTGCTCAGAATGATTTCTCTGGCCTTCAGTCTCCTCATTTAAACCTAATGAGGTGCACAGAGGTGACTGTATGACTCACACAATGAAGTCATTTTTCCAATTAACATTCTGACAAATGTCTTATAAGTACAGCTGCTTCAATAGGTTTCCACAGGTGGGGGAGAGATCAGGTATCACAAAATACTCAGTTACTTTCTTCTGATCTGAGAAATTCCATTCACTCTAGAGTATGACTGTTCACGCAACAGATGGATATTTCATGTCTGTGGAGTGTGACCCATTCCTAAATCAAACTCTGTATCTGCAAGCCAAAGTGCTCATGCAAGGCACAAAATTAACCTTAGTCTTGAGTAGGTACTCATAATGTTCATGCTAAAAAGCCTTCCTTTTATTAGGAAGTCTTTTATTCATTATTGTGGGATATAATGTTTGGAAATGTAAGCAGCTGACACCTAATGGAAGACTTTTAAGTAACCAATTGAAAAGCCTTTCTTCCTGTCTGCCCATGCCCTTTCATTTTAGTATGTGTGGGTGTTTACTCAAACAGCTTTTGTTTCATGAATATGAGAGGAAGAAGGGAATCAGAAATCGTCTAAAGAGTATTATTATTATTTTTTTGTATTATTTTTACTGGCTAAGCATTATTTGTTATTTCCACATTTAAAAAAAAAATAAAAATTATGAGTCTGTTTAGATAGCAGAAGCAAAACCACATGTTTTAGCTAGGAGTTTTGCTCTACAAATTGTGAATTGCCAAAGTAAATTGTTAGCAAATCTCCCTATGTATTGAAATTCAGTATATGTTGTCCACATATCCAGTGCAAACAAGAAATAAATTCATAGGGTCTCAAATTCTTTACCACACAAACTGTAGCAGGAAAAAATATAATGTTTTAGATAATGTATGCATCAGCTATCACTAATTGGAAGTTTTATACTAAGAATAATATTTTGACCTTCTTTGATAAAAGATTGAAATTATAAACAGTTTATTTTTCCAAATTCAACTCTGTTGAGATATACAATCAACACTACTACCAAGTAAAACCACAACAGATTGTGCAGAAGCTATTCAAGACAGAAAAATAAACTACTGAAATTATTCCAAGAAACAACAAAGAATTAAACCTATGGCATCCTTTCTTTACATATTGTTTGGTACAACCTTTCAAGGTTGTTACAGTGCATTTTCAAGTGGTGGTATAATTATTATAGTGCTTATTATTATCATCTCCATTAGCATATTTATATTTTTTTATTATTTTTCATTTTCACTTTGAGGCTTTATTGCTGCTTTATCATGGAAGCAGGTAATGAACTAGTTTAATCCTATGAAAAGAGACATAGTCTAACCACATTTTTACAAAGAAAATCCCTTGTATATGAGATCTCTTTCATATTTCAGTGAATAGATCATAAGCTATGTGAGAGTATGAGTATTAGAAGTAACATGAGGTGCAAATTTACTTTTACACTGTGTGTACACCCAAGCAGGGAAACTGTCCCAGCAGTAATATTCCTACCACAATGTGCTGATATAATTGAGTCAAGATTTGCAAAGTGTGGTAATATCTGCTATTGAACCAGCTTCTACAGCTGGGAAAAATTGCAGGCTTTTAAATACACATGAACTCCAGCAGATTTGCTACTGCTGAGAGAAACTCCAAATCTAAAAGCACTTGCTTCATTTGTTGCTTTCAAAATATAGATATGACTAAACATGAAGCCCTATAGCAATACTCAAATGAATTCTGAACTAGCCAGAAAGAGGCAGGGCTGCCTAGAGAGAGAACTGTACTAAGAGGCTATAGTGACCAAAGAAAGGATTTCTGCATGCTCTTGCAAACTTACCAAGTCATTGATAGCGTGGATAAATGATCCTCAGCAACAGTGAGCCATGGAGTCACTCAGATGTTTGTGTTCTATTAATTTTTTGGTTATACCAACTGCTTTTGGAAACAGAAGTCTTACTCTTTGTGAGATCCTTTTCACCTTCCTTTGGGTGTTCTAAGAGTAAATATCTACAACTAGGGCTGTTTTTTCAGGTTCCCATCATGGAAGTGGGATACAAGAAACATGAACACAGTTCATCTGAACCAATTTTGACAACAAATTACTCCAGTAGAAGATTACTTGCCTACCAAAACACTGGACAACAAGTCCTCTCTGTTTAATGCAGTCATCTCTAGATTTATAGGTAAAGTGTTGCAATCAATATGTTCTTCTTGTTTGATTTTGTTTTTGTGGAACAGGAAACATTTTTCCTTTTGCTTACCATTTGCAGTAAAATTATTTCCTATTGGTCTCAGTTAATATAGCCTATTGTGAGCGCTACTTCTTAAGAATATGACACTCTAATGTTCAGAAGTCCGTTAGTGAATCCTTCAGAGTGACTTAAAATTAATCTGCTAGCATAATATCTCAGTATATTTTTCTTCTGGTACAAAGCAAAACCAACTTTCCCCTAAAAAAATCCCATGCATTGAACTGGTCGAGTAGTCTGACAAAAAAATCATGTTGGAAAGGGTGGGAGCGAAGAAAGAGAGCAAGGTACCAGCCTTCTAAGATTCCTGAGGAGACAGTATATTTGATGATCTCATCATGAAGGTTACTAAATAAATGAAAGTAAATGGCTGGTTGATTCCCTTTAATTCAACATGTGGTGTAGACACTTCCTTCCTATTCCCTCACTACAATACATTGGATCACATTAGGCCTGACAATAAGGATTGACTTAGTGGTTTGCAGTTCTGTGTAGTGATTTTGATTCTTTTTCAAAATGATTTAGTGATTGCTCTAATGTTCTTTCTAATTCCTCATTTTGTTGGTGGTGCTTTTGTTAACTTTTTTTTTTTAAACCATTACTAGAGCTTTACTGACATACATTAGATGTTAATTTCCAAATTTACCTATTTGTTATTACTATGTTGTTTTTTCATCAGATCACTGGCCTTTTAGGTCTTTATTTTAATTTTTTCCCTTTTTTGTTGTTTTTTCAATCTCTCTGTTGGGTGGAGGGGAGGATGAACACAGTTATCAAAGACAAGAACTGGCTACCAAAGTTACTATTGCATTAAGGCAATTTTAGAATTTTAGAGTGTGTTTGATGTGAAACAGGAATGTAGTACAAATGCAAATATTCCCCAGTGTAAAATAAAGCAAATGAAAGGAAATGAACATAAAGTACTGATTCAATGGTTCATGATCAATGCTAGTAAGGATGTCAGAATGGATGGTTTAGTATTTCTGAAGATGGTTACACAATATTAATCCACTATCTTGAGTTATTTAATATGTCCTTGATAGATGCTAAGGCATTGGTGAGGCTTTGCATACATCCTGGAATTAGTGTCATTTAAAGAATTATCAGTTTTTATTGCCTCTCTTACCAGTCAGTACAAGTTAACTTATTAGACGGTAAGAGACAGAGAATGATGGAGGCTGCAAATTCTTTTTTTTTTCAAATTTCTCATAGTCATCCTTTCATGTGACTTTCATCTTTATTGCTTAACAGCTATGATCTTTCTCCAGTTTATTAATGGTAGAACTTTTGCTTTTAAAAATTGGTTGACCCAAGTAAGTCTTACAAATGTCTTCAAATATTTTCATGTATCCAGTTTAATTAATATGTTACTTACAGACTTTAACAGAAATCATTAGATATGGGCTCTTTCACCATTACATATTTTAATGGCAAAATCAATCAATTTCTGGTTTATATTATTAATATTGATTTAATTTCATTTTCCAAAAATACCCGTCTGATAGCATAGTGCAGTGGTGCTGGTACTTCATCAGGTTTAAAGTCATCTTTTCAAAGTAATTTTGATCTAAGTCAGGACTGTTTCAGCTGAAGTGGACTGATAATCAATAGAGAGAGAAAATATTGCTGTGCTTTTGGGACAGAATTGAAATTTCAATCTATTTTTCAAGTTACTAAAGGAAGAAACTTCTTCCTAACTTGTTTTTTGCATGCGTTGTAAAAATGGGAGAGTGGCCAGACCACTTAGGTTACTTGGTTTAATTTAAGCAGATTGCCTTTTTTTTTAATGCCTCTTCACTTCTGGAGCACCCACCTTTTTAAGACACCTTTGCTGTTTCTGCTTATGTAGTCCATTGACTTGCTCCTTCTGGAGCTGATGAAACTCTTTGAAGAGAGATGTTATTTGTTTTGGGTAAAGACTCCAAAAAATGAGACTTTAAAATCGTATAGGGCATCAAACTATCCCTATAACATTCCATGATGTGTAACAAGCTCATTCTGTTGACATTGGCAAGTGCTGGCTTTAACAACATGATAGCTAGGGATGTGTGAAATGTTCACAATGAAGCCAAACACCTCTGAAGCGTCACACTTTCAGAAAAGTCCTTCATATTAAAACTGAGGTAAACCTACTCTTGAATTCAAAAGGATTTTGGCATTGAATTAGACTCAGAACTTCATTCTAATTCTAAACCTATTCAGGCATTTGTTATTCTATTTATAGGCTTTTGTAAAAAAATGAGTGACATACAGTACTTTCCTCAGAGAAAACTAGTACCAATCAAAAGCAATGTGAATATTCACACAAGTTTTCAATGATCCATCACAAAAATTTTCATGGATCTCATATTGTAAGATTATCTATTAACTCTATTATTATGCTAAAATAACAAGCACATTAATTTAGATTCTTCCATTCATTTAAACTTCAAAACATTCTATTGCAGTCATCGAGCCAACGGCCCACACAACATTTCTGGCCTCGAGGCTGACTCAATCCAGGCAGATTTATCTTTTGAAAAGCTGGTACCACTATTCTGAGATAGGAAAAAAAGCTTCTGACTGAAAGTAAGGGTTGCCAGACATGACTCAGTCCCCAAACCCAGAATCCTGTGCTATGCAATGTTTAAAATGTTATTTCACATTATTAAGTTATTTAAAAAAAAAAAAAGAGAAATAAAAATGGAAGAAAAAAAAAAGAGAGGGAGAGAAGGAAACTGGCACCATGCCTACATTCTTTCTGAGCCAATTTTGTACTTGCCCAATTGCAAGCATAAGTGGAACCTGCATTTGGATGCATTTTTGTGAATGACTATGTTACAAAGCCAGTGAAGCTCAAGAAACAATAAAGTATTGGCTGTTTTACAGTCATATATGGTTATGGTGCATCTGCTGAGGTGTGGCCAGTAAACCAAGTGTGATACGGAATGTGTGAATGTGATTTGCTTTGACCTTGGGGTATGAGGGTATCACCAAGCATATATTTTCACTCAGACATGTAACTTAGCATTGGACCAGAGCGAACATGCACTAGGACGTGTGATTTGTGTATTTGTAACAGAGGGAGGGGGCCTGTAGTAGGCATGGTCTCTTTGATGTAGTAAATATCCTCAGTTATGGAGTCTAGAAGGAAAGGAGAAGGTGAGAAGGTCAGATTATGACTGTCTAAGGGGGTAAGAAGAACAAAGACTATTTCTTCCTTTGTACTCACCTAACAGTAACCTGTGAACCATTTCCATCTCAGCACTATTTTGACCTGTTTAAAGGTCATGCATAAGACAGCAAAAAAGAGAAAGCTTTCTTTGTCAGCTCTTGTAAAGATGCACAAGGGACAGGGACCGTCTTGCCTGATCTAATCAAAATTCTGAACTTCCAGGCACATTTCAGAAGGGTAATTAGAGCTAGTAATGCTAAATAAAAGTTTGTGTCTCTTCTATATTTGACTTACTGAATATTTGAAAAAAATATCATAAACTAGAGTTAAACTTTCAAAAAATTAATTTTCATTTTCTCTCCTTTTGATCTATTGATAGTCATATTTCTTGCAACTTATAAAAAAATTTCAAAATTGGACTGGTTATGAAAAACTGAATAATTGAGATTTTTACTCAAGCACACCGTGCAGATCTTATTAAAAAATTGGCAAAATGTATCACCTACTCGGACATGAAAGTGTGTGATTTCAAGTATATGAACTGAAAAGCCCAATGTAGCAAAGCCTATGACTCAGCTGTAAGACATTTCATTGCACAAGAGTCTCCATTTGCCATTTAAAATGTATAAGTGTCATCAGAAACCTCCCACTCTCCTAAGAATAGAGCTGTCACTGGACCCTGTTATCTCACAACCCCAAGGTACAGTATGATAATGATACTGCTTAACATCAGTGTACAGAGAGAGAAAACACTGGAGATGCCGCAAGCATCACAACTATAAAGAAAATCAAATTAAAATATTAATTTACTGATTAATATAACATTAGATGACCCATTTCTCCAGCTTGTTAAACAACAAAGACTTGCAAAACTAAATAAGGGCCTAAGAGATAAGTGTTTTAAGAATTCCCATAGAGATGTTTAGCTCCTTTTTAAACATCATTAAAGATGTACTTTGCATATAACAGGCAGTTTTATTTTTTTGCTGCACTGACAACTCTTGCTTGTTTTAATTAATATACACTTTCAAAAAAGGTTACAAAATGAGGGTTTTGGTCACAAAGTTTGAACAATCAGCTCATACTGTAGAATAAAAGAACATGAGTACAAGGCAGACTTGGGAGGAAAGAGAACAAAATCATGCAGGGTAAACCATAGGGCAGAGGGTTTAAATTTTGATGTGTAAGTATGCTAGAAAAATTTAACCATTTATGTCCTCTGTGCTTGAAAAATGCAAAGGAGAAAAGTTTCTTTGCAGATCTTTTCCATACAAAATGCTTGGTGCTTAGGAAAATGAGAAACTGCAGTACATGATTTTTATACAGGAAATGGCAACCTAATTTAAAGTAACTTACTTCAAAACTAAAAATGCCATGTTTAAATTCTAGAGCAGATTTTATCCCTGTTGGAGCGTGGTAATGTCCTATGACATCAGGATATTGCTTGAATTTTTGTGCTATATTTTACTGAAAAATGTCAGTAGAAATATTTAGTGAAGTTTTTAAAAATTGTCTTTCTCTATAAGCCAAACTCTTATAGTATTAAAATTGTTATTGCACTCCTATGAGACAATATATGACTTGCCAGAGGAAGAAACTGTGAATCTTCTGTTTCCATGGATAAATGTCTCTGTCTTTTCCTTAGTGATCCAGAAGATATCAGCCTGTGAGCATGGATATTCACCTTATATGTCACATACCATGTGTATTTTAAAATGACCTCAAAGGGAAGAGAGAATGACAAATTCCAGACTTGTCAGAAAAAAACCCAAGTATTTCTGTAACAGGTACTTGTTCTCCTTGCAAAATTTTGCCTTTCTGGCCTTGGCCCCGTTATGCATGTGGTTACAGAGGTTGGAAATAAGGCAGTTTGGGCTTCCTAAAATACAGGGGGGTGTGTGTGTGTGCGTGAGTCTGTTCTCTGTATGTGCAGTGTTCCAAGTTCTTATCCCTCTCTTTTTTGTTCTTGTCCCCAGTCACTGGCTCCAGGGTACCAGCTTTCCTTATCCCTGCTCCCATGGCAACAAGTCTCTGTTCCAGCAGTAGTGGCTCTGTCTCTTCATCTCCTCCCTCTGCAGCTACATTCTGCAACATAGAAGTAGCTTGATTTTCTCTCACTACTTTCTTTCCTTTATTTATCAGGCCATGTGTGCTTGTTCCAAAACCTCTACTGAGAATACACGGATTCTGTATGTGGCACTACTTTAACCAAAGTGAATCCAGGCCTGTTTTCTCTCTTCTCCCATTCTACTGTGAACTATTCTCTTCTATGCTTGGCTGTCTGAAAGACGAAAGAATTATTATTATTGTAAGCATTGTTGTCCCACTTTTCCATGGCAGGATCAGCACAAATTGAATTGAAACAGCAAATATTTTAAAACGTAAATTGAGTTAAGAAAGGTTAGAGTTCTATGTGCTTTAAAAACAATCCAACTGCCACCACTATTTTTGTAGGCATTTTGTGGACTGAAAAGAAGATCTGAATTTTTGAAACAATCTGCTAGCATCAAATGAGAAAAAGATTTTAGAATATCCATTCCCTTTCATTTTTGGTTGGCTCCTTAATATGCTAGAAAGCACTTTATAACACAAAATATTCATGCTGGACCATGATTTAATCGTTCAAACAAACCAGTAGCAGCTAACCGATACAGAATCAAAATGCAGCCTTTTGAAATGCTGAAAGTATAAATAGTAAAAATAAGTAAAAATAGTAAAAATAATAATTAAAAAAAAAGGTAGGGAGAGAAGATAACAGCTTAACAGTAGGAAAGGGGTAAAATTCTAGTGTGAGAATTATAAATCTCAGGGACATTGTAACAGAATCAATTTATAGATAACAATAAATTTGTCATTTGCTGACTCGTGATTATTTGGAATAAAACAATGTTGTTGCTAAAGAATGTATCAGTGTGCATTACAATGAGTAGAAAGTTCTCCACTTTTCTTTTACAAAGTGATTTTTGTTTACTATAACTCTCTTGATTTCTTTTTGAAAGCTAAAGAGTTTGGGGCCTGAATCTTCCTTAATGGGAAACAGAGGATATTTAGCAACTGTCAGATTGCATTGACATGTTGTGATGGTATGGAAGAGCTTCTTTCTCATAAAATATAAATAATAATATCTTTTTTTAGGGGGAAGTGCTGGTTTTGCATCTGTTTGACTTGGGGTCCAAGTGTCTGGAAAGCAGCTCTTCAGAGAAGGACCCCAGGATTCAAAAAGAAGGTTAAAAGGTGATTTATTTTCTGTCTTTAAATACATAATGGGTGGTTGTGGAGAAACATAGGCAGTATCTTCTTCAAGACTCACAATGAAATGACAAAAGGCAATGATAAAAAGTTGCATCATGAGACCTTGCAAGGAGACTTAAGGAAAAAGTTCTTCACAAGGAGAATGGTTGTGTTGAACAGGCTGTGAAGAAAGGCTGTGGACTTTCAATAAGACTTTCAAAATTTGGCTGGACTATGCCCTGCTTAATCTGGTCTAGTTTCTGAGTTAGTCTTGATTTGGGCAGACGGTTGGATAATCTACAGAGCTCCCATCCAACAAAGATTATCCTATGATTCATAAGTCTATGAATACCAGTTCCCTAGGAAGATGAATCTGCACTGTACTTTCAAGATTCCCAGAATAGGAAATACTAAATAAAAATAGAGTAATGTTTGCACATTAAGACGGACTAGGACAGAACTGGTTGATTCTAGCTCTTTGAGTAAGTAAATTATTTTAACCTTGGGTAAACAATAGAGCATCTCTGCTTCAATTTTTCTCCAGTAAAATAGAATGAATAATATTTCTTCACTTTTTTTTTTTTTTGTTTTTCCCTGAGAGTGATTCACCCTTATGCTTCAAAGGATTTTTAACAGACTGAGCTAAATCAGTTACTGATCAGAGATGCTATGGTACCATAGCAATTGTGCATCTGGTCAACGTATATATTAGTTCACAAGCATAATCATCAAACACAGGGGGGAGAAAGGGGCAAAAAAAAATTATTCCAGAGTCCTTCCTGGATACAGAAGCCTGCTTCAGATATGTCTGTCACCCAAATAACTATTTTAATTATTATGTCATATAGACTCTGAATAAGGGATATAAGCATAAGCAACATCCTTTTCTCTCTCAATCTTCTGAGAATTCCTGAATTGATGCCCCAGCATCTGGTCTGCTCTAAAATAAAATGCTGTGTCCAGGTCCTTGCTTCCTGGTCCTGCCTGCTCTACTTGTTGGCTTTGTACTGAGATATTGTAGGTGGTAGGTCAGTACTGTGTAAATGTTTTGTGGTTAAAACCCAAAGATGTGATTTGTGTTTATAAGCTTTAAATTGCCTTCCTCACAAAATATGCACAAGCTGAAAGCTTCTACTCGTGTAAAATGGTGATGGATTGCATTTTATTGGAACTTATGAATAGCTCTTTGATTTAAAACAATGAACCCTTTAAATGCCTTTAGAAATTATAGTGGGATAAAGGTATTATTCTCCGTCCAGCACCGCCATCAGAGTGGCAAAAAAAGCCTATTTTCAAGACAGAGACATGCACACACACACACATGCACACTCACTCCCTTATATGCATAATCACACATTCAAATTTATAGAAGATGACAAATATAGTGTTGACTTTTTTAACTTGGTATTGGATAGATGCCTGATTTTCAGATATAAATTCTATTGTAAGTACACAGGATACATGTCTGTATCAGAATACAGACTATATATACATGTACAAAATATAGATATTGAACTTAAAACGTTGTATACTCAAAGACACAGAACTTCTATGAAAAATATTTAGTGTTTTTCACCTATAGCTGATTTAGTTAGTATCCTAGAAGAAAAAAAAACCAACAGAGATTATAACATTTTCCCAGAACTTTGGTGTGTGTGAATATATAGATTTATTTATGCAGATATACTTTCTGTTTTCTCTTTGTATTTATTTATACCGTAAAAATGTCATTTTCTTATTTTAAACATTCCTTTTAGGAGGAGGTTACTTGTTTTAGCATACCCAAGTTACAGGGAATATAAAGTCAAGGGAGTATATAGTTAAGAGTATGTTACTTCTTTTCATCATATTCTGTCAAAATAGAAAACTTTGCATTTCATATGCATGTATATTTAACAGGAAAACAGGGAAAAATAGTAGAGTTAAACCTGTTTGTGAAAGCTTGGCTTTTTTTCTGACCGGGTAGCTTTTAGTGGCAATAGTTAAATGTCAAATATGATTACAAAAAACTGCTGCTTATAACTGAAAATAAAGTCAAACATACTTGTGAAGATTATTTCAGAAATTTAAAAAGTAGTTGTGCATAATTTATCAGTGTTAATAGCCTTAGGTGCATTTCTGAGGTAATTCACCTAAACAGTCAACAATTTATCACATCACAATACATAAAATGTACTTTTAATTAATAAATAGACATTCTATTGCCTTTACGGCTACAACAAATCAATCCTTCCTTACCTTCTGTCTACAGTTTGGGTTCCTTTAATGGGTTTTAATGGGTTTTATTCTGCACTCCCTTAGCAAAGCTTATTCATTTGCTTCCTGGAAGACTTTCTGTGCTTTGTGGCATAATCTCACCGTGTCTTTAGGGTATCTGCCTGATACCCTAAAGCATCATTCATTACTCCTGAAATGACACTCTAGCCTATGTTGGAAGTGCTGAAGTTACTGTAATGTATTGTAGTTCTTGTTAACAGGCTGTCTATGAGGTTCTTAAGTTGGAACAGTTTCTTGGGAAAATTAGATGTTTCCAGTTTCTCTGAATAGTTAATCGAGTAGTTCACTTGCATAGTCGCAAGTCAGTTGGCAAAGAAGATCTTTTATCGCCATCTTACACAAAAGTAAATCAGATGGACCCATTTCTGTACAATAAATGAAATAAGAACTGAACTCTGAGCTGAAACGTCAAAGAGTCTGAGTATGCTCAGAATATCAAACAGAATACAAAAATTTATTTATTTCCTCGCATTATTATTATCGTCTTACAATTATTAAATTTCAGGAAAAGGGAAGTAAAAAGCACAAAAAGGACTCCACAATGTTATAACATGAAAAAAGGAGAGGAATCAGGACCATACCCACTAACTAAATGCTTATAAAGCACTGCAATTTGTGCTTTATCTACCTGTAATGTCTTGTCAAGTCTTTTATGTAAACTAAAATAAAGTAAAAATTTATATATTCTTCGAAACATTTCCCAAACTACTCTCTCATGAGCCATGGTATGGTATCTGATTTGCTCCTTGGTACAGTTTTTAATAGGCAGCATTGCTTAGAGGAATCTCAAGACAGTCTTATAGTGTTTTCCAGGAAAGGAAAATGACTCTTTTACATCCCTTATACTGCTATAATAATGTTAAGCACATATTAGATGTAGCTGAATATCTGTCATGAAGGTTTTCCCCTTGTTACAGGACTGAGTTCTGCCTCTAAAAGAATGAATCAGATTTCACTTTATCAGAGAATACAAAACACCTGAATAATCTGTCCTCAAGACTGTATGTATGCATATAGCTATTTAGATATAGGTGAATCCTCTTTGGAAAAGAATCAAAGATTCAGAAACTAAAATTAAAAATAATTACTATAGATTTTTAAATCAACATAATTGTTTCAAACTGTGGGAGTCAACATAAATCCTCATGAAAACATAAAGTAGATATATTTTATTGCAAAAATTATGATATGATCGTTAGACAACATAACATGAGACAAATGATAGATACTGGCACAATACTACTATTAACAGAACAGGGAAGAATACACAGAAATATGCGGTGGTAGAAGTTTGTCAAACAAGAAAATGTAACCTGAAATACTAATACAGAGAGAAATCCAGCCTCGAAATTCTTTTTTCTTTTCTGCCTCTTTTCTTAATAGTTTCCATACCTAAAAGTGCAGATACATATCTCATGTAATAAGATTCTGATGCTCTTTCTTACTTCTCACAACAGTCCTTTCACTGTGTATTAAAGCAAGATGTCTTTTTAAAAGGCTTTTTAAAAAGGTGCCTTTAAAAAAGGGCTTTTTACTATTTCTGAGCACTCAAATCTTTACTTCTTTTATAGAGCTCAGCCACTGAACCAAAATGACAAAATAAATTCATCAACACCAGCTATGATCCATATCCAAAAATTTGTTCCAAGAACACGCAGATTTTAGAATTTAACCCACCCTTCCCAAAAACTAAACTGTTGCTATGGCAGGATGTACCTGTCTTCTTACAAAGGCAGTCACACCTCAGATAAAGAGCATAATATGTCACAGGTAGCATAGAATAGAAGCCTGACTCAGAGAAGGAAATCTTCCAGTTTCTGCTTTCCTCACTTTATCAATTATTCTTAGATTTTTGACACAACATTTTCAAAAAAAAAGGGATTTTTGACAAAATTATTACAAAGTAGTAGCCTAGATACTCCAGTTTTATCTCCAAGTAACAGTATATCTGCGATAAGAAAGATGAAGGCAAGTCTTTTGTTGAATATAGTAATGAAAGAAGTGTTTTGTAGTTGGGCTTTTCTCTTTTACTTCCTGCAACTTGCAAGTAATGCTAATGAGCAAAGTATGTAAAAGTTTGTGAGTCCAGTAGAGTTAAAGAGTAGTCACCACAAGAAGATAGTCAAATATCACTCTTTTTATGATTGTAAAAATGGAGTAGTTCCACTGACAACTGCTGTGAACTTTCACCTTTGAAAGTTTATTTGGTTTTAGGGAATGGTTAATTTTGGACCTCCTCTGGTAAAATTAGCGGTAGCTAAAGTTCTGATTGCAAAGAACACTGAGTTAAATTTTTCTCATGTTTAACTCTACATAACCCAGGTAGGACTTTTTGTAATACTCAAATTATTTCATTATTGTAGGTCTATCCATCTGTGTAACTATATATCTAAATTTTAAGGATCTCTGATGAAATGAATCAGTATTTGGTGAGATTTGTAACCACTCCTTCGATCTGATTTTTGTTACAGACAAAACAAGTAGCTGCACAGGTCACTACCTCTGTTAGCTATAGCTAATATTCTATGTTTTGAAAAATGTCTTTTGTATTCATATCATCAGAGATAGCTTATAGGATCCCATCAAGGTGTTGATGCAAAACCTATTGTGTGACTGTTCTTATATGCTTTTCTTAATGAGCCATATCCACTTTGGAGACTAAATTATGTTATCATCAGACTAACATGATCTACAAAACATTGTAAAAAGGTTAAACTATCTTAGATGGGGTTCCTGGATATTTATATGGAATTACTAATGCTCCTGTTAGAATATTATCGTTGTGCCCATAGATTAAGGCCACTGCATGAACACTCTTTTGCAAATCAATATTAATTAAAAATTATTATGATCACAGAACTAAACAAAGGGCCAATGCTACTAAAGAAAGGGTATGCCCCAGTGACAGATCACTGTTAAAACCTCTCATGCCATTGGGTGATATTTGCCATATGTCCAATGATTGATAGTAAGATTTAATGAGTTCTTACAAGCAATTAAATAATCAAGGGTTCCTGCTGTTACATGGCATAGCTTGATAGAACAGTGACAAATGAGGGAATATCTGCAACCTAATCAAAGGGACATATTTCCTTGGGAACAAAATAATATTATCCACCAGTGCAATCAAAGGACAAAAGAACACAGAGAGGACGCAACAGAATGAGATAAATTTTGTGCTCTTTTCATTATTCTGGCCATACAGTTTCCATTTATTGGATCCTATTAAATCAGAAAGAAAATTAGGCTACTTAAATATGTTTCATTTGTCATAAACTGTTAGCTAGTGGGTACATATCCATATCCAGTCACCTTAGGTCTCCTTTCCTCATGAAACACTATCTCAGGTTATGGTTTCTGAATTTTTATTTGATATTTATTTCTATTGTGATTACTGAAGTCGTGTTTTAGTTTGGGTTTTGTTTTACACTTTAACTAAAGGGGTACAGTAAAACTCTACACTACACCAAATTTGTCAAACATTTTTGATTAATGAACTATTTTAAACACACACACATATATATTTTTTTCCTAATTTTTAAATAATAGTCTATAATTAAAAAAAAAAACAAACAACCCAACAAAGTGGAATTAATTGATTTTGGAATTTCTTGGATCCAGATCATTTATACATTTTAATGTGAAAGATTTAGTACACAGATTTAAAGACTGTGCCTTAATAAATTTACAGGCCCCTATACATTGTGCAGTAGAAGTGAAGAGTTTTATCCTGAACTGTAGCCTAGTTTGGCAACACGCTTGATTTGCTTCATTACATTTTTGAAGCCTAAAAATCATTGGAGTGACATTTAGAAGACATTCAGAGAACTTGAAATTTCACCAACTATAGACTGAAATTCTCTATTTATTTCTCCATTTTTAAGTTAAAATTGATTGCAAGCAATGGGTATAGATTATACAGGTAACAGAACATAGATCAGCTTATACTGACTTTTTAAGAAATATTTTATCTTTGTGATTAGAGAGAGATAAAGAGGAAGACTTGGAAGCACTAAAGTTACTGTACTGTACTTGGGTCCTGATTAATCAGTCTTTAAAACCATAACCTTCTACTAGCCAAGCTGCCCCACTCAAATCAAAATGCAAATTTCTGGTCCAAAAGATGTCAATAAAATGGCTTTTGATTTTGATGTGATTTTTTTCTTTGATTACAAATAAAGCCCACTATTAAGTATTCTCTCAACTTTTGAAGAATTTCCTATTAACATTAGCTCCACTTTGGATGTGGAATAGCATAATATTTTAGTAGTAATTTCTTTTCACTAGAAATTCAGAACTTTCCTTTTATTTCTGTTAAAAATAAATAAAAATATTCCAAGACTAGATGCTACTTTAAAGCAAAAATTTTCATTAGAAGATTTAATCATCAGACTGTAGTTATTCTGTATTATATTTCAGTCAGCTAGGTGGTGTGTAGGATAAAAGTTACTGAAATGCACCAGACAACCAACAGAACAATATGTCCCTACAAGTCATCATGTTCCAGTATTTAACATGTGATCCATCTTTAGACTGTATAACGCATGACCTTTCTAAATATATTCTGAGCTCTTTCCTGGTTTTTTCTCTGTTGGTGACGTGTGGGAAGGGAGATGAACTCCTCTGGAGCACACGGACCCCAGCACAGGTTTTTCCAGTTCCATCACAGTTTCCGAGAGCCCACTTCTTAGACTAGAATGTAAGAAGCAACAAACTGTTGGGAATGATGCATGTAGACTACACAGCAAAATCTCTACTGGCTTTGGTAGCTATTATACAGAACATTCATAGAATTGCAGTCATGGAATCGTTCACAGACGATGGTTTGAGTTGAAAGGAACCTTTAAAGGTCATCTAGTCCAAGCATTCCCAATGATCAGGGACATAATTTCATCCATGTCTACCACTTCCCATGGAACATGCAAAATTGTCTTACCCACAAGGTGGTTCTTCTCTTTTTTTCCAGCTTTGTTCTAATGTGGGATAAGCACAAGTTGTAAAACTTTGACATTTTCAAAAAAAACCAGAATATCGTTTTTTTCCGGCCAGCTGTATTCAACACTGAAGGAAGTATCACTGATTCTACTTTTTCCACATGCCAATACATTTGTTTTGTTTTTCCATACACAAAGCAAATTTTTTTCCAAAGTATGTAACATATTTCAGACATTAGACATTTTGCTTAATGCCCTAATCAAAAACACTCAGATACTACAACAAAAAGTCAATACAAAGAAAAAATACGTGTCAAATAACTATAAAACCAAGTTAAATCAGCAAGCAAAAAGTTTCTTAATTTTTAAATGATTTGAATATATTTAGCTACATATTCTCTTTTGTATGTATAAGTCTTCTAAGCTAATAAAAATTTTTAATAAAATCTGACTATGATAAAGCCACAGTTGATAAAATACCATAATTCTTTGTTGGATTTCAGCTGTGGACTATTCTGCTGAAGTGAGCAGTGATACATCATGAAAGTGGGATAAAGATGCTTAAACTAAGGCATGTTTTTAGATTAGGAAGATCCATTTGGTTTCTGAAGTCTTAAAAATTTGACAGTTTACCTGAAATTCTTGCTTTGAGTTTTGAGTCATCTCCAAATATGTCAGGTCAAGAACTGCTTAGAATACTGGCTGAGGTTATTTGGGAACTCGAGGAATCATGCTGCTGCAGAGCCACATGTGCACAATGACTTTAATGAACCTGTCAAGTGATGCATCAGTGTGGTTTAACACGGGTGTCCGTCAGATCACTGATCCAGTGGATCACACCAAGTCTGAACTTAGAGAGGTCTGAGCTTAATGTGATCTACTGAAGATGAACTGAATGAGCTCCATATGTAGTGAATGGCAAGAGTCAACAATTCCTAGTAAAATAACAACTTTGTTGTTCCAGAAAGCAAACACTCCCTCAAGAATCATGGAGCAATAGTAAGTTTTTGGCAGCATTAGATTCCTAAGGACCACTCACAATCAATCTATTCACAAAAAGTACACACCTCATTAGATTCCGTACAGATTGCAAAGCTAGCTATAATGTAAAAACAGGCAGACAGTCTGTCTCAATATTATTACAGGAAGGCTTGGTTAAATTAATAGCTTCTCATTGATTAAAAAATCTTGCATTTTACATGTTCTTAAGTTGGTTCCCACTATTACCTTTCAATAACTGAATACGAGTCTTTGGAGAAATGTGGTTATATTGAACTACTGTATTGAAATATGAAGGTAGGCAAAATAAGTTGTTTACATTAACCTATTGTTTCCTGTCATAAAGTTCTGTCCACCTGAAAGATAAAGACAACTCCATCAATATGTCCTAAACTTTTGTTCTTTGTTAATTTTTTATAATATTCCTAGACTATTACAAATATAGTTAGTTTGGAACAGTTATTGAGCATAATTCCACCAAATCATTTCAGTAACAACTGAAAGTGAGAAATATTTATCTCCATGTAGCATTTGCTGTTGTATACAACTCTCAGCTTTTGATTCTTTGCAATTACTTTATTAAATCCAGCTAACAATAACAACACCAGTTCTGACTCAATGCTTTCCAAATGGTCCTAAGGACCTAAGTTATGATTCTTGATAGCACAGAGTACTTTCCTAGAGTGAGTTTTTTCATGTCAATTATATTATCTACACTCAATAAAAAACTCTTTTGAGAGCTTCTGCATAAACCTATTCAAATGTATTTCATTGACATGCAACATTGGGAGACTTTTCTCAGTGCAGCAAGATCATTTAAGCTGAATTGATGCACCACAAACCCCCAGCTTTCTTTTTTTTTTCTTTTTTTTTTTTTTTTAAAAAGTATTGTGATCTATTGCCCTTGTTCTTTTGTACTTCTGCAAACTCGATCTGCACCACAACCAATCTCACAGGTCAGATGTTCTTCTGCCAGTCTAACAGGAAATGACAGATCAGATGTCCAACTATGCAATGACATACTTAGACCTGAGTTTCAACATACTCAGGATCTGAGTTTCAAGACTAATGTTGCTTGTTTTAGTGCCATACATATGTCTTCTTCTTTCTCAACAGAAATGCTAAATTAAGCAGCATGTTCTTGGATGCACAGCAAACAAATGGCAGCTGCCACGTATGTAGTGTGACTGAGGTATTGGGATGTGAAAGGGAAGAGACAAGGAGTTTGGTTCTATAGGGGCCGGACATCTGTGTGATTTTCCTGTCTCTCAGACTTTGTAGTGTCACTTGCAGTAGTGTTTTCAAACAAACACTGATTTTGTACATGTTGTGGTTTAGATCATTTTAGGGACTGATTATTGAACCAATTGAAGCGGCTGCCCAGGAGTTTGGGATTATGTCTGGAAGAGAAAATAACATAGTAAACTAATGTAGAACCACTGCCACCTGCTCCTTGTATTCCTTATCTGCACAGTTCATGAAACTCATATTTGAAAGTATTAACTTCAGCATCATCTAGAGATGGTCTGTGCTTTTGCCAATGGATTTTTCACTGTAAAATTTCTAGCAGATTACTCTCTTTGGAAAAATATGAATCCATATGCCGAGTTAACTTTGTTATCTTCCAACTCAGTTTTTCATAGAATCATGTCATTTGGTAAAATTCTCCACGGAAGCACTGTCACCTCATATTGGACCACTATCCTGATTTTCTCTGTTGACCACACTGGTGTGTATGCAACGTGGCAGTGAGGCTTTTCCTTCCCATGAGGCTGAGTCCCTTCCAAGTTACAGGGGTCAAGCTGCATGTTTACTTCCAGATATTCATCTTGTTGACTGTGTGTGTGCTGACTCTTCTCTTTCTTCCCCCTCTGTTTTCAAATCATCAGAGTCCTGCAGTGCAATAAAAAAATGATACTTGGTTCTCAATGAATTCTGTGGAAGTACCAAAGGGAAAGAGTAAGCATCTATATTTGGAATAAACACAAACTATTATTAGACAGAGATTTTGGAAGTAGTTGTAATTTATCTGCTATCAGGAGCAATAGAAAACCATATGGATGATAAAAAACATAACCAGGACAAGGTCCTTCCTGTGTCTGTTGACAACTAATATGCACCAGGAGGGCAATGCCATATGTTTGCATGTACATTACCACGGGGGGCAGTGACATATGTTCACACGTATGTCAACCCTCTGGCCTGCTGTCATAAGGCTGTTTCCAAAGGGGACTGCTCCCTTGAAAAACAGAAACAAAACCCATAAATGTGTCTCTCCTACATTCTCTTTGTCAGCAGTTTTTCTAGGACTAACACTGCTGTTTTGATGAGCAATCAGAACAGCTGCCTCAAAGCAATAAAGGCTTCTGTAGCCCTCTCCTATATCCCTTCAAGGTACTGAGTGTCAAAGGAGGAAAATACAGACACCCCACTACAACAGTCACACCTGCTGGAACAGTCATGCCTGCTGAAATACTACACCTGCTGTAAACTCCGAGGATGGTGAGCATGTGCTTCTCCCAAAGTATTTCATGAACTGTCCTTCTTTACACTTCCTTTCAGGCTGGACACAGCCTTGGATCATGTCAAAAGCAGTTCTTGGAAGGACAAAAGAAAGAGTTTGAGGATAGTTGAGTGACAAAGTGAGAGAATAAGAAAGTGTTCATGAGACTATCTCCTGCAGTTTTGGGGGGTTAGTGATAAACAGCATTATCAGATTATCCTGACCATTCCCCTGGCAATGCAATATTATTCCTTGCAATGTAATTTCTAGTGTTTTGTTCATTCCATTTAGTACTAATCCAAGCAGATAGCTTTTCTGTTCTATCTCTTGGGAGACCTTTTATCCCTCAATCCACTTATTCCACTATTAGGTAGATTTTCTGAAATTTGCAGTGTACTTTTCTCTTTTTTAATTTCCTTCCTCTCTTTAATTATCTCTTTTGTTGCAAATATGGCTCATCTTTATATATTTGCATTCCCTCAGAGGTCATCAAGTCTGGCACACAGAGAAGGAATGCAAACCGCAGTATGAAACCTGCCTCTAGAAAGGGACAACCTGTAGGCTATTTTGTTTGCTCTCAAATGACTTGTGACTAAAATATATTTTGGACTTTGTGGATATGCATCTGTTAACTAAGTCGCATTTGTTCTAGGTGTATTACAATAATTAGACTTGAATTCTAGTAACTATTCCAAGGCTGTCTGTGAAAGTTTTAATAGGAGCATACAAAGCTTCTTCCTTGTTTTATGAGAGCAATCCCTTACTGGAGAAAAATGGTGAGAATCTTGCGCTGGACTGTGCATTGTTTAAAGCCAAGTCTAACACTTCAGCATCTGATCGACTTTATTTTCCTCTCTATAATTCAAAATTAATGACACTATGCTTCTCTTGTAAAGGTCTGGGTGTTCAATAGTTTTTGCTATGAAAGCGCTATGGTTTTGGCTTGCCTTTTTCCTTTTCTGGACATTTCTCTACCTTTTCCCTACCTTAGCATTCTGAAGGCAGAATTAGCCTTTTCCTGCACAGCAATTTCACTTCCTTCAGTGCCTGGAAGCTTCCCTGTGCTTTAGGCAGCTATGTTTATAGCTTCAGAACGTCTCAGACACACTTAGCAGGAAGCAATGAAAGAAGCAGATAGCTGAGGCAGATCCAGAGCATCATCAGAGGGTCTCTGGGAAAAGTAAAGCAAACTGAGTAGCAGTAAGTCATGGGGAGGCATGAAAAGACAGTATGTACTAGGTGGAGACTGTCTTCCTGTCCCTGGGAGTAACTGGGTCTGCTCAGGATGGAAATTTCTGGACTAGAGGATGTGGCAGGCAGGAGAGAGTCACAGCACAGAGATAGGCTTTGCATCTCAAAGAGAGGGTTGGAAACCTCTGAGACAATCAATGATGAAACAGCTCTGGCTTCAGAGATGGCGGAAACAATAAGTTCCTGGCAATCAGAAGCTGCTGTGCAGTTTGTGGCAAAATCAAAAGGCCACCAAGTTGACTGCAAACGACTTTCCATGCAGGGAGAAATCAAGGAAAGATGGGAGAGTTTTCTTTACCTAGCTTTTGCTATTTCTGTCTTTCCTAGAAAACCCAAGTTTTCAGCTACTTAAAAAAAAAAAAATAATAAGGAAACAACTAATCCTAAAGAATATTCTCATTTACATTAACAGAAAATCTAGATATTTGAAGCTGAACTTGTTTTTGTTCTTCTCTAGGTATCTCACCATAAGAGAAAAGTTCTGAGCTACAGCTCAAAGAGTTCTAACTCCAGAATCAATACCATTTCTTCATGAGGCCGTACCTGGTAAGGAACTGAAATTTGAATGCAGTGATTATTTGGAATTAATTTTTTAGTTTACATGCTTCTTTTTTTTCTTTTTGTTCAGTGTTATAGAATAGTTGAAATGGGTGCTCAGCTTTATTTAATTACCATGTGTTATGGTCACATTACATAGCCTAACAAAGTAATATGGATTCTTCACTGTCTCTGGAGAGGACAAAAATACATAAATTTGATCACCAAAATTTGGTCTCCTCATTAGCTTAAATGACACAACATTTTACTTTACTTTTGGTTCACACTCCTACATTTGGCTGTAGGCCATCAACATCAGACTTAATACAAAATATCACCAAAGTTCTTTCCTAACTAGGACATAGGGTTAAAATTTCTCACACAAAATTAGCAAATGCTTTCAAAACCAAATAAATTAGACAAAGCTGTAATTGCCTTCCTTATCTACAACAGGAAGTCTGAATTTGAATACATTATTTATTCAAAGTAGTTTGCTTTATCAACTAAAATAGGTTGGAAGTAGAGATCAGTAATTGGTAAAGGTAGATGCTGGCTAAGGATATAAACCCAAAGGAAGAAGAGAAACATACCCTTGTTCATGGGAATGATTGTGAGGGAGTGCAAACTGGACAGGAGTAAGCAGTTGGAGCAATGAAGGTTTTCAGTGTTGTGACCAAAGAGAGTAATAAAAAGAAACACAAAAAATGTTTAAATTTTTAAACTTTATTTCAAGATATCTTTAAAATTCATAAGAAAAGAAATGAGAAGAAGCCTCAGAAATCACTGAAGAAGATTGTAGTCATTTTAGGAGTCATTCAAGACAATCATAACAGCAGTGTACATCTGCACACTAGTATTTTGAGATATAAACTATGATGTGCATAACCTGAGATTTAGCCTTAAGGTAACTTTGTCAGTTTACCTAACACCTTTTTGCTAATAGAATATTGTTCCTTCTTTCATGCTGAATAGAAAATTGGTTATGTCTGTAATAATCAAAATATTCTATGAGATCTTTCTTGTCCATGTTATGGACTTAGATTTTTCTTTCAGTGTATGTGTATTCATTTCTAACAAATAATAAAAGCATTTATTTTGTGAATATATGCTATCAACAGAGTATTGTAAATTATTATTTTAATAACCTAGTTGAATATTATTTCTGCTTCTGCAGTGCTTGCACTTCTTACTTTTGCTTTTGTGGATTTGAACATCCATGGACAGAAGAAAAAATATGATACCTCATTCAAGTTTGTAGCTATAACCTAAAGTTTTATTATTTACATTGAATTCTGATTTAATCGTCTTTAATTTTTACGGTTTGTTTGATCTCTCATTGTTTCCTATTTTTGAAAGTTGGGTGAAGAGCAGACATTTTCCCTCCTGTATACGCCTATCTAGAAAGCAAGTATTCATTTTTATCACCATGTCTCAAAAACTTTGGTTCATCTGGGGCTTTGCCAGAACTCTACAAACATGTCTTTTGCAAACAGGTTTTAGAACATTTGGATGGATTCAAATTTCCACAGCATTTTAGTACCTCTGCTCTATCTAAATGTTTTATTCTTGCTTCTTCTATTCTTCTATTCTTGCAATAATACTATGAGCCTTGTACTTGTTCCTTACAAATGAGCTGTCTCTTATTCACTTGACAAAAGAAATGAACTGTGTTTTGCTGTATTTAATTTCATACATGCAAATGTCTTGTGTGAGTCTACCTCCATGGAGACTGTGATTCAACATAGCATCTGGAAATTCATTTTACAACCTTATTCCTTCTTTTCTCCAGGACATTGGGCTCTCCAGAATCTTGTGTGTTTTCTTAGCACCACTCATTCTGATCTCAGACTCCTTGCAACAAAGCTGGTGTCTTGGAAAAAGAGTTCTCTAAAGGATAAATTGTTGCCACCTTCTTATTCCTCCCATTATTTTCATCATCCTTGAAATAAACGGGCATACTCACAACCCTGGGGTATCCCATTGATCTCTGCTGTTGTTCCTAATTTTGTATTTAGTTTTTGAAAGAGTTATCTTGCTAGAAGTAGTAGCTATTTTTCTGTCTTAGGGAGCATAAGATTTCTTTGTTTGTCATGTTATTCCTTGGTTAGGTTACATCAAGGGAGCATGGATCAGTTTTAATGATGGAAATGGCAATTAGTGCTGCTGAGCTATAGTTTCAGTTTTTTGACAGAGTTCCTGAGCTTAATAAATTATGGATCAACAGAGGGGGAAGGAAGGCCTGAAAATCTGCCTGAGCAGCACATGAACTGGTAGTGCACTACATTGCATCTCCATTCAATAAATGTCCATTTCAGTCTGGTTTTGCGGTCAAGTGTGAAGAAGAAACATCATCTGTAATTAATAACAGTTAACAGAAATCCATATGAATATATGCCAGCACAAGGAATGAAACAGGGAGACAAAATGGGTTGGAAATGAGAGTAAAAAGTGCTTCAGAATAATAGTGAAAACTCACACAACCAGTTTGCAGGGTGAACAGAAACCTCCAAAACAAAGCTTTGTGGGACACATCTGAGCTAAAGGCCTTTTTAGAACCATGTTAGATTCCACAGAGAGAAAAATATATCATCACACAGGTTATTCCAGTATGTCAGGTAAGATGCAAGTTGTTTCCTCCATGTATCTGTGCATTTTCCCTGCCAAGACTGTGAGTATTTGAGCATCTGAGATTGAAAAAAATACAAAAAACCTGTCCTTCTGTGTGTTCACAAGGACAATATTTATATTCCACCTATACCTAAAGTGTAACAAGCACTGTCTAAATATTACTTATTTATTAATACTGGATACTACTTTCTTAATAACAAAACCAGATAAATTTGCATGGACACTTATTTAGACATGGATTTTTCTGGAAAAGGGCCAGTAAAATACAGCTTCATAAAGACTCAACAGAAAGTAGTTGAAAATTGCAAAGGAGCAGAGTTGAAAGGAGCAAAGCTGGCCTCACAAAGTCTTGCCATACCACATGGCTTTCTCCCAACGTACATACTACTGCACATGTAGCCTTTATAGCCTCAAATTCTGAGACATCTTATGAAGCAAAACACTTTACCCTCTCTGAAGTCCTTTGGGGAAGAAGGGAAAATGTGTTATCCCTACTCAAGCAGCTGGGAGGGAAGCACAGAACTGCTGAGTGGTAGGAAAAAGAAAAAAAAATCTCTTCACGGTGGTAAAGCTCCAAAAACTTGGAATTTTCATACAATTTTTTGATTCTATCATTGATGTTGGCTATTAAATCAGAATTCGACTTCACAAAAAATAAAATTATTTGGAAGTTTAGTAAAAAATGAAAATCAGGAAGAAGTCTTTCATATATTTGAAGATTGACGTTTATACTCAGCTTCTGAAACCAGTGTAGACAATGATCACGATACCAACATATAATACTGAAAACGCAGATTCAAATAATTTAGAATAATTTTGAAAACCAAAAATTCAATTGCTGCTCTCCCAGGTGCCAAGTGGGCCTCTGAGAAGCCACAAGATTGGTGGAAAGGGGGATGTTGCTAATCAGTCAGTCCCCATTATCTAAACTTTTATTCAAACATTACAATTTCTATTAAAAAATTCAGTTTTTAAAAATTGTTAGTTTCTGATAAAAAAAATAAAATTATTGTAAGTATCTGGGCCAGTTTTCTGCATTACAACAACACTGATTTCAGTTTTATGATTTTGTATTGAATTCTATGGTGTTCTAAATCAACTGACCCTTTATGAAAACTCAAGTGAGCCAGCACAGAAGTACTTGATCAGGCTTGAAAAGTGGGGGTTTTTCAGACTCAAGGTGTCTTTAAAAAGCGAGCTGCTTTGCATGTAAATTTTGATAAACTGCTGTCTAAAAGTCATCCCAAGAAGTTGCAGTTATCTTGCTTTTATTTGCTTGTTCAGTATATTATGATACACGCATATTATTCTGCCACAGCATAGTATGAATATTGCTGTCTTCACAATGAAGACATGGTCTCAGAGTACTGGGTCAAGGGATTTTTTTGCATGACTTCACTAGTAACACATTATTTCAGGTCACATTTTATCAGCCAGCTCAACAAGAATGCCAGTGACTTTCACCTTGTTCCAGCTCCCTGTAAACATAGTAATTGCCAAAATTATATTGTCTTTTATTTACTTAACAAGCAGTACTTTTGAAAATAAATAGTCTAGCATGAGCAAACACAAATGCTAGCAGTAGTCATAAGTCTTCCATGCTTTCAAACACAGCTTCTGGCATTTTAAAAGCAGACTGAGAAAAAACTCGTGTGAGGAAGAGATGTCTCAGCCCATTGTCTTGCTTGAACTTTCCCCACAAATGTCCTGTTGCCATTATTCTGGGCATAGCTCCACCCACAGGTGGCAGCAATAAGTACTTGCAAAGTGCTAATACTGTTATCAATCCGTCTAACCTTATCAAAGTGTATCAGACAGTTCAGTTTCCAGTGACCCATTTTTCTTGCCATTGCTCTGATTCTTTTCTACCAGGGATGAATGGCCACAAGAGGTTTCTAGGAGTAGGGGGGAAAATATCTAAGGAGCCAATACGTGGATTTACTGTCGAGTGGGCATTTGTATTTTTAACATCGTTTCTCTGGAAATGTGTCATCACCTTCCTCTTTTATTCTCCTTAGGTCTTGGTGTTGCACACACATTAGCAGTTCATGCTGCCCAACATCTTACTGAATGCTTTTAGCTGATGCCTTCTCTGTAAGTTAAGTTAGAGGGTACTTTCTAGATGATTTCAAATGGCAAATGCTTGATGACTGTTGAACCTAATATATGCTTTGTGGTAGGGTTTTCAGCACTACTTTGCAGAAGTTTTCCAGGCAGGTATGAGACAATGGAAGTTCTCTTATTCTAAAACAATCTTTTTTTT
>VZRN01003861.1:2421642-2443225 GCA_013397935.1 Dasyornis broadbenti | reverse complement strand
TGGGCGAGTGGATCTCAGCATTTCCCGTGGGCCCCCATGGGCTGCAGGGGCACCCCTGCTTCACCATGGGCCTCACCACGGCCTGCAGAGGCTGCAGAGCTCCGGTGCCTGGAGCTCCCCCTCCCCCTCCTTCTCCACTGACCTTGGTCTCTCCATGTTGTTTTCCCTCACATACTCTCACCTACTCCTCCTCCTCCTCTGGCTAAGGAAAAGTGCGTGCACCCATTGTTTTGATTTCTTCTTAAATATGTTTTTCACAGAGGCGTAACCAACATCTCTAATTGGCCCAGGCTTGGCCAGCAGCATGTCCATCACCTCAGAGCTGGACATGGTGAAGGCTTCGAGAAGCTTCACCGAGGAGCCATCTTTGTGGCCCCCCCCACTAGAAAAACCTGGGCCAAGCTAAACCATGGCAGTATTCTACTACTTTGTGTTTCTTTAGTTTTCCCTGTTGCGGAAAACTAAGGAATTAAGTTTTATCTGAAAAAATAATAATTATTTTCAAACACTTTATATCTAGCTTTATCTGTTTACACATTAAACAATATTTTTTCCTGTTTTCAACGTTACTGAATACATCATAACTGTGTACTAAAAAGCATAAACTGTGCATTGAAATCTATGCGTTATGTAGATACCAGCGATGTTTATTTTACAGGGGTTTTGTTGTTCTTTTTTTTTTTTTTTTTTTTTTTTTTTTTTTTGTGAGACTGGAATAAAGAATGAACACTTTGGTTTACAATCTAATTTGGGGGAAATGAGAAGTGATGAAATGTCATGAAAAGAAAAAACCTCTGAAATAAAGCAGAACTATTACACAACACAAATAAAATAACTCCTTCTCTGTGACTCGTAAACAACACTAATGTCCATTCCTATTATTCACTTATTTGTAAATAACTGACATTATGCCTGTGCTTAAAGTCAAGCATGTCACTATTGCAGCAGGGTGGACACCTGTTGCTCCTTGCCCTGTAATTCCACCACTATGCAGCCTTGTAAAAGGGATCCTGATTCTTTTGTCTGCCTTGCATCGGCAAAACTGCTACAAAGGTGGAAGAGGAGTTTGCTGAGCAGAAAGCTCCAGGACCACCCAATTCATGCTGAAAGTAAGGATATAATTGTCAAAAGAGAAAGGGCTAGAGCTGACTTCTGTCCCCTGCCCTGTGATCTTTTCCTGCAGCACAGCTAGTACTTTTCCAGGCAGTGGGATAGAAAGGGCAGCCAGGCTTTAAGTGTGCTCCACAGAGAATGCAAATATTGCCACTGTGAGGAAAACTTGGTTGAAACTGACACTTCTCCAGGCAGATTGCTCAGCCCAGTCAAGAGTCAGCTGAAGAATAAGAAACAAAACTCCCTGATAAAATCTCTCTGCATCATATCAAGTAAGACACAAATCTGTAATACTTATAATTGCAGTCACACCATTATAAAAAAATGGCATCCAACAGCAATATCCAAGGCTTCATGAACAGAGCTTCAATGTCTATAGCACAGTATTGCAGTTGCAGATAACACATATAACGAAAAGGGAAAATGTTTCTTTTTATACATTTAGGTTGTAGGTACATATTGGTTAAATCTGTTCTGTTTACATGGATTTCCAAGGATTCAGCCTCAGAAATTATAATCCTCAGTAATGAGTAAGGCATGTAAACACTTACCGAGCCTTTGAAGCAGAGTGTTTTTGCATTTGAAACTCTCTTAAATACATTTGTATTATTTGTCTCCATTTTCTTTGATATCTAAAGGTGTACATGTGATTTAATCCATAGAAAAATATTTCAAAGTTCTCAAAGTTTTCAAATCAGTAGCAAAACTTTTATTTACTTCACAAAAGTAATTATTTTGCCCTTAAAAAAAAATCATCATTCTCCACTTCCCCAAATCAATTTGTAGAAATAATTTCTAAGATTGCTTTATTTCCCTCATTAATTATTTTAGCAATGGTTTCATCATAACCATACTTTCATAGCTGCAAGAAAATATATAAGTGCATTAGTCTTTAATAGAGAACTTACTGTCTGTCCACTGGAAATTGTGGCTCTGTCCTACAAGATCTACAAAACTGTGAGTTGCTGTGTTTTGCAGTGAGATTTTTTGCATAAGTGCATTAAAAAAAAAAAAAAAAGCCATGAAAAATAGAAATCTATGTATCAGAAGAGTTGTAAGTACTTGTATGTCTTGGAAGTTTGTATTTATTTTTATTTACTGTGTAAATGCATAAAAAAAATTCTGTCAAAATTTTTTATAGGTGGAAATCAGAAAATATGGATATTTTCTGTGTGTCATGACTCGATTTTACAATTATCTTTTGAGAAGTGTATGTAATACAATACTTACCTTCACTTTGTAATATTTATTTGTGGAATATAATTTTATATGGTATTTTCTTATAAAACAAATTCCTGTCAATAAGTCTTTTGCTTAAAAATAGTAATAACAAACCCTTGTGCCTCAGTCAAATTGATTTTTCTGATGAGAACCTTGGAGAAAGTTGTTATTATTTTTTAATCTATCACACAGACACTATATGAGAATAAACCAATGTTGCAGTTTTAGTTTATTGTATATCTCTTTTTCATGGCACTTAAGTTTTTTCATTCCCCACCAAAGAACAACCAGTCGATCAAAATTTATTAGCTAGTGTTGACCTGTTTGGATCTAGTTAGAAACTGTGGTCTCCTACCTTGGCCATTTAGTGAAATTTTCTATTTAGCTGACCAGAAGTACTATCATGTTTGAGAATTTGCATCTGTTTTAGTGTTCCCCTAAATTTAAGGGCTGAAGAATAAGTTTTAGACTTCCAGTATTGCTATTAAAGGAGAATGAAGGCCTTGTTTAATTTATTAAAGATGATGGACTTGCATTATTATTAGAGTAGTAGTATTTTATATAAAAGCCAAGGGAGGATGTTCATTTATAAGCCAACTTTTCCCAGAATTTAAATTGGTGATAACAGAAAATGGACAGTTAAAATGTGGTATTAGTCACCACTTAACATCATGAGCTATGGCTGAAGGAGGTGAACACCTCTGAGTGCGCTGCTAAATGATTGTTTGAGTAGATGATGCAAGAAACACATGCTCTGATTGGACTCTACAGATACGAAGATATGTCTACATTTTACATTTAGTTTAAAATAATATGGCAGTCCTACGAGTCGGTGATTGACAAATTATATAATTTGACTCTGTCTTACAAACCAAGAGCAGGAAAAACTGAAAAATATCAGCCTATCCATCAAAGAATTGAATAATCTTTGTATTTTCCCTTACTCGTACTGACTTTCTAAGGATGACTCCCTCCACTCTTCTGCTAGGCAGAGATGTCGTATCATATTGTCTCAAGGCAAATATTTCTGATATAAGATACTATTTACTGAAATTTCCCTTATTTTAGAAAAAAATTATCTAATCTGATGTATTATTTATTAAATAACTTCTTATGTGACTGTGTATCTTAGGATAAATTCTTTTAAAAACTGTTTTTTATGGTCTCTCAGTGATGCTTTTCCTTTCTGAGAAAAAAAGAAAAGCAGAAAAAAAGGTTATTATGCAAGTGAAGTTCTGAAAAATATTTCTGAAAGTAATCACAACTTTGGATGTTATTAACAAATCAACAAGAAAATTCCTAATCATGATGACCTTTAAGTCATATGACAGATAAGTTAAGGCTGAGTTTTATCCTCAAAAAATGAGTATATTAAAAATTACCTATTGAAATTAATAAATAATAGGGAAGATACAAATACAATTCATGTTATTCTAAAATAGCCCCTAAAATGACAAGGGACACATTGATTTCTTCTCAAAAAAATTGCTTTGAGTGGAATACCTTTCAGTTTTGCCTGCCTTACATTTCTAAAAATTTCCAGTTGGATCTCTGTGTTCCAAATATTGTCTCTTTTTTTCTTTTATTATTAAGGATTTCAATTAGTGTTTATCAATATTTGTATTAAAGAAGCCTGGGACAATCTCCCATTGAACAGTCTCACACCTCAAACTTCTACTCTTTGTGTACATTTTTCCCCAATAACCACAGGCAGAGTTCCTGCTCGAAATAAAACAGCTAGTAAATCTGACACAATCATTGTCACTACCTACTAAAAGTGCTTCTATAAAAAATTTTGGTCTCATAACCTGTATAAAGATCTGTATAAAGTTCATTTATGTGTAAATGAACCAAATCACTACATGAAGCCTCTTTTTGCTAATGTGATTCAAAAGAAAAATTAATGCATATATTGTAAATGTATAATACTGTATAGCGCAATATGAAGTGTAAAAGAAAGACAAACACACACATAATAATGGAGGAGTATTTGCCTCTCAGGAAGGAGCAGCAAGGGGGCTTGAGCATTGCCTCCATCCCCTGATCCTCTCAAAGGTTCTCACAGAGGAGTACAGCTCACAGCAGGGCTTAAGTCGATGCCTTGCACCAGCACAGCAAAGTCCACCCTGTCAGTCTGCAATCTGCTCATTGCTGTGGTCTGTACAATGCCGAGGGAGAGCATCTGTATAATCTTAATATCCAGAAAAAATCAAAAAGCATAAGCATGAAGCTTCAATCAAAATGGGAACCAAGTTCCAAAATCTTTTGCTGTTTGTTTGATTTATATTAAGTTTTTGTCCCTAATTATTTTTATTATAATCTCTTTAGTATGAGGCTTCACAGGAAGATTGACAACATATTTGTTTACTTGAGACTTTAGCTCTTTGCGTTTGCCCAGAGAGACCAAGCAAAGTCAGAAGTTTAACAATTTTATCTTTATCATTGGTTGCTATCTTAACCAAATGAGCCTTTTGAACTTGTCTTGAGGACTAGATAAAGAAAACTTAAGGAGAGGAGGAAAGATAATCAAAAGTAAGCAGGATACCTAAAAAATGTGTTTCTTATTTCTTAAAGCCAGCGGGACGGATCTTTTGCACACAATGAAGTCTCAGTTCCCAGTACAGAGATACTTTATAAAGACAAGTTTCAGTGTTAGTGGTTGAAAGACACCATATTCAGCTCACTCTTGACCCACCTGCAGTGGTGAATAAAGTTACTGAGAGAGTAACCACAGCCTGTTTTTCAGCTTGTTATTTGCTGGTGAATATCCTAAAACACTTGTAAAGCTGTTGATTCTTTGGTGTTTTTTCACTCTCTTATAAGTCTTTTTGCTAACAGTATGACTCACTTTCTCTGCAGACCTCAAAACTTCTGGCCTCAGACACATCGTGTGGCAGCAGGGTCCAAGGTAGCTGCACTAAGAATATAACAACCTTTCCTAATTATTTCTAGAAGTGTTGCAACTGAATCCTATCTACTCTTTGCAGTAAGAAAGACAGTTAATACCAGGATCAGATTTTCAATCCAAATACAATGTATCATTTTATATACTTATCCTGTGACTGTCCATAACTGATGTAAAAATTGCAGGCTTATTACCAAAATACTGGACTTAGTGTGTACAAATGTGTGTGACTTTGTGAAGAAAACAATATAGATGATATGGCAGCTTATCTCCAAAATCCACTGGCACTAAGTTTATGGTTTTATACCTGTGACAAGATATTAGAGAGAAAGAATATATATTGCTCTGTTATTCCCTAGTTGCCAGTTAATTTTAACAAATAGTTATTTAAGTTTCATAAACCAAACTAAAATTAACTTTGGAAAAGAACGAAAAAAGTCATGTTTTGTTTTATGTGTATGGTGGTATTGTCGAAACTTTTAAAAATCTCTTTAAATAATCACAAGAGAATGTGTCAGAGTTCTTCTGGCAATGGCTCAGAAATGTGAAACTACTGTCATTTTGACATTCACCACTGATAAACATACTATACACATTGAATCAAAATGAGTATAAAAGTGTGCCATGTGACAGGATAGCCTTTGCCAAATGGGCTGACCTGTAATGAAAAAGTCAATCCTCTTCCTCTTTTTTTTTTAACTGAAAAAAATATAGCAGCAATAATATGGGTAAAAGCCTCAATAAAATCTGTCAGAATTGATTTCTGGTGACACATAATGTCTGGCAATCTAAAGCTTTATTTTGCCAACTGTTTAATCTGTACTACAAGTAAAAGTGTTCCATATGCATAACTTCCCATTTCAGTGATGATCCTGTTTAAAGATTTGTTCCAGCAGCATTTATTTAATGACCTTTATAAAGAATTTTCTCATTCTTCTGTGAGTTATATTTAAACTAGGGAATAATAAAATTAAAGTGCACAATGGGAGGAAAAAATCTCCATTACCCTCTACTTTTTTGTTCAAAAATGTAATTACTTCTTAGGCAACATTAATGAGGAAGCCTGGGAATATAAGCATTCCAATGTTAGAAACAATAATAAACCAATGGTCATTATTTACATCATTTTAATGTCCTATCATACATTTTTTGTCACATAATACCTGTGAAGAAAACTCACATGCACTGCAATATCCACTGCTATGGCTCCCTTATTCTATTGATTTAAATATCTTTTTGCTTCTCCCTACTCAACAGGAAGTATGAGGTCATTGCTATAACTGAGACACGTCTTGATAGAGCACTATTCAAACCAGATATACACCATACTTTATATCTTATTTTGAATTATTTATCTGTCATGGGAAATAACAGGAGAGGAAGGAGTTAGCTGGGTGTTTGAAAGGAACGTGGCAAAAGCATTAATGTGTAGGTCCAGCTGCACAAAATCAGACATCAAGTCCTGGTACAAAGGGTCAGAGTCAGTGATGGTGGTAAAGACCTTGGTAACACCAGGAGAGCAAAGAGGCTCATAAATCCAGAAAAAGGCTATCACATCCTGTAAACTAGGTACAGGTGAAACAGAGTACTAATTTCCAATGGACTGTGGAATATGGCTGCTGAAACATATGTTTAAAACTGACACATACTCACAACCCTGCCATTCAGAAACTTTCATATATCTGTATAAAGTACTGAGGAAAAGGTTAATCAAGAGTGCTGTATGGCTTAAGGAAATGCATAGAGTGGCTGGCTGTTTTGATTCGTGTGTCCCAGTGACAAAATTCTTTCCTGGAGATCCATAATGTCTGGGTTCTTAATTATCTGGTCTTCTGTGTATGTGTGTGTGTATTTTAAAAATGGCCAATAAAATTGCAGCCAAGAAACACACTGTTCATTCCTTTCAGGTTTATTTTAAACCTATTGCACTTAGGTTTCAACTAGATCAATTTTTCATGAATATCTACCCTAGCAGATTACACCTCAAACCAGTTCAGATCTCCAGAGAATTAAAAAAAAAAAAAGAAAGAAAAAAGGAAAAAAGAAAGAAAAAAGATTTCTCAACAAGTAACACCCCAGGAAAAAGAAACAGGGTTTTTAATTGCTTTGTGCGCTCCATAATTGAAGGCAGGCACCTTCTTGAGGCACTCACTGCCAGGAGGAGTGTGACTCCACTTGGCCCTGCCTAATTAATCCTGTGATACAAACCTTCTGGCTTCAATTTTCACATTTCTGTCTCTTTTTAGAGGTGATAATAAAACTAAAAATTTATGTTGGTTACTGTATGACTATAACAGTGCCAGCAGAACACAAATAAACCCATATGGATGAAAGAGACCTTGTCTTCCCATCCCTGGCTTCTCTGTTTTGTGATGTGTACAGGGACACACTTTGTGCTAACAAGAAAAGGTAGAGAAAGATTCAGTAGCAGGAAGGAAGTACAGGTCAACGATTCTTGTGATAGTCTGCTCTGCTCAGATGACTCACTGAAGCATATGTCTTATTTGTTTATTGACAAGATCTCAAAATAGAAGCACACACTCTGGAAGCTCAGTTGAGCTGGCTACAAATCACAATTACCCACAGCTCTTAATGAAAGACAAATTGTGCAGCTTAGCCTTTAAAAAGCAGTCAAGGCTGTTTGTGCAGATGCCTTCAATCTTAATAGCTTGCATACTGTGACCTGTGCACACTCCCTTACCAGTGCCTGATGAAAGTAATAGACCATCTTTATTTTCCATAGAATTTAAGGACTCCACTATTATTATTATTACTACTAGCGTTATGAGGCAAGGATTTAATTCTTGGGCACTGAGAAATTGTATTTACAAACACACAGACACATATGTAGCAGTTATAAAATACAGTAAGACAAATTCTGCTTTTACTAAATTGTGTCTATTTTCATTGCATTATATAGAAGGTGGACTTAGACCTTACTGTATCAGAGTAGGAAGGGTTTATCTTGCCGAGTGAACTGGATAAATATTCTTCCAATAGAGCTGCTGCTTTTATGTGGAAGTACATTGCTGGTTTCATTCTGTTCATCCTACTTCCAGGACCCGAAAATGCAGTTCTGTACATTCAAATTTCGTTACGCAGTTGAGCACAGTAGGATTGTACCATGGATTTGATCATTTTCATTAAGAGATGTACTGGAAGAAGAGGGGAAAAAAAAGATGAATTACCTTAATTTTGCTGCTATTGGTGTTCACATTACCTTATCTTGTAAAATGTCACGTTCTCTAGGGATAATGTTTTAAAATAAGTAATATATTTTAGGGTAACAAAATGTCTCAGCTTTGTGATGGTCTGCAAGCTGTCTGCCACACAAAAGTTGGGAGGTACAGTGTGACTGGAAAATTAGGATAATTTTGCTGCCAAACTCTAGCAAATTGCTACTGAGCAGCTACAAACTTTTTTTACTGGCTTCACACTTCAATGCATTGTGACAAAAATTCTCTATGGATGACAAAAAGCTCAGCTCTTTGCAATTTCTCAGAAATTTTAAGTGCCTTTTCCACGATGGGTTGGTGTCAAATTTTTATCTGACTATTTTGACCAATTCATCCTTCAGTCTGCAAACCCTGGTTTTGGAAAACACATTGCTATCACAGCTGAAACATTTACCCCCAAACAGAATACCAAGAATAGAAAACTCAGTTGAAACACTTGGAATAAATACAAAGAGAAACATAGAGCACAAAGCACGAAGCACATGTGGCACGGCTCAGTGTTGAATACGACTATACAGGACAGCCTAAGCGGGAGACGTATCAGAAACAGAAAAAGAGATGATGATTAACCCCATGATCAGTGCTCTCACTGGGCAGGTCTTCTTGGGAACAACTACTCTCCACCAACATGTTTTGGAGAAGATTTAATTTCATTAAAATTTCATTTTATCAAATGTTTAAGGAGTGGAAATGAAGAGATAGATGACACATAGACGATGGATGGATGGATGGATGGATGGATGGATGGATGGATGGATGGATGGATGGATGGATGGATGGATGGATAGATAGATAGATAGATAGATAGATAGATAGATAGATAGATAGATAGATAGATAGATAGATAGATAGATAGACAGACAGATAGATAGACAGAGTTTTTATGGGGGCAGGATGGTGGGGAGAATCCTGTATCAGTAAAAATATATACAAAAAGAGATGGGAAAATTCTTATCACATAAATATAAGATGTTCTAGAGAAAAAAACCCTGTATTTATTGATTATTTAATGTTGATTGTTTAATTGATTATTTAAGAGACTCCAGATTATTTAATCTCTTTTTAAATAATGAATCTATCAAATTTTGATGAAATTTTGTACATAACTGGTTGATGAGCTGTATGTAGCAGACAGACCAGGTCACCTGTCTTGAGCTGCCTTTTGTGGTAGAAATGTTTCTCTTTTTAACTTGCAGTAATTTTATGTAAAAATGTGTGTGCCATCTGACTGTCTTGAACTCAGATTATTTAAGGCCAGCTTCGTTTCTAGAGTGCAGCAGCAAGTGCAGGAAGTAGGGGAGAGTTTGCCCTTTGTTCGGATCTGGAGATGGCAGGATTAGGCCACCTTCTCCGACCCCATTAGTCTTCTGAATGGAGACTGGTGCTTAGTCTCCAAGGATGCCTTTCACAGCCTTCTCAAGAGCAATGCAAATATTTTGTAGTATTTTGTAGTGTCCCATAAATAATTGCACAGAGAATTGGGTTACATCTGGTTCACTGTAGTGTTTGGTCTACAACACTTTGCCTAAACTGTTCTTTTGCTAGAAAACTTGGGGATTTCTTTTAAAACCAAAACTTAAATCTCTATTCCCTATGAGGAATTGTGCTATTTCTAAACAAGTTGTATCTGTTTCATTATAAAATATTTTTTTCAACCAATTCCATTTCTATGCTCTCTAGTTACAGAGGCATGTAGGATTTTATCTGGCCCTGATCAATAGCAGATTTCTTATCATGAGTCCAGGAGATAAATTTTTAGTCTTCACAAAGCATATCAGGTAAATCCTCTCTTAGCTGTAAGTTCTGCTGTGGGTAGACCCCAAAGTTTCACACCAGGGGTTAAAGATAAGGAAGTGGTGGCTTCACAGCCACTACAGGGAAGGCCAGCAGCTCAGAAGCAGCAGTAAAATGGGTTAATTAATCTAGGAAGGAAATCAGATCCTCCTGAAAAGAAGTCCTATTTGTACAAGTCCTGTCAGATAAAGACTTAAAATGTCTTCATTTATGTTGACATGAATGTGTGAGAGGAATAGGCAAAAGAATGATACAGTGCATTTAGTGTAGTCTTTTTATCCTGGGTTTTGAAGCCACCCTGTTTAACTTGGATTATGTGATATATTTGAACTACTCCTACTACCGCTCTTTGAATGACTGCACTCTATGGAAAATCGTACTTCAAGTTAGTACTCATGTTCCATTCCAATTGCACTTCTGTGTAGTAGTCTCACAAAATCTTTCTTTTTATGCCATTTAGTAATATGCCTAATCAGGGTTGGAGAGGGAAGAAAGGGATTATCTTAAAGTAAACATAAGAAATGTAAAGCAGTGCCTAGCCTAAAATAAACTTTTTCCATATAAGCATTTAATTTTTTAACATACTTTTTATTTTTAATTAATATTTAAATAAATTAACTGTTTTAGAGACTATGATATATATACAATTAAATGTCTGAAAAAATGGTCATTGTTTCAGTAAACAGTCAAGAATGCTATAACTTTTCATGTTAATAAAATCAAATCAGGTAAACTTTCTGAAGAAAGGCTACACTCAAACTCAAAATTCTGGCGACATATAGTAACTCATAGCAAAATGTATTACAAAGTTATGTAAATAACAGGATAAAATACAATTAATCTGGGAAATCAGAGCAGAGGTTAAACTTTAACGTAATCTCATTATAATAAAATATGAAATCATACTGATTATCTCAGCCCTGTTGATGCTGTTATGCAGTGACACAAATGCAGTAAATATGATTATAATAAAACCATTTATGGTTTTTGTTCTCTTACAGAATTGAAATTAAAAAAAAAAAAAAAAAGAGGAAGATCTAGTCACTTTGCACTACTCCCTCCCCGCTCCCAAATAAAATGCTTGCAAAATTTATACAGTTCCAGGCAGGTTGAACATATGTAGATTATAAAGTGTTGCAGGGATCCGCAGATGTTTTACAAATTATGGTCCAAATTGTGACCCAGTTTGCATGGCTACGCAGGATAGGAGGGAGAATAAAGGAATAAAACACTCCTTTATTGCTAATACCCAGGGGAGCTGTAAGAGGCGAATAAAAAGAATAACCACAATAGGGAATCTTGCACTGTGTGACCTAGTTGCACCAGCATGTAAGAACTCAGGCACTGAAAGGGAAAGCCAGGAGACTCATTGTCTCTGAGCCACAATTTGCCTCTCCATTTACTTTAAGGCAATGCAAAAATATGCTTGACTTTTTTCAGGGCTCAGGAGTAGTCAAGACTCTGCAGTAATTATTTCTGTGAAAAGAGGTTGATTTTTATGTGTAGTATTGGTATTTCTTTGAATAACTAAGTTAATACCAGTGTGTTATCCTTCAAAATTAAGTATGATTCTTTTGGTTGTGGCATGTCTTCAACAATTAAGCCCAGTACATAAAGCTCATTCTTTTCCAAGCAGTAGTCAGATCCATTTCCTGCCATGTCTTTCTATTTATTGCAAATATGTAGAAAGTTTGAGTTTCGGCAGAGACTTAGATTTGTTCATCTTTGCAGATGAGCAAATTACTTCCATCACAGTGAAATGTGATGAAGCTACCTCAAGATAAAATGCAGACTTGTGAGCACACTATGTATCAGATTATGTGCACAGCAAATTATAGAGGTGATTAACAATAACAACAAAAATACTAGCTTTAATTGGCTACATAAAGGAGGAAGAGCATTCTTGAGATATATAGTACAGTCCTTTTTTTAAAGCAGAGCACTTAGCTAAAATTTGGTGCCTAAGAATTGAAAATGGTGATAAAGCGATCTTACAAAAAAAAAAAAACAACAAAACCAACCAACCTTTTTTTCCCCCTAATCATAGTAGAAATGGGACTCAGATAATTTAAATTATTGATCTTATTACTTTACTTTTCCTCATGTCCAGGTTCTCTGTGTTCTGTTAACAATACTTTTCTTCTCTCAGGGAGGGAGACATCAGTCTCTGTATGTTCATAGAGTTTTAATCATGCAATACCCAAGGAAGAATAACTGTCCCTACTGTTGAAGTTCTTAAGTGATTTTAGGAGGATTTACTTTCTGTTTTGGACTGTGGAAGATCTCTTGGTTTGGCTGGAATCTACCTTTGTTGCAGTTGTCCTTTAAGATGCATTGCTGTCTCTCACAAGTTTATGGAAGTGATTAGTGAAGAGATCCACCAATTTCCATTATATTTAACTCACCATCTAACAATATACAGAATGTTTAAAAAATCATTAATTAAATTAATTAAATCACAAGTTGTTATTACTTTTGCATCATCCTCCACCCACTGTATTATTTTTTCATATAATCAATAATGTCATTGTGTATTAGCATTAGTGCTTTTCATTTGAACTCCTACTAATGACAGCTTTTAAATCTCCTCTGGATTCAGTGGGTTTTGGCATGCCTCAGTGTTGGTGGAAACGGTACCCTACAATGTATCCAGTCTGATGCTCTAGAAGGCTTCCTTGTAGGATGTTCTTGTGTCATGATTATTACAATGGTTACTCCAATCATGTTTGGACTTCTAAATGAACTGCAAGGCACACTATAATAAAAAACAGTAATGTAGTGTCTTTCATAAAATCACAATGTTCTTTAGGCAAAACACTAAGTCACTCAAAGCAGAAAATATCTGATCTGCATCTAAACTTTAGCTGTGTTTCTGACTTTCTGGTTAGAAAACATAATATATTAATGCCCTGCAACTTGCACTGTGCTCACTTTAAAATTTATATTAAGTAGATTGTTACATTATGGTAATGTACTAAATTACCTAAAGCAAAGTAATACAATGATTAACTGACCATAAACATTGGTTTATGGTCAGTTTATAAAGTATTACAAAGATTAACATTATGCATTTTCGTATCAGAAGAAAATTGCAGGATGAAATATCTCTGGATTGACTTGATGCTATTAAGAATAATAAAACAGTGATATAACTCACAACAGTCTCAAGTTACAGCTTGCAACTAAACTTTGGTTTAAATCATCTTTGAAAACAGCAGAGATATTCATCGTTTTAAAAAATGCCTAAAGCTTTCCAAGCATAGAATAATGGTTTCCAGTATATGTTTTCTGATATATAATGTATTACCTTTTTTTTGCCTCTTTGTTATTCAGCAGATCATGTCAGATTCTGACCTGGCATAGCTGCTCAGATATCAGAATCATTTTACCACCTTAGCCAAGACAAATAGGGATCTCTTTTTATCAGATAATAATATTTGTCCCAAAAAGTTAGAGACAATCAGAGTTCAATGTTTTTTGAGTTAAATTAATTTAATCGTGCTTAGGTAAAAGTGCTGTTCACTTGTTCTTCCAGAGTTTCGTCCGGTCTACCTGCGAGTTTAACCCTATCAGCCTTGTGGGCTGTGGCAGACAAATACTGACTGTGAGCCAGCCCAGCTCCTTGCAGTGAGGGAGCAGAGAGCTTCAGGGCTCTCTGCAGACAGCTTCAGGAACCCGAGCATGGCCAGCAGCTCCAGGGAGGTGATTATCCCCCACTGCTCAGTCCTAGCCCGGTTTTGTCCGTAGCACAGTTTAGGGCTTACTGATGCAAGAGAGATACTCAGAAGCTGCAGAGTCCAGAGGAGGGAAACCATGATTTGGATGGGGCAGGAGCACTTGACATACGCGTAAAAGCTGAGGAAACTGGGTCTGAAGGGGGAGAGGGTATCTGTTTGCCTCAAGGGGAGTTACAGAAAATGCAAACAGATACTTCACATGAGTGCACGGTGAAAAGAAAGAAGTCACTGTCGCAATTTACAGAAAGAAAATTAGAATTGGACTTAAGGAAGAAAACAATGCACAAAGGGAAAGAAAAAGCTCTGGAACAGGTTGTTCGAGAACTGTGGGAAACTGTCCTTGGAGATTTTTCAAAACTTGGTTGGACGGTCCCTGGGTGACACGATCCAGTTTGAGATTAACCCTGATCCAAGCAGAAGGCTGGACCAGATGGCCTCCAAAATCTCCCTATAACCTAAATTTTTAGATGATTCTATGATTCTCCTTCTGTGTTCCTTCAGGCTTGAAAAATGCCTTTGGCTACTACTGCATTAAGGTTTTGATATTCTAAAGGTTAAACCCAAAAGTAATATACATATTAATTCAGTATAATAAAGCTTAACTTGTAAAAAACCTTTTGAAATTCAAAAAGTTTAAATTAAAGTCAGCTTTCTTCCTTTTCAGCAACCTCAGGAATCTGATACACTCAAATGAACTCAGAACACTTTTTCAGGTTTTTCTGTGCAATTATGAGGTCTAGAAATTACTTATTTTTTAAATAAAAGATAAATACTACAGGATCATGTACTCTCAGAAAATAATAAGTTATCACAATGCAGATTATAAATTTACTAGAACTAGCAAAAGAAATTTCTTATATTTTTAAATTTCTTATATCTATCCAGACCAGTTCCCTGATGTAATCCACAGTTGCATACAACAACATGTAAGAGAGGATGCAAAAAACCTGAAAACAAGGCAGGACTGCCTCTCTTAATGATACATGTAGGTGGTTTCAATCCTTTCTAAAATTTTAGCCTAAAATAATTTAGGCAAATCTGCTTCTGAAAGGGCTTATTTTCCTCCATTACTATCTATACAAATACTTATACAGTTAAGCTTATACTGATGCCTAAAGACTACAGTGCTAAAATTTGTTGTAAAGAACCAAAAGGCACTTTAAATACTGGAAAATTTCTCATTGAATGAAATCTTGAGAGAAAAACGATGTTTTTGTTTATTCCACATAAATTATTAACATGGCAACTGAAAGACATATTGAAGATGCCGCACTTATTACTACAGTGGATTCCTAAACATCAAAATATTATACTATATTTATATACACATTTGAAAATAGCATATGTGTTGTTTATTCATTATGGAATAACATATGAACAGCATCACCTGGTAACAGCTGCACAAAAGAAAAAAAATAGTCCAATATGCAGCCTTCAGTTGTTAGAATAGTTTTGGCTGCAGTATTCCTCCCTCTTTCCACTCATATTGGCACTTTCAGAAAGGAATGCAAGATGTCTTTGGCCACTGGGGCATTTCATTATTCTTACCCAAACTTTTCTGTCCAACAAGGGTTTGCCCCAGAGACACTTCAAAATGCTCATTCACCAATGCAAGCAATAGTGTTCTCCAGTTCTTCTCAAGAGGTCAATGCTTTCAAGCACTCTGTTTTGATATGCAATCATTAAAATACCTGTCAGGAATGTTTATGCTCTAATTTTGCTCATTTAGTATTTCATACTGGATGACTACATTATGTGGTAAATTTGTGCCTACAATACTTGAGGCAAAGCAGCAACACAGCACAAGTACAGACATAGGAGAGCAGTAAATAAAGACCAGAATTCACAGAGAATATAAGGTAAGAACATTGGTTTTAAGGTGTAAGAACAGTGAAATTAATGACAGAAAGCTGTCATCAGCACAGCAGTCATCTGTGGGCATAAGCACAAAGGCAGCAAGAAGTGGAATTACTAAAAATAGAGATTTAGAAATTGGTATCCCAATTTAAAGTTGGCACAAGAGAAACAAAGAAGGAATATTAAAAGGAAGGCTCTGTTTGAGAGAGAGAATAAAAAAGGCATCAAGAAGAGACTTCCATCCATCAAAGCCTCTGTCTTAATACATGAGAGTAGATCTTGCCAATGGTGAGTGCAAACTAAGAGCAGGTGGCAGGGGAGTTATTGGCTTTCAGGTGAGAAGTTAGAAAACTTTATTACTATGCTGACTATTTTCCCATCAATTCAGACTACATTTCTTTGTTCTCATCTAGGAAAATTTACCCCACTTTCAACTGCCTCATCTATCGACATGAGTGGGTGTCTGAAGGGCTGCACTCATTGCATTTCCTTTCTGTTGGGTGGAACAGATTCCCACCGCACTCAAGAAAATATTAGGCACAGATGTCGCTCTGGCACCACAGAAATAAAACCAGGAATAGCAATATTTTCAAACTCTGGAAGAGATTCAAACTGAAATTATTCTAACAGTTGATAAGATGTGTATCTGAGGCCTCTGAAAATAGTGGAGTTACTGTGAAGTTTTAAATTTCAGCCTCCTGGATATTTCCTATACATTATCAAAAATACTTAAATATATCCGGAAAGTGATTTTATTGCAAAATTAGTGTCATCACAAGTTGTTGAGAACTATTGCCTTTTAAATTGGTCTTTAAAAGGAAAAAGATGGAACCAAGATTTTTACCCAAACAAAATAATGATTTATGAATGTTTTACCTACAAATATAGTAATATGTCGTCTCTTGTTATGCTGCCATCAACATGGACTTGTGATTTCTCTATGCAGTTTTAATGCAGTTCATAATTTATTAGTTTAGTTTAGTTTAGTTTAGTTTAGTTTAGTTTAGTTTAGTTTAGTTTAGTCTAGAAAATAGCCTTGTGTGGTTGCAGCATACATCATTAAGTATTGGAGAGCCTTGATAAAACTGGAAAGAAAACATCCCAAGTTTTCTTTCTGGCTTAGACTTCAGAGGTGTCATGTCACTGGCTCTGAAAATTGACTGGCAACAGAATGATGATGCATGCACAGGAGTTCATTCTCTAGGGTTCACCAGAGAAGCTTATGAGTTAGCCCCCACAGGACTTACTATTTTTAATACTAAAAGTATCTGCTTTGGTGACAGGTCATTACTTCTGCCAGCACTGCTGTACTGAAATCTAATTTGTTGCCATAGGGAATATTGCCACAACAAAAGTGGGATAGTAACAGGTAAATGCTTTATGCTTTGTTCAGTGCCATTTTAAGTTGACTTGTAAGATCTGAGTTTCACATGTTTTCTCAGTGATTAGGAAAAAAAACTTCTTCTCTAGCTAATGCTTGCTTTTCAGAAGCTGTTTTAAACCAGATATTTTGCAGCCACTTTTTTTTTTTGCAGCATGAAGGTTGGATACAAAGATGACAGAGCCAAACTCCTCTGTCAGATGAGTGAACAAGGAGAAATGACCACTGAGTGCCATCTCAGAGGTTTGATTGCAGCTGTGTCATTTAAACTAATGACCCAAGAACTCTGGCTTTCACAACACATTGTTCAACGGAGCAGACTATGACCTATATGTAGAAAAATATTGCCTTATTCCTTCTGAATACACTAAATTCTACTTAAATTGAAAGAGGATCTGAGTAATGATGTTTTGATCACAGAAATGAAGAAAGGACAATACTAAGAGTGCCTATACTTACAATTTTCACAGCTATTGCCTGCATTTTAGATTAATACATGCTATTCTATATTTTATGAGCTGAATTAGGCAAAATTTCAACAAGTAGAATATGGCAAAATCAGCCATGGTGTAAGCAGATACAACTAGACTGAAACCTGCATGAGTTTTACCTGGAAAGCTTTCAAGACATAACATTTACATTTATAGGGAAATTTTCTGTGGAAATGCAGTTTCCTGGAGGCTTCCTAGAAGCATCAGGTTAATGACTAATTTTAAATTTCTTCATATTATTCTTTTCAGAATTAGTTCAGCTGTGGTTTTGTCTAGCCAAATTTCAGACTCTAGTCTCCTCTCCTTTCCAGAAAACAGAAAAGGACTTTGACCAGGGTTGTGATCTATACTACTGTGCTAAAATTTAATTAATTTTAAAGACAGAGGGAGACCACAGGCAGATACACAGAAGAGACAAGGTGACTGTAAATCTCAGCTTTCCTTAGCACCATATATTTGGAAATTGATTTGACCCCATATCAACATGATGATAAAATAAGATTCTTGCTTGATCTCCAAAAGCAACTTCTGAATACACAGACTGCCTCTTACTTATCTCAAATAAAGGGAGGCGGGGCATATAATAAGAAATGCTTGCGAAAGTCAGCTGAGTCTAATGAAGCAAGTATATAAGGCTGGCATAAAAAATGTGCTAACATTGTTCTTTCTCCACATAATCAATGCAAAAGTGGAATAGTGACACACAGGGGTAGCCAAGACTCCTATTACCTTCTCTCATAGCCTCTTGTCTACACACGCATATCTCCTTGATCATTTTGTTCTCTCTCTGCACTCAAAATCCGTCACTGCTGAACGCTGTGGAGCTAACTACTGTGCTATCAAGCTTTGGCGTTGTGTCATATTTGCCATGGCAGTTTGAGATTCCATGATTTTCATACCTTTCTGATGAATATCTGTGAATTCCAGCATTCTGGAGTCCTACGTGAGAGCTAGTGGACTGGGTGCATGGATTGAGCCTAATTGCACAAAGTGGAACAAATATAATTAAAAGCTGTAAAGCTGAGCTAGGCAGTGTTTGGGAGGCTAACAGAGAGGAGGAGCTCAGCCTGACAAAGGACCCCACTAGCTTGGCTGACTTGAGCTGAAGGACCGCACATGATTGCACACAGTGGAACAAATTTCATTACAAGCCTCATGGTCAACATTTTTAAAAGCTTGGTGGAATGGGTCAAGTTCACAAGAATAATTTGGTTACTACAAAAATATATCTGTGACCACTGACACTTTTTATGCAATCAGAATATTTTTGTTCTTTAAAGTCCCAGCCCTGCTATGGCATAATTGTCCAGGTTCACTCAAGTGTTTACTGTGTTTGACCAAAGCATCTAATTAGATAGACTAATGACTGACTCTATTCCTACAGTTTCAACATTCAAAAATTGCTTTCTGTGGGCCACCAGAAATAGTAGAGGGAGAAAAAAACCTTTGTTTTGAATGTACTGAAAGAATCTGTGGTGGATTTGAAAGGCAAATCTGAAACCAAATATTCCCCATTGGCTTTCAGATTAAAATAGTGGAAGATGAAACTCAAATATGATATATATGTGTGTGAGTGTAGATGTCTATATCTCTCAGTATAAATCCATGTTTCCTTCCTAATTATTTTATTTATCCATAGATTTCTACAGAGGTATAAAAGGTTTGCCAAGTGATGTTAAATTCTTTTGATTCAGATTCCAACATTTCCTTTTCTTCTCTTAATAAATTTTTTTTTGACATGTAAGTGCAATTGCCCTGTGAGTTTCCTCTTTCAGTGACTGCCTAATCAGGAACATACCCTGGTTTATGGAACATGAAGGATCTCAGAACAGCTTATCTTGCATATCACAGAGGGCTCAGTACTACTGGTAGTTATTTCAAAAAATCATGATAAATAAAAAAGAAACAAGGTAAACCCCCAATTATTATCATAATGCAGGCTATTTTTTTTGCATCTAAAAACCTTCTTTCAAGCTTTACACTGATGTAGGTTACATATATAGCATATTGACTTGGTAGTATTAAAGGATGACAGGCAGTGAATATTTTCTCTGAAAATGCCATATTAAAAAGAACGAGTATATTCCTCTGAAATTTTTAATATAATCAGTTCTTATGTACTTCAATTTTCTTAAGGATGTTAATATGCTCTTTGTTACACAAATTTTCAATAAAAATAAAATAAAAGACAAAGTAATGTTGTATCTGCACAAAAACACGTATGCAGAAACTTGGTTTTGTCTTCACGCAGTTGCAAAGAGTGGGATTTTTAAATTTACCTGTGTGTAATACATTAATACTTCTGGAAGGCATGGAAATTTAATTACCCCCTTCTACAGATTAAGAGCTGAGGTACTAACCTCAGGCTGGCAAGTGTGGTAATTATCATGACTAACTGTATTAAAATCGGTGGCATTAGTTGTGCATGAAGCTGCTCACCAAGCTGAATAAAAGATTTCACTTTTTGACTCCAAGAGGCAAAGTGGTTTGTCCAAAGTCTATAGTCTGGGACTCAAAAACCACTTAGGCTTGTCCTTAATTTGTAGCACATGTTTAAGTGTTTTTCTGCAGCAGAAATAAATAGAGAATCATCGATAGAATTTAAATCTAAGTCTCAAAAGGACCAGGTCATTTACTTAATCATAAGACCACCTTGACTACATGTGATAAATGTTAACAGGAATTGAGTATGTCTTATGTCTCCATATTTGCTGATTTTGGTTTTGTTTTACAAATCTGACTGCAAGGGGATAAACCCCAAATGCATCTTATTTTTTTATGGGAAGATACCTTGGCTGATGTATGAAAAGAGAGCAGACACAAGACTGGACACACAAATCCTTAAAAATGAGAAGAGGAAAAGACTGCTCTTACCCCAGCAGCATAATTCATACAACATCATTAATAATTAGGTGTGTCTTCTTTGTTAATACTGTGTCATCGGGGGTTCCTACAGGAAGCTGGCAATACAGCAGGTGTCATCAATTTCTTGAAAAACGTTCACCATGCACATTAGGAATTCGATATATATTTTTTGTGGTGCCAGCAGTAATATTCTTTAGAGTTGCTCTCCTACAGGTGAAATAGCCTTTGAGTATGGAAGATGTAGAGAAAAAACAGTCAAGAACAATTTCATACAATATGTGCAGCTTATTTGTATATGCGAACCAAGAATGGGATATCTCCTGTTCTACAAACACCTGGCTCATTATTGATTAACCTACATTTTCAGTTAGTATAGACCAATCTGTAAACGTACGGTAAAACTCAGTTCCACAGGAGTATAACTGATATGGATAAGGCACTCTGGGAGAGGGGAAGAAGGAGATATGCTGTACCAATAATGATATGTGAAGGATAGTTCACTGATGTGAACACCAAATCTCCCTGTCTGGTGGTCAGCTTCTGTCTTAGGGATTCTCAGGGATGCATATAGGTTTGATCTATTAGCATTTTAAAATTTGTTTTCTTATAATGCTGTGTTTTCTGAAGCTTATGTTAAAAGATTTACAGATTTATAAAGAAATGTTTACTTGATATTCAAGGTAAATTGTACTTTGATCAAGGTATCCAGGAGAACATGAAACACAGTAGAGATTGTTCCCAGGGAGATGCTTGCTACTCTTTGAAGGTATATTGGAGGAAAAAAAAAAAAAAACCAGACTGAAAGCAGCTACTGTAGTATAAATATTATATTGCAAGTATCTGGCTCTGGAAATCTACTATACTGTACAGGCCAGAGTCCTTCCTGCTGAACTGAGCAAAACAACCATTGGAGCCCTGGCATAACTGTCCCATTTCACATAGCAAAGAAAAATTGATCTGAGATATACAATAATACTAAAAAA
>VZRN01003861.1:2348168-2421574 GCA_013397935.1 Dasyornis broadbenti | reverse complement strand
CAAAAAAAAAAACCTCATGTACTTTATTTTCCAAGCCATTAAACTCCCTCTCATTGCTTTATGTTTGTACCAGAGACTGTGCATTTAAGCCTGAGATTTTCTGGTAGGAATTATGGCTGGGACACTGGGGAGCTTTGGTGGTTAAGGAGAACTCCCAAGAGCTGCACACAGACTATAATGGGTCTTTTACACGCACCTTAAGCAAGAGGTACCTAAAAAATTGCTACTGCTGCCACTTTGTACTCACAAAACTGTGGAGGGAATATTTGCAGAGAGGCAGAAGGGGAAAACTCACATTGGAGTCAGCTCTGCTGTACATTGTCTTTCATTAGTATGTAGGAATTCATCACTGTGGCATAGAGAGCAGCTGACCGGTGACCAACCACACAGGACTGTTTTGTAAATGGAGGTGATTCAGAAAGTTACAGTTCACTCCTGAACCACTGTTTATTGTTGCATCTGCTACGTCAGATGCAGTGAGGAACCAGTCATGCTATTTTAGTTCTTTAAAAAAGACAGGGATGTCTCCCACAAACAGTGAAATTATTTGCTGTTACACTGTCCTTTTACTCAAGTAAGGCACTGCTTCAATAATAGACTCCATCCATCTATGGCTTTCTAGCAGAATTTGTGAATGACTTCATCACTCAGTCTGTACACTGTATGTAAAACCTTCCTTATGGTGTAGTCTACTATAAACAAAAAACTATCATAACTCTTCTAAAAAAACCTAGAGATTCATGCCCAGAAAACATTCTTTCATCCATCCTTTGGGGACAGAGACACTTGGATAATGTATATGCCTTGCGCACATTTCTCTCCCTAAGTGTAGCAGCTGGAATGAAACTGTCTTTGTAGATAAAGTTGATGTTTTAATTTTTTTACCCTGAAGGACAATATATAGTGTAACTTTTCAATTTTCATTAACTGTGGCACAGGTAGCTATAGGCTAAGATCTCAGCTATGAATTAAAGTAAAGCAAAGAAACTCTACAGACGAGCATTGCAGCTAAATGCCAACCTTGGTGTTTTGCGGAAATGCTAAGCTTGGATGGGACTGCAGTAATTATGTTTCTCTCCTGCTTTTCTAAAAGTAAATTCATCAGCAAGATGTACTTTTCCCCCCCCCCGTTCTCAATCCCATGCCCCCAGGTAGACAGAATGTTGGTGTATCTTAACTGTAAAAGATCAAAATTAATACATTTAAGAGAAATATGGTGACACTCAGGAAAAAGCTAAAGCAGAATACATAGGATGGGAGAAGAATAATTCCAAACAACAGAATTAGAATAGCCTCTAGAGACATTGTTATTTTGGTGACTTAACATAGCTCCAATACTAGAAAACATAGCTTGCTGAATATATTAAAGCAAGACAGAGTTTTTCCAACTCCAAACTTGAATACTGATGCCTGTATTGAATTGACTTCTGAGCCTGTCCTTGAATGATATGCTAGTCTCAGGCTTGGTTGCACTACTTTTCAAAATTAAGTAGTTAACACTGTCTTCTGGCAAAGTTTTATTAGATGCTAGCATAAACTTTCAAACTACTGGAAAGCTGGTATTAAATACTGCCAAATCAGAAAGTCTTAATGCATATGTTTAAGATGTCAACTGATAACTGTTGTGCTTGCTCTTTAGTTCTATTGATTATACAATAAGGAGCTTTGTTAACAAGCATAAGGTGCTTGGAAAAACGAAGACCATGGTTTCCATCCAGTCTCCTAAAAACTAGTCTTAGGTATGTCAGATTTCATAGGCTGAAATGTGGCTGTCTTTAGGCAAGTCTTGAAGACATCAGTAGTCTTCCACACAGCTTGCTAAAGCAGAACTTAATAATTTTTATTTGCAAGCTAGACGCAAAATTGTCAAAAATGTAACTAGATATTATGACATCACTGTTCATGCAATTTAGAGACACCCACAAACAAGTTTATTTTCCCTATTTCTGTTTATTTTTTAAAACTGGGAGAAGGGGACGCCTCCCATCTTAAAACACAAAAGAGTTTGCAGAACAGACTGGCAGTATGAAGAAATTAGCTCTTAAAACCAGAGAGCTGATCTGTAGGCAATATCATGTTATATAATCTCTACTGATTATCTTAACAAAGCAGATGTATGGTATAGCAAGTATAACTCTACCTTTTCTATGTCAAGTCTCTACATTTTGTCTTACATGGAGAGTAAAAAGGAAATTATGCAGCTCATACTCATCCAGTCTGGCCCAAATAAAGATAACGTATTCGATATAAGATTTATGCAGAGAACCTGCCTTTCTTATGATGTAAAAAAAAAATTAATTATTTTTCTTTTTTCCTTGGGATTTGAAGGATTTATTTCCCTAATGCTTCGAGACATCTCTGTGCTGACAGGGGAACTAACCTTTAAGCTACCATCAGTGATCAAAATACTGACATAAACTGAACATACATTTAAAATATAAACAATGGACATATTTAATGTTAAAACTACAAACAAGTTTACTGTCACATATATAAAGCTATTCCTAAGCTTCAAATGTTTCAAATATAATGTTCAATGGTGATCTACCTTAATCAAGATACAAGGTACCATTTGTTACTCTTTCATCTTAGTGTCAATCTAAACTGTATATACTTGACGACTTGCCATGGCAGTGCTTCTTTTGGAGGGAGTAGAACTCCCAATTATTGTTCATACTGCCACAATCTGGTTCAAAGGGCTCAGAGTCACATATCAGCTTGTCCAGGAGAATGCTCAGTGCTAGTCCTGTCAGTCCACAGCAAATGGCAGGTAAGATAACTGAAATTAAATCTTTTCCAGATACTCCTCTCCTGCTCCTGCCCTACGGATATGTCCTGTTGAGCCCTTAGTGTTGCAGCTGTTCAAAGTCCCTCACTTCCACTGTGTTATAAGTCACTGGAACTGCTGGAATCACCACTCCAGGCCGCTGATGGGTACCCAGCCGGCTTTGATTTATTTCAAGGCTTTCAAAAAGCATGTTACAATTCACTTGCTGAATGTTCAGCTTTTTTTCTTGTTGAAAAGAAGAAGCTGTAGTCATAAATAATAGTACCTTAATCTACTAGTGGCCTTACTAACAGTTGCACAGAACACTTAATAATAAAATAACATTTTAAGCTATAAATACTAAATCAAGATAGAAACAGATTGTCTTATACCTCAATATAAATTGCAGATACAATACAACCTAAAATTCAAGCTGAGATTTAAGATGATTCCCAGATACTTAAATTCCAAGGCATAATCTAATATGGGTTTAGCTAAAGTACTAATGTTTAATTGCTCCTTACAAGAGCTCTTTCAACAGAAGACTTGATTATGCCTAAACCAGGCCAGAATGATATTAAAATCATGTTGCAGAGCAATATAAATTTGACCTATCACTGATGTAGCTCCATAAAGAATGGCACCACCTTCATGGAGAACCATTTATTTATTTCTATTTTGTGCAAACTTGATAGTTTCAAGGAAACAAGCTCTCAGATAGAGTAGCTGATATACTGAAAGCCTGAGAACTTGTTTAATCAAGGTGGTTTTTTGTAATTAGATAGCATGAAACTAAGCAAGCTTGAATATCTGTTAATACAGATAGTCTCTTTTAACAAAACTTTGCAACATTCAGTTATTTTTTGGTGTGTTCAACCTGGGTCAAGACAATAATCACAACTCAGCAATAAGCAGGGTCTGAGTGCGTGTAAGGAGATCATAGACTGCACCTCACTCCCTTGGACAGAAAACACTTGTACCTTCATCATCTCCAAAGAGCGAGGATTAACCCACTATCACCACATCCCCAGGAAACCTGGGTGGATTTATCATCCTTACTGGACACTTGGAAAAACCTGTTTAAACTAAGTAATTATTGTTGAAGTTTAAACCTACTTCTTGTCCAATCCTCCCTAAGGATAAATTATTTTCTTCCCTAAGGATAAACTATTTTCTTCCCTGAATCTGTTTGAAAATTTTTGCCACTGTCTCCTTTTCCCCAGACTTTCCTAGACCAAAGAACTCCATTTTTTCACTCTTTTATTTTTCAACTTCTAACCAGCTTGTTTGGACCCCCTATCAATTTGAATCATACTGCACATGGATAAAGTTGAAGTTCTTTCTGTCAGTTCCAGCTGTGATGGATGGTTTACTTCACATATTCTGCATACCAGGGACAACTCAACATACAGCCTGGCGTGTTCTTTTCCTTTTTGAAAAGAAGGATACAGTTGACTAATGCTGAGTGTGTTCCCAGATCTTTTTCAGAACCGTTACTGAACAAGTTCCTCATCCTCTGTTTGCACAGTTGATTATTTTTGCCCAAGGGCAATATTTTGCAGTTGATTTTGATTAATTTCTTGTTTTGCTTTTCCAAGCTGCTTCTCCATTTGTCATGGTTGCTTTGGTTTGTAACCCTGTATCCCAGTAAACTCACTGCTCCACATCGTGGTGCCATGAGCAAAGGTCAACTGTATGCTCTGCTCCTCCATCCAGGCTGTTAATGAAAACACGGAACATATTCATAACCAAAACAGACCTTTGAGGAACCAATTCTTTACATATCTTCACAAAATCTGACCACTGCTCTCTCAGTGTATTTTCCACTCAGTTTTACAACTGTTCTCTGGTAATTAAATAAAACTATGATGTCTTGTCTAAATAATATAAAAGACAGAGTCAAAAAACTTTATGAAAGTTATCTACTGCAATGCTCTATTTTTGTAGCCCATTACCACAAAGAGGAATATAGGAATTATAAAAATAATAACTAAAAATTGAATATCCCATGAAATATCAAAATTCACTTATTTACTGTGACTTTCTTTTCTCCCCCCCTTCCCATTCCCGGCCATTTTACAAAGCAATTTCAATCTTTTTTTTTTCTTCTTTTTAATTTTTTTTAAGCTATTTCTACTTCCTTAAAGAGATACATTTTTTTTCTACATGACAAAAGGACAGAAGGAGGCCCAAGGTGTTAGTGCTTTTCTCTGGACCATGAACAACTTCCGCAGCATGACTGAACTCAGAGTCTGGGGAAATACACGAGTGGCACAAGCAGGAGATTCCAAGTGCACCTAAGTCTGTTCTGTAATGTTATGCTACGTACAGCCATTTTGGATGCCATAGGATTAGAGGACCTTGCTGAGCACAACGAGCAGGAGAGCACAACGAGTCCAAAAGCAAACTAATTTATTAAAATATCAACATGCTTCAGGAGCCTACTTCAAATGGCCTTCTGGTCATAAACAATTAGGACCCTTAGGTTTCTGGTCATAAAATGAAGACATTTTTTCATACCCTGAACCCCACTTTGTCTTGAAAGTGAGTAATTAGGACAGGTTATGTAACCAGAGGCCATCCCATGTTTATGCACACAGCCTGCTAGATGTCTCCCAGAGGATGGATGGAGGCACACATCACCCAGCCAAGCAGTAAGACGGGGACTAAATGTACAGCTTACAAAGGCTTCTAGATACAGAGCACCTTTCCTTCTCTTCCTCCTGCCCATGGAAAAAAGATTATTTCAGGTAAAGAATACAATGAAGAAGATGGGATAAGAGAAGTCCTATGAGAAACCACATGCCCCAGAAAGGGACAAAACTCAAGCAAGCTAATAGAATACCCATAGGACGTTCCACTCTTGGGCAATGGCTAGACTTACTTCAACTGGCCCCAAAGCCATCCTTTTAAATTGCCTTCCAATTCCTAACCCAAACATTATGGTGCTTCCTCAGGCAACAAAAATCTACTCATGCTATCAGTTATCACGGTACTGTACTTATCTGGAATTGATGCCATATGCAAATCATTCCATTACTAACTCTTCGAAACCAAGGTAAGAACCTGAAATCTCATTATGCAAAGGATCCAAAGTCATCAATTCATAGTAGATTTCTGCCTGAAAAGGAGTTTTGGGCTTCAGAAAGAAGAGCTCTACATGAGATCCCCCAGGTATTGAAGACTGAAAAAAACCAAAAAACAAACATACAAGCAAAATCCCCAAAAAACCAAACCAACAAGACCAAAAACATAACCCACCAAAACAAACAAACAAACAAAAGTAATAGGATATTCTGAAATTACTATTTAGTATATAGTCCATGCAGTGTAGTCCTACAGTATAACAGAAAAAAACCTCAGGATGGACAGTATCTCCCAACCTAGGGGGTTGTTTCATAACTTCAATTTCTTAAAATTATTAAGAACAGTATCGAATCAAAAGGATTTTTTCCCCTAGACATGTATCATTTGGAGGAATATTCTGCAGCAGACTGTGACTTCTGACCTGAATCCAGCAGAAAATCAGCAAGTCCATAAAGATGAACCTGGACACATCCAGTTTGAAAACAAGATCAAAGTCAGGGCTGGAGAGTTAGTTTCTTAATTAAGGCAATTTGAGTAAAAATAACGAAGGCGGAAGTCACATTTCTGCAAAAGCAATTTGGCAGAAGGGTTAGCCCTCTTCTTTATAGTACTTCAGATGAAAAAGGAAGATGCCATTAGTTGCTTTCTTTGTTAAGTGTTTGAATTGAAACCTTGATGCCACTCGTTTACTATTTGCCAGTAGCGCTGAGTGAGTAATTCTCTGCCTGTAATTTCTTCGACTAAATTAGCCTCTTTTTCTTCTCATGGAATATCCATCAGCATATCATGATTTTCTCATTTAAACATACTCAACAAATATATCTGAATTTTACCCTGCAAACAGATTGCAAATATTTGAAATTCAAGCTGCATCATTTATTTAGGGTTGGTAAATCAGGTCACACTGTTTGTTCTCTCTGGCTGAAGTAGTGTGAGGAACACTACTTCCTGTGCACACAGTTCTGTGCTCTTCTTCAAAATCAGTCTTCCATAAATGCTCATGGGAAACAAAATTTGCATTATTGCTTTTTATATACCTTTGTGCTAAAAGTAAAACTCAGTTAATTGTTTTTTCATCAATAAACAAATATGAATGGATTCTGTGTGGCTATGGGTAAAAAGAATTCATTCAAGAACTTTAATGAATACTTGTGGATATTTTCTTGCATTATTCATGCTATTTTTGATAATATACAAAGAACAAATTAGATAAAAAATGCCTTCAGTCCTCAAAACATCCCTACAAAAGACAGAAAAATACCAAAATAAGAAAAAGATAAAAATAAATATTTCCAATATTCAAAAAGGGGAATGTTGAATCCTACAGCCAATTTGGCAAAAGCAGAAAAACAGGAAAATCCGATCACTCCATTTTGCACCATTAATCACAAAACACACTTTAACAAATCAGGAATAAGCTCCAATCTACAGGTTTTGTTTTCTTTCCACAGAACAACAGGTTAAGGAGGTTCCTTGTGGACTATAATTGCTATGCTGTTTGCAAATGGTGGTATAATTTGGAAATGTAAAACTATTGTCACACGGTGATGGGTTCAGCTAGTCCACCGTTGAATGGAGAACAAGCAAAAAGAATAAAAGAATATTCTAAAATGCGGTCATTTATTTTTACAGGGGTTTAATTATTATTAATATAAGCATGCATTTTTTTCTCTAAGTATTTTGATAGTTTGGAGAAACAGATTTTCTGTGAGACAACTGGGGAGGAAAGGAGTGATTATACACAGATAGTGAATGGCACCACGGAAAAACTCATAAATAAGTAAAATAAGCACAAACACACACAGGACAGGTGTCCTGGTTCCCAGCTTCTCAGACGTCTCTTTCCTACAGGTCTTCTCTCCCTCCTTACTCCTCCTGACCAAAGTCAGCTCTTTCCTTTACCTTTAAAGCAGCTATTGCTTAGCCATCCGACAGATCAGCTTAACCAAGATTTCAAATAAGCAGAGGCAAATTTGACACCTCTCCCTTATAGCCACGAGGGCAGACAGACTCTCCAGTAACTGTGCCAGTCACATAAAACCCATTTAGAATATGTACTTTTCAAGATTAAAGTCATCAAGAACATTCAGTTTGCTCTACCAAAATGCTGACCTAATGTAGACTCCCACGATATAATAGTATCCACTAAGGGTATGCATTTCAGCATCCTTCACACTGAATTCCATGGTCCAAAAAAAACCTCAAATAAAAGATTATACTCCTTGATTGGTTCTTAGCCACAGAATCTGCCCCATCTCTCAGACAGGAGCAATCTATGACTTGGTGATGTCATTCAGGCTCTATGCAGCTTAAGTCACTCATCTAGGCACAGACCATTCCATGGCCTATGTCTTCTAGTATTTTTATTTAAAAGTTGCTGCTTAGCTGTTGACACACATTTTATTTCAAAACTGTCCCATTCTGAAGAACCAAAACTGTCCCAAGTCCAGAAACACCAACACAAATATTGAAAAAAACTCACCCCTATTCAACACCAAAGTAATTATCTAAATGTAAGTACTTAAACAAGCACTACCCCAAATGGGTTCAGAAGAAAATATAGGTTAATAACAACAACAACAACAACAACAACAACAACAATAATAATAATAATAAATAACCATAAAAATTTTGCAAGTTATCTAAATAACACAGCTTTGTTCCTAAAATCAATCAATCAATCAATCAATCAATCAAATGAACTCTGTCAAGTTTCTAGCTGCCTATAATAGAAAAAAAAAATATCCACAGAACTGCAAATAAAGAAACAGAAAGTTACAATGGAAACATATATATATATCTCAACATATCTATTTCTATACCTATCTGTCTATATCTATCTATCTATCTATCTATCTATCTATCTATCTATCTATCTATCTATCTATCTATCTATCTATATCTCAGCATTTCTGGCTTTCACATGGTTTTGCATAATGATAGGGCTAATATAACGTAACAAATCCTAAACTGTTTTTACAAGGAGTGGAAAAAACATGTGTAAAAGTATGCTCTGTCTTGCTTCCTTCTGTTCACAATGTATCTAAATACAACAAATGGTGTTCTTGCTCTTTCTGTCTGTTTCTCAATCTGTTTGGAAAGTAGCCATCATTCTGCAGCCAACCATAATATTTGACACTTCCTGACATCATGAAAGCCACCATCTGTCTATCATTGAAGCCCTGTACTTTTTAAGGACTGCTTGGCCTGATCTTTAATGAAGCTTCACTGTGAATGCACAGATCAGTTTAGACAGAAAACTGGGGAAATCTGACAAAAAGACTACAAAATCATGTTTTACTTAGATTCAGACACAAAACAAAAGGAATATCAAGACCTTCTTGCAGATTCCAAAGAAAAAATTCAGTTCACTTTCAGGAAGTTCAAGGTCCAAATTCATCATGGAAAGTTTGGAGCATAAAACTGAATTCAGAAAAAAATTCAAAATTTTCCAAAAAGCAGTTTTCCTTCCTTCACCTAACTACTGCTTTGAAAGATAAATATAGACACACTTCCAGTGTTTGGAAGAGGCAGAAAATATAGAATATGCTATTCATTGGAAATCATCATACAATTTTATATTTAGGCATTATTACTATTTTCAAACATCCAAACAAGTAGGTTTTCTATGGTTTTGGCTTGTTATACAAAATTGAAAGGTGTTTAAATACCAAAAAGATAGAAATCTCTGTCTGTTTTGTAAATATATGCTAGAAGGCAAGCATAGGATTCTTTTCCCCAAAAACATTTCTTAACAGGGAAATTTATTCCCTGTGATATTCTAAGGCATGTGTTTCTACCATAATTTTTACACAAAGCAGTGATTCAAAGTGTAACAGCTCTATTTGCCTTACTTAGAACAGATTTGGATGCAAACCTGGAAAGCCATGACCTTCGAATACCCCATGCTCTGCTTTCGTCTTCTAAAAATTAATTCAAGTGTCTCCACACAGCTACAGAGACAGAATGCTCTGTGCAGCCTTCAAATCTGCTATATCCCTACTGATCTACAGCTCCAAGAGACACAAACCAATTCACGGATGGAGGGCCAAGACCCTCATCCACTTTGGCTACCACCTCTCCTCTCCTCCTCCTCCTCCATCAGCCTGCCCTCCACTTTACTGGTGCTAAGAAAGGAGATGAAGCATTTCCTGTGCTTTTCTCAGCACGGCGCCAGTAAATGTAGCTGGTCCTTCAGCAAACAATTCAGGTCAGGAGAGTGCACTGTGCACGAGCTGTGCAGGGGCTGAACGCCCTGCAACCACAACCAGCTTCACAGAGTGACAGTGAAGAAGCAGCATTCAACAGGCCAGAAAGCTGCTTGGGGTCTCAGAAAGAGCTTCTAGAAAAGAGCTGCAGTGCACTTCTCATCACTGTTACCTCTGCAAAACATTGCTGCTAAGGTTGAATTCAATGGGCGTGAGGACATAAAGGGAAATGCCTTTCTTCTTAACAATAGATGGCAATTATAATAATTACTATTTTCATTTTGGTAATTATCTCAGAGCCAGCCATAATAATTCTGAAAGCAAAGATTGAAATGAGGTTCTGAATTTGACAGTAAGAATAAATAAGGTGCAATAAGGTCTGAGTACCTATCCAAATCCCATTTTCAGCCCCTTGCCTCCTAATTTGTGCACCCTCCCACCCGATGCCACAGTGCCTGGAGGTTGTCCTCCCACCGCCGCCAGCATTATTTATCCTATATTTCCTGCTCTCCTGTCTTACCATCCCAAGCCACAGCTGCAGGATTTGGTCTGCACATGCAATAGGTTTGCATGGCAATGTTTTGGCAGTGGGGAGGCTACAGAGAGTCCTTCTGTGACAAGCTGGTAGAAGCTTCCCTCACGTCTGAGCCAGCTGGTTCCAAGATAGACCATTATTGGCCAAGGTTGAGTCCACCACCAATGGTGGTAGCACCTCTGGGATAACGTATTCAAGAAGGGAGGGGAAAAGAGCTTTTCTGTTGCTTGTTTGTAATATATGGCCACCAGGATTCTCTCTTTCACGCCTTGCCCCTCCTTCTCTTCCCATCACCATGACACCTGAACATCTCAGAGTCTTTCATTAATTTACCCAGACAATGCTCCTGTGAGTCTGGGAAGTGCTGTTGTCCTGTCTAATACTAGTATACTGATGGCACAAGGGCAATGAATGTGCCCAGCGCTGCGTCAACTCTGAGTAGCAGAGCAGGAATCTGAGCACAGCTTTCCCAAGTCCTAGGCTAATTTCCACATCACCAGCTCCCATTGAGTCTTCCTGTTCACATGAGTCTTTATTGTTTTATCAACATCTTCAGGTTTACTGTTTTAAAGAACTATATGTTATGATTTTAATAATCAGGCTTTTTCCACAGACATTTTTATCCTTTCACAGCTTTTTCTGCTACATTATTTTTCAGTTTTATAAAAAATGGCATCTTCTAAAAATAGTCTCTTGATTTCCACACAAATATAGAGCATTGGAAGTTGATTTGGTTGATTGGAAGCTTTTACTAAAAGCAAAAGTGGAGTTGGTTTAGAGCACAATAGGCAGTAGAGTGATCATTTGTTGTAAACTAAATATCTTATGAGATACATGTACAACCTCACCTTATGGAGAAGGGATGGCTTTATATTACCCAGAATGATAGTGATGTAATCATAATATCATGACATTCAGTGTTAAGGAATTTGTCTCTTCAAGCCCAAAAAGGCATTCAAGGAATGCCTCAGGTATTTTTTAAAATGTAAGCCTGAGGACAGGGTCTTATCACCAACTTTATCCAAACCCTATACTTGGAGAACTTTCTCCTTATGTGCTGTGCACTTTAGAATAGACACAAAACTTGATCTGAATTTTTACCTTTCGTTTGTGAAACACATTGAGTTGCTCAATAAATGTGGTGTGACAGTGTTTATCTATCCCTGAAATGCAAGAAAGAAAAGTAGTAGCCGTTTGGACTGTCCCTTCACAGTAGAAAACTGGAAGTGAAGAATAAGCATCTCTAGCTGACATTGCAAAGTGGTAACAAAACAGACCTTGTCCTTGGCACCTCCTTCTCTGTCTTTGAGAGTGTTACTTGATTCCAAATCAGTAGCAATGGTCCACAGCACTTTTTTGGATACTCATGCCAATGGCACCGACATCAAAATTATCCATATCTTGTGTCTTTAAGCGTAAGAGAGAAGGGTGCCAACTATTGCAAATACCAGCATCAGATACTTTCAAAGATCTTCATGCTCTAGCCTAGGAGTATTTCGAGTGCAGGGAAAACAGGGCAGGACTGCAATCCAACAAAAATAGAAAGGTGAAAAGGACCTAGAAACAACACAGGTAAATGTGACTATGTAAGACAGCAAATAAGTGATCCAGACACATCTGTAGTGAACAACCTTGTCCTCTATAGATGGCCCGTTTCTATTACTCATCAAAACAACATTTAGTTGCTTTTAAGTTTTCGGTTACAAACCAAAAGTGAGATGTGATTGTATATACCACTTCCATGTACTATGGATTTAAGACAAATGCATTTAAATACAGGTGTTAAAGGTTTTAGAAGAGTAAGCTGTCTGAAAAAATGATGCATATTGGTTAAATGAAGAACAAATTATTTGGAGCAGCTGTTCTAGTTAGAACAATATTATTCAATATTGATTACAATCCTCTTAGTTTGTTTTGTGTGCCCAAAAAGAGGGCAGTCTAATCAGTACCGGTTCAAGGGTATTTTGTGCCAAAATTTATGACAACTAACAAAGTTGGTCAAGGCCAAGAATATCTAGGATGACTATATTATATATTTTTGTTATGCTCTTGATCACCAATTTATTCTGAGTTATTCTCCAATGCACTCTTACCTTAGTGAAAAAATAAAACAAACCAAAAAAGGCAAGCCAAACAACCTTTGCTGCAAATAGGAATTGAAAGGTTGATGTACTCAGCCTTTGAATCTGGAGGCAGGGAAAAATTATTGTCTGTTAGTAATGCATGCCATTCTTTCATTTTAAAGGAATTTTAAAGAAAATTCAGGATACAGCTCTGCTGAAATCATGTGGCATGCCAGTGGTAATAGAAAACCTTCTTGTATAAAGTTCTACATCCTGTCTACAACCAGATGCAGCACAAGACTCTTCTGCTGGCATATTTTTCAGATTAAATGAATAATTATAGAGATGGATTGGATGGAAAGTCAGGAGATCTAGCTTAAATCCTACAGCTGCCACCTATTTCTGCATGACCATGAGCTGAATGCTGAAAAGCTCCTTCCATTCTCTCAGAGAGGAATGCTGATATTTCTTTTTCTCTCTTTCTTTGATTATCATGTTTCCTTAGAATATAAAACCCTCACATCAAAGATTGTTGCTCCTGTATCAAATAAATAATTGTTTCTTTGGTAGGATATGTTATACACAGTTGTAAGATAAATAATCATGTTTCAGTTCCTAACTCAACAGTCATAAACTTGGAAATTGTAGTTAACTCCCGTGAAGATTAATTGGAATGGATTACGAGAAAGGTTAAAATGACAACACAGTGTCTTGGGCTAGTCCTTTTAGGTGGGACTATGATCTTTAATGCCTGTCACTACATCTCTTACTAGGTGCTGAAAGATCTGTAACATGAAAATATACATCTAACACCATCTTCACTTATACAATTTTCAGCTCTAGAACTCTTTCTGAACAAAGGGGGTAAGGAAAGGAAAGAAAAGAAAGGAAGAGGACCTATTGAAAGTTACATTATTTCATGCTAATGTCTGAGTACTTCCTGGAGTTCTTCCAGTCCCAATCAATTGCTCTTCAGTTCAGTCCTGCAGTTCTACTTCACTGTGGTCAGGTGATGAATCAATTCTTTTTCTTGCTTTCTCCATGTAATTATACATGTGAAAGACTCTTCTTTTAGCATCCTAGAATGGACTTAAAAGATAATTGACCTGGTCCACAAAATGATAAGGAAATGTTATGTATAACACAGCTTTCGTCACTTTGTCTGAACATCCAGCAGGATCTGGAGATGTTGCCAGCCTGGTGATTCAAAGGATCAGGCCCATAAAATGCTCAGTAATTTGTATTTATGCAACAGAAGTTAAATCCTGAGCTAGCTAATCTACTGTACTCCCCATGGAGGCATCCCAGCATTAGCTACGTTTGCTATCTCTATTCCTGCTTAAAGGTGTCAGCCTAAATTCAAGCAGCTGTCAGCTACCTAGTGGGCTTGGCTCTTTTCTGGTAGTTAATTGTGCAGACACCATTGATTGGGAGTGTAAGCCACTTGCACAGCTTCTGCTTTGCAGGAAAACAAAGGAAGAATGAGAAGAAAACGAATCCATTCATTATATATAAGCCAGACATAACAAATATAACCTCAAAGCTATTTGCAAAATTAGCTAAGCATACATGCTTAATGTGCAGATTATTTTCCATATCTTGATCGTGCTATGGCCAAGATATGCTGCAGAAACAGAAATGAGATGTAAGCAGTTTCTTTTCAGTCTTGTTTCTGATTTCAGTTATTTTATTTTATAGTGTTCTGAGGAGACAAAAATCTTTCAGAGAAAATCAGATTCATAAAGTTTGCTGGTCAGAAGGCAACCTTTGTAAAGGTGACCTCTGTAAAACGCATGCCACTTCATCTTGTTAACTCTGTATCAAGCTCAATAGTGTGTTAATGTCTGATAGTGGCAACCATTCCAGAAACATCTAATAGTTTTCAAAGTCAGAAAATGGAAAGCACACAACACAGAGTGCAAATAAATCTAGACTTGCTCCAGAAACTTTCTGAACAGATTTAAGTTCCCAGCAAGATATAAAATATTTTAATAATTTTCCCTGCTAGTATAGATGTGTGAGACATATTCTTCTTTTCTAAGCCATAAGTGAAAGACTTTTATATGGAAATAAGGTATCCCTCAGCATCTTTACTGAAGTTTTAACCGATATAGCTTAGCAGACTAGCCATTTGGGGTTCTTCTTTCATGTTCTGTCACAGGTTTGAGTGAAGGTTTAAGGTACTGAAGTTTTAAGGATGTTGTTCTGTTAATATGCAGTGCAAACTTTTCAGCTTTTATTCTAAAAGCTGTACCATAGAAACAAGTATTTTTTTCCCCTACATTGCCTACTGTAAAAAAAAGATGTACAGACACATATGTGTCTATGTGCAAACTAAAGCCTAGTTTAAAATGCTCAGCCATGAAGAATCACAACATTTCTTGCTTTCATAATGAAAAGTATAACATACACACTTGACAAAAATTCACTGCAAAGCAGTGGATACTCCTTCAAAATCACTGACCCTCTGTGGGATGTCAGTCTTCTCTCAGCAGTAACTGACTGAGTAGTCAAACACACCTGACATGCTTTGGGGACTTAAATCCAATAACACTGAAGTAGATAAGGCAGTGATCTGCATGGCAACTTGAAAAATGGTGCATTTATTAAATAGATCAACCTCAGAAACAAGATTCATCTAACTCTTCCTCCCCTCGCTTTTACAAGTCCTGACTTTCCTAATTTTTCTCCTCTGGTGACCCTTAATAATTTCAGTGACGATGCCTCCAGCAGAGCCTTAACCTGTATAATTTTCTACTACCATCACCCATGTATATTCCACAGAAGGGTATTTCTGATACAGATTTATCAATATCCAGACGTCTAGTGTCAGGCCATGGTGCTTGCTTCTAGAAAGATTCAGAAGACTTTCAATGTCCAAAAATTTTAGTAAACTGAAATTTTCTATCCTTAAAAGCTGACTAAGCCAAAAGAAAAAGGTAAAACAAGCTTAAAGGATTTGAGAATCCTCTTCCTCCCCCATCTCTGTTCTTTTTCATTTCCCCTGGAGAGGAAAATGACATTTGTTTTGGTACACACAGAATCTTTTTGAAAATCGGACTGATTGCATATTGAGCTTTGTGTGCAACCACTTTGATTTGAAAGAAACTGCATTTTCCAAAATAAAGCAAGGAGCACTGAGAAGGGAGAGACACAGCTGTATGAAGCTCCATGTCCCAGCAGTGGGTGTGTCAGGTCCCCCCCACTCCTCCAGATGCTTGTTTCTTAGCTTTTGGGCTTTCAGCACAACTTTGCGGGAGTTTCTATCTTATGGTTTCTGACTCTGCCTAGCAACATTTTAAAGATTTTTTTCTGTCTGGAATTTTGTCTGTGAATCATTTCAAAGACCATATTTCTGGTGATACATGCTATCAGGCAGAATTAGCAAAATTTTGCCTGACTCAGGCAAACAGTATTTGAACTAGTTTCTGGCATCAGGAAGAACACTCACAAAAAAAAGTGCCACTTTTTGTATTGTCTAAACTATCCTTTTCAATCTACAGGCAATTGGCACCCAGGCCTCTTGAGAATGGTGTCCCACCTTTGTGGTGGGCACAGTGCCACCCTAGCAGATGGTCATGAGTGTTGGCATGCTGAGAATCAGTATGTGCATCACGTTTGAGTACAATAGGTCAGCCTCTCATCCAAGTATGTGGGAATGAGAGTGTCTGTGCTGAGCTTCTGTGCCAACAGTTAAAGGAATATACCATCATTAAGCTTGCTGAAAAAGAAGTTTCATTTTTTTAAAATTGAGTCATGTTCTCTGTAGCTATTTGAGAGCAGCATTTCTGATGCAGTTCTCTGGTTCCTGGAACACTGATAGAAGGCAGAATGCATGTGTGCATACATGCACACAGATAGCCCAGCCAGGGAGACACCTTCTTGTTTCAACAAAGATGTATTTTTGCCCTATTTGGTACCCCTGATGAATGGCTCATCTAGGTACAAAAGCCAGATCCATAGAAGCCAGCATATAATTTGAGCTCAATAGATCCCTAAGAGCACTAGAGTATTTGGCACGAAATTTGCAATGGAGTCCTTGAAGGGCCTTTCCCATCCTGGAACCAATGGAGGCAAATTTTGATTTAGTAACAAAAAAAACCACCTTGCTGACATAACAGAATGGACTTGTTCAAGCTCCTTTTTTCAATCATTGATAACAGTAGGCATACTTTCTGCACTGTCTTCTACCAAAATTGTAAAAATTCTTCCCAAGTATTATGAAAGCTCAGGACATTTAGACTGAATTGTCTTATCAGAGCCTCTTTCAGTATAAAGTGTGGTAGGAAATAAGAGTGCCATTGTCTGTCAATGGCTTCTCTAGCAGAGAGCATATACTAAGAGCAAGCCAGGAGCATCTGGTTCTTTAGAGATATGATGACCACTCAGACTTATTGATGTTCTTTGGCCTTATACATTTGGAGCTACATCACAAGGTGCATTGCAATTCATCACATTTCTTCCCGATGTCACTGAATATTATGTTTGTGCTTCCAAATGTCACTCTTATTGGAAATGTAAACAGTTTAGTCCAAACTGAATAGATACTCCTGTTGTCATCAATTTTAAGTAGACATATTGAAGAATTTTTTTTTTTTTTTTTTTTCTGGACAGTGAACAAAACCACCTATTTTTTTGCCTTATGTATATTCACAGTATGGTGTTTTTAAATTAGCTTTATGACGCTGCCAGGAAGAATAATTATGAAACTTTTTTACTACGTTATTAGTCATTCTTGAGAAAAAGAGAGACTGACTATAATAAATAAGTGAGCAGTTGATGTGGAAGAGCCAGTCATACGTCAGACTTTACCTCACTTGAAATTATTTGAAATATTAAAAATAAACATTATCATCAGCTGAAATCAAATAAATGCAAAAGGACTCAAGTCCACGTCCAATAACTGAGCTCTTTGAATCTGTTCCCTGGAGGCAGCTCTATTAATAAAAATTATCAAAATATTTTAGGTTGGGAAGAAGTGCATTCTGGATTAAAGCCAATAATAATCAGATTTTATAAGAGATTGCCAATTACATCTTACATAGGTAAATCAGTTGTCCTTGTATCATCAAAAAAACTACCAAACTTTGATGGCACAATTTTCAAAGCTATCTATGAGGTTCAGTAGATTACCTAAGTTGTTCTCATCCTACTTTTGAAAATTTCCCCTATATCCTCAAGTTACTAATAATAGCTAGATAGGGCTCAGAATCACAGAATCATCAAGGTTTGGAAGAGATTTTAAAGGTCATCTGGTCTAGTCTTCAACCCAGCACCGTTATAATCACTCTTAAACAATATCTCCAAGTTCCCCATCCAGACTCTTCTTGAAGTCTTCCAGACATGGTGAATCCAGCACCTCCGTGGGCTATTTATTCTAATGTCTAACCACTCTTTCAGAGATTTCTTTTTTCTAATCTATACTTCCCCTGGTGTGACATTTCCTCTCACCCTTTCACCTGAGACATAGCAGAAGAGACTGACCCCCACATGGCTGCAACCTTCTTTCACAGAGTTGTAGAGAACAATAAGGCCCTCCTGAGCCTCATTTTCTCCATACTAAATAATCCCAGCTCCCTCAGCCCCTCCTGATAGGAGAGGCTATTTTCTAGACTGTTCAGCAGCTCCTTTGCCATTCTCTGGACACACTCGAGCACCTCACTGCCCTTTCTGAAGTGAGAGACCCAAAACTGATCACAGAACTTGAGATGCAGACTCACCAGTGCCGAGTAGAGAGGCAAAATCGCTGTCCTGGTCCTGTTGGCGACACTATCCTTGATATAGGCCAAGACGGCATTGGTCTTCTTGGCCACCTGGGCATACTGCTGGCTTGTATCCAGCTGGCTACCTACATCTGCTGCTCATCCTACTGTGTCTGCTTAGAGCAATAGTAACACAGTTCCTAGGTGGCCTCCCTCCCATTTTTCTCATAAGAAAGAAAAGAAGAAAACATAGAAACTTGTTGCCATTAACACATACACTTATTCATTCTGTGCTCTAACTACCTGATGAAGAAAAGCTGGATAGGGATTCACAGGGAAGGAGAAGTTTCTGAGTACATAATGCCTGAATTTGATAACAGGGAAATAATTATATTTTATAAAAGTCCTAGAAATAATTACATTTAAAAAATAATTAACATTCCAACTACAACTATTGTTAATAATAACATTACATATATAAGTGTACATATAGTTTATAACCGTATATAGTGATATAATTTGATATAGTAAAATAGTAATATATTATGTACCACCATACAATAATTAGAATGCTAACCCATGCTAAATGTTCTTGTAAAACTAAAAACATCTTCATGATTCAAGCCATACTACAACACTGAAATATCAAATCCTTGCTTGAGAAGCTGAGAAGAGAATGTCTTTTTGGGTGTTATTTACGCAATGAGCAGATTAACAGCATGAAAACCAACAACCTTTTACTATATAATTTACTTAAGTCTTTGTATTTCAGACATTATACAAGTGAAGAGCTCCATCTGGCCCTTGTAGTTTTAGTAGCGCTAACCATGCAATAATTTTTTCATCATTTAAAAATGAAAAGTAAGAGTAGAGTTAGAGGTACCATGACATTGTCTCATATCAATGACTTGTTCTTAGTCTTTCAAAAGATGACTGAACCTTGATTAATTTTTAAATAAATAAAATTATCACCTCAATTATATTTTTTGAAGTGTCTGCACTACTTCAATACACAACTTGAGTTGTTTTCCTCTCTTTTTTCAGTATCTTTCCATACCCTTGCAAATAATAGTTTTGTTACTTACAATAAGCCAATAGAGCAAGAGATTACTAGTCCCACCACATCTTCTTGGGCCTTCTTGGGACCGTAACACACCTCTGTGTGCCCTCCTATGTCTTGAGAAACAAAAGGAGAGGAAGATAAATTCATATGGCTCTGCCTTCTTGTTACAAATTATGACAGAGCCCAGAAAAATGAGAGAAGTTCTGGCAAACATTCTTTGTTTAGTCCCCACATAAGATTGTGGAGGAAAACATCTTGCTGAAGTGAAAAGTGTAATAGTAATATACCACATATCCTTTTGTAAAACACTTTGAAAACTACTAGAAAAGCAGACATCTCATCTAGAAGGCCGTTGTACAATGGAACAACTTATTTTACAGAATAATAACACAGAACCTGAAGCTTTTGAGTTAGGAAGGATGATTCTTAATGATGACCATAACCATGGTACACTCCATAACTAGAAAAACAGACTCATCATGGCATCAGTTTTCTGTTCATTATTTTATTCTACTGTTTTGCAAAGAACCACTGGATTGAAAGAATCAGGCCATTTCTGCTGTCATTGGTGGCCAAAAGAAAGCTGAGAGTGTAAAACATGAAATTTTCTTTATTTTCACAGTCAAAACTGTTATTACTACTTCATATATTAAACTAAGTCATACCATGTCTCTTCCACATCTGCTTAAGAAATATGTATATCAGCTTCCTATGTTAAGCAGCATAACAGTCAATGTGCTTAGTTTACTGTGAGAATTATCTACCCTCCATCCCTCCCCAGAACTAGACAACCTTCCTGCTAGGCAGTCTTCCAAAGATTCAAAACAGTAGGACAGTGACAGAATAGTAGAATGCATTATCAGAAAATGTAGCCAACTTCATTAGTAAATTATTAAGTTAATTAATATATTTGTGTCCCTGACTAATTTACTTTTTTTTTTCTCCTTAAAGGTAATATCATACAATCTTACATGACATTGTCATAGTAAGTTCTATAGATACACCCCAAGGCTATCACATTATGCATGAACAGACATCCAAATAAGTGACAGAGAACGAAAATGAATGACTGAGAGAAAGGGGAAAAAAAAGAGATTTAGATGTATTCCCAATGATTGCTGCCAATAACGTGATAACTGACATGATGCCTGTGCTGATTTTGGCTGTAGTAGAGTTAATTTTACAAATTACAGGATTTATAATCAAGTATATCAAAGAGTCAGCATTTTTTGTCTGTCATGTTTTTCTTACATTTTTTCTGCGTCTGAAAGTTCTAATTCTCTTTCAAAGTGTTTTTTGTAAGAGTAGCATCAAAATGGCAACGTGAAATTTGAATTTTTAAATCAGAAGTATTATTACAAAAATAGTCATTCGTGATTCATCTTATCTGCCCTGTATGAATTAGTTAAATCTGTGGAGGATTCCACAATTAAGCACATTGTACTGCAAACACATCTGACTGATACAGAGGTATCCTACGTAGCTTAAGGCAATCTGGCTCAAACAGCAGGTAAACTAGAGAAGGCAAGTTTACCTAAACCTATCATAGGCTACACGTCTTCCAGCAGCATGCCAAAATGTTATTCCAGAGCTTAACTTTCTAGATTCCACCTGATATGTGGAGGTACTCTTAGGCTGAACAAGTGATACTCAAAACCACAATAATAAATAAAATGCAGGCATCTCACTGGCTAAGAAAATGTCCCACTCATCCCAGGAGAGTAAGCCAGAGCACACATGCATGCTCTGCACTGAAAGAGGGTAGATTTAGATTGCATATTAAGAACAAATTCTTTCCTGTGAGGGTAGTGAGGCACCAGAATAAGTTATCCGCAGAAGTTGTTAACATTCCATCCCTGGAAATGTTCAAGGCCAGGCTAGATGGGGTTCTAAGCAAACTGGTCCAGTGGAAGGTGTCCCTACCCATGGCAGTGAGGTTGTAAATAGATGATTTTTAAGGTTCCTTCTAATCCAAACCACTCTACAATGCCCAGCTCCCTGTGTCATTTCTGAAGAGAAGCAGATGGTTTACAAGGCAGGGCACTATGAAAACTCAGTAGGAAACCAAGATCTAGGTTCAAGGCTATAGCTCGAGATTTTACTTCTGAAGCTTTCAAGAACAAGACACCATGACCAACTGCATTACAGAAGCCCTCAGAATTGCTCATCAGGCTAATACAAAATTACTGAGAAGTCTGTTCCTTTTTCATAGCAAAGCCTATCTTTTTCCTAGGAGTCATGCCTATAAGTCAGTGAAATTTGCTTTCAGTTCCCTTGACAGTCTTTCAGAGGTTGAGGTGTAAATCTTCATCTCCAGAAGGAAGACTGCATGCAGCACAGAAGACACCCCAGCAGCTGTGCTGTCTTGCTGGGCTCAGATAGCCTTTCAGCAGCTGTCGTCTGGCTCTGCAGGGCAGTGGTGGTCTTTGGAGGTCTGTGGTGGTGCCTACCTGAGCAGAAGTCAAGGGCCTTTTCTCACAGTCTGATCTCGTTTTTCTGTTTGTTTGTTATTCACTCAGACCATTGAATGTAATGAGGCATAAAACAGTCCAGTGAACACAGATCAAAATCCAGATCTCACATACACCGTGCCAGCATCCTTAATCAATAAGCTAAAGATTTGCTGTCCCACTTACCTGTTTTCATTCTGGCCATCAGAGTTAGACAGTGATGGAAAGTAGACTCTCTGACTCCCTCTTTTGAATTTAGGTATCTATGTTTTATCAGAAAAAGTGGCCTTGTCTGTACAAATGTCATTAACTGTCCCCATTCATTGGGAGCTAGGATTTCTGTATGTGCCAATGATGCAAACTAGCATCCCTGTCTGGCTTCTGGGAGCTTCTAGAAAACCTGCCTGGTTCCCAGTGCAGGCAAAAGCAATTCTAACTTCCAAGATTATTTATATGGAAAGAGTGAGGAATGAAAATACTCTGGCATTGTGCAGTAAATGGTCCTAACTTCTGCAAAAGTATTGTGGAATTTATTCAAGTGACCAAGTCTGTTTTATTTTATTTGTATATACTTTATCTAAAGGAAAGCATTCATTATCCAGCACTTTTACACTATTTCTTCTGTCTTCCTCATAAATACATTATATAAATACATTATTGTAAAGACAGGAATACAAAGAGGTGAGGGTGGTACACTGAACAATCTGCAGTATTGTGGTCCTGGTTTAGATCTCATCTGTTCAGTATGTATTAGGAGTAACACTTCAGTAGTCCAGGAAGTCAAACTGACCCAGTCAAACTGGTGCGAGGCCTCTGGTTGGAGATTTCTTACATATGAAATTACAGTTGTAGCCCTCTGCCTGGTTTACAAAAGTGCTGTGTATTAAGGAGAGGTCAAAAATTTATGAAGTCAGTGGCTGCCATATAAAGAGTTCAGTCATCAGGGTGAGAATAAGCTGACACTGTCTAATAATAAAGCTAAAATTTCCCTGTATTTTAGCGTCCTCTTCCTGAGCCCTTTGAAAAGAGTCATAATTTATCAGATCCAAGATAATTAATAAATCAAAGTGAAGATGGAGAGCATGACCCAGGGCATGAGCCTCTTGCAACTATTCCCACTATTGCTCCTGCCAGGCACCTCTTACCCCTCAGCTGGAGTCCCAAGTACTGAGCTAGATACCTAACCTCTCAGAGCCATTTGCATGAAAAATTAGGCACCACCAAAACATACCCTTAACAAAATCTTATAGTGAAGGGAATCTTCGTAAGGAGCTGGGAGTCTCCTATGTCTAGCTAATAGGAAATGCCAATCATGTCTGCAATCCCTTCTCTCTCCTCTGGAATTTTGATTCCCTGATCTAAGCTGTGAGCAGACAGATACTCTTTTTCCACTTGGGACCCTCAGACCCAAAGGCTCTCTTGAAAGAAGCTTTACCCGTTGCTCTTTGTGCAGAACTCATTGTTTTATTTCAAAAATAAATCTAAAGGAGGAGCCACATGTAATAGCTTGGCGGGTATAGGCACTCCCTGAGGAGAGTGAAGAGGGACTGTGCTCTCTTCAGCCTGAGGGGGCATCAAATTAGCAGCTCCAGGAGCTGCTCCAGCCACCGAGCCCTAGGGGTGTCTCCTTCCTCCTGCTCCCCTGAGCAGCATGCGGCTGGCAGCAAAGCCATCGCAGCTTCTGGGGCCGGCGCTGAGCAGTGAGATCTGACTGCAACTAGCAAGTGGTGACTGGCCGTGATTTGTACTGCCAGCTTGTTTTGCCTTCCTCACAAGGCAAATTTACACTACAGCACTGTAGTCCAAATGTCATACTCCAGCAAGAGCCCCTGTAGATATATTTCCTAGAGCAATAGTCAAACCTGATTCACCCAGTAGCATTGTGGAGAAAAATGTGGCAATATTAACATCTCCAAAACTGACAGCATCTGAACAGTAGCACCTAACTGCTGTTAATCATTGTTACCGGGTCAGTACCATCTTCTTTCTAATACCGACCATTCTTTTTACTTTTGCCAAAATTATTTTTCCCCTTCGGCCCTCTTAACTTTTGTAAGAGTTCTTTTAGGGTACATCAGCATCTGGAATATTTCTCATAGAGCGTTGAAATAGACAGGAAGCACAATGTCCCACTCTACTGTAAAACAGTTGGCAATTTTTTCATCAATAAGCAGAATAACAGGAAGTAGTGTTTTGCAATTAAATTGATATTACTACTTAAAAAAAAAAAACTAGCAAAAAAGGTAGCAACCTCCCAAGATTCCTCATATAATTATTTTTATGTGCTGTATATTAAGTCCTCCAAAGACCAATCTAACTACATTTCATCGTATTCTCTATATTCATTCACTATGCATTATGTCACATCAAAGGTCAGACTAACTTTTTTTTACCTACTCAAGAACAGTAGATTCTAATATCAAATATTTTTTCAAAGAATAACCAGATAATTAGTGGCTAGGATAAGCAGAAGTTTTATCTCTAGAGAATTCACTCCTCACAGATCTCTAATTAAAGCAGAAGAAATTGCATGATGTGCATATGCTGTTAAGCGTTAGCACAAGCAAACCTTGAAGAGGGCTGGTACAAAGTGATATAGGATATTTTATTTGCTTGTTTCTCAACACTTCATGCAGACAAGACCTCTACTTTCGCTTCAGCTGCTAATCAGCTTGTCTGGTTACAGGATGTTTTTTTGTTGGCATTATTAGAAATTATTTGCATTGCCTTGGTACTTAGGAGACCTATTTACAAGCTGAAATTATGCTACTCCTGCCAAAAAAGCAGGCTCTGCTTCAGCGAGATTACAATTTAAGAATATTTCTATACTGTTCAGGAGACTACTGCTCATGATAAAATCATTTCATTTAAAGATATTTCAGATATTTTCTCTCTATTCTGCAGCTAGCTCTGTAAATATTATGGAGATGTACCTGAAGTATAAGAAACAACAGATACAGACATATGGGGAAATATAAGGGAAAAAATTAGATGATATTGGTCACTAAGATTGATAGGGGTCAAAGCACATTCACATCATAATTGCTGTCAGCTGTTCACTAAAATTTATGGCCCCAGAGAAGAGGGTTTTAAGGAGACAATGAAAAAAGGATGATAAAGTAGCTATGTATAGAGTTACAGGAAGTTTTCCCCAGGATGAAGAGCAGGGGGAGAGAAAGTTCAGAGGTGACTGAAGATACAAGAAATGAGTAATGAAAACTCAGGTGTGGATAGGGGGGATATCAAGGATGGACACAGGGTCTGGAGAAACCTAATGGTGAAGGCAAGCAGTTCAGATCTTACATAACAAATGTAGGACAAGATGCAGAAAAAGGACAAATTTGAGCCTTTAAAAGATTGAAGAAATAAGTTAAAGAAATGACTGTAACAGCATTTTACATGACACCAAATTGTTGTAATATTTGGACTAAGACATCCTACAGTATGACATTGTTTGTAGTTATTAAATATCTGCAAGATTTAGATTCACAGCGACCTTAAAGTTATATTAAGCCAGTGGCTGAAGTTACACCTACAGACAGAAGAGTGAGATTGGCAGCTCAAGAAGATAATGCATCTTCTTCTCTAAGAGAGCTCGTGTGAATCTCCTTTTGACTAATAGACACAATCAAAATCTTTCTAAACACATTTTCAAATGACTGTATTGAGTTACTTTTTTTTTTTATTATTCCATTTTTTAATGCACCATCTCAGTTACATCCAGGCTTCCTGTCTCTTCCTGTTCTCTAAAGGTTATGAAGTTAATTTATCAAAGTGGTTTTAAACATGAAGTGGTAATGAATATTTACACACACTATGTCTGTCTTTGATGAGATAAAATGTGAGGATTTATTAAACAATTTTCCAATTAAAGATAGTCTACAAAGAACAAAAGATACATCACTGGGCAGAGTAAAGCAGCATATGTGGAGATATTAAAAGCTTATGAATTTACAGAGCATTGACCTGTAATAATACTTTACTTCTGAAAAATCCAGCACTGTTTTCTCAGACACTTAAATTTTGGTATGAATTGCCCTTTCTATGATTCTTGGTAGGTTTGTACCACATGTTGCAAATTTCTTCGAAGGCTTCCACCCTAACACTTGTTGTAACCTGTGGATAGTATTTCACAGAAAAATGTACTTGCAGATCTGTAAGGCATAGCATACAAGAGGATAAGTAGAAAAACAGTGTTACTTTACCTGCGTTTGAGAGGAAGGGTGTTTTCTTTTGGTGGTGGTGGTCATCATCCATCTCCAGAGAGATGTCAAGAACTGAGCAAATAGTTTAACTTCCAAACTACCTGTTTTGCTGGCCACACCAAATCTAGGGAAAAGTTCTGTTAAGTCCTACATTATGTCTGGTTTATAATAAGCAAAATTCTTGTATACAAAAAAAATATATAGGACTCTCGGGTCATCCCACTTCTTATAATGAAACCTGAGTAATGTCAGTATTCCTGAAAACTGATGGGCAAATTCACAGAATCACTGTCAAGTTGAAGAGTTTGTTCAATATTTTTTTTCCTTTGTTATTTCTTGGGTCCTAAATATGACGGGTCGGTCATTTTTATACATAACTGCATTATATTCAGTTCAGCTGCTCGTAGGAATAGAGGAACTGAGAGTCTACTGGAGTTCCTCTCATAGAACTCCAAATTACACTCATGTTCAAGAAAATATTTATGTTACACAATTATCAAATTTACCCTGATCTAAGACATTTTTCTAACTTTTATCAAATGCTGAAAAAAAAATAAAAATTGTCCTTTTCTTCTTTCAAATCCAGCAGTATTCTTATTACTAAGAAGTGTTCATGAATGTGCAAGTGCTAGTTCACATTCATGAACCTTTGAAAGGAATCCAACAAATACAATGTAAATGAGTTACTTTTCAAACATCACTAACAAACCTATACAAGGGCCAAAAGACATCTGTATATATTAATGTTGGGGGGAGGGGGGGAAGAAAAGACATACATTTACTGTTCAAATAAAATATGCACTAAATATAATCAGACTAGGTTCAGGTAGTCCACCTTATCTATTGGCACTTTAATCACAAAGCATGTTACCTCAATACAGGAGACTTCTTGCTGGTGAGTAACCTACCACCCGTGTGTGAAGGCATAAGAATAGGAATAGCTGAGGCGTTATTGAGCATTCACTACATATTGCATGTTGCTACTTTAACTCAACCCCCAACAAAGCAGTATTATAGTTGTTATACTTCAATAACAATTTCAAGACGTGCTGTGTCTTCCCAGAAGATGATATGGCATGTCAAAAAAGAAGTCAAGATCAATTGTGTTAAAATGGAGCAAGAATTTTCTTCAGCAAAATGGACACCATTCAATTAGAATTTTTCTAAAATCAGCTGTTGGGGTTTTTTTCCTCTTTTCTTTCACCTGCCTCTTTTCAGTCAGAAAAGCCAAAATCTCAGCGTCAGCTTCGCACATACTTTCTGCAGCTGATGCAAATGAAACTAGTTATTAGCTTTGGATAAAGCAAATGTATCTTGACAAATAATTTTTTTTGTCAACTGTGTATAAAACCTTTGATACATATTCACAACTGAGCTTAAATCTAGATGTATTAGCATACGTGGTAGAGCACAAAATAAAGTTACAATTTTTAAGGGTTAATTTATAGTAGAATGAACAATTGATGCGATTTTACCTTCCAAAATATGAGGGTGATTTTGGACTTTTGACTTAATGCGACCAAAAGAAGTAAAATAGTTTCTACTGTCCTTGTCAATGAGAAGCCAGATGTCAGCCTATGTTTGTACTTAAGCAGTGATGAGTGCATAGATCCTAAAATTAATTTCTGCTTTCAGAAATCTCTTATTGAGTAGGACTGGTCCTTGCAGTAGTTTGAATAAAATGAAATACACATTTACCTGTGATTCAGTAATATTTTGACATTTCAGACAGAACATGTCCAGTCTGGTGAAATCTTAGCTGGGATTTAGAGCCTGGTCCATGGTGATAGAGATTGTTGCCATTTTGTGTCAGGCAACCATCTGAAATCTGTTACATGACAGCTTTTCTTCTGTGGGATAATTTCAGGTTGCATCTATCATTGTAAGTTTCTACAGTAAATCAAAGAGGCAGCTGGGCCTCAAAATGTTTCATTTCCACTTTCTTTAATAAATTACCTTTAACTCATTAATAAACTTAGGAATTAATAAATGTAAGCATTATTTATATTATTAGTTAGTGATTATTAATTGATGTCATAAACAGGTATAATAGTAAAAATGTGATTAATGCAGAATGTAGCTAATGGAAAGTACTTTGTAGTTTTTCATAAATATTAAACCAATGGGAATTGTAACACATTTTAGAAAAAAATATTGGCAGGTAAATTCAAGAGGAGATTGCCTGCAACTTTATGCACTTCTGGAATTTTGAAAAATGTCTCTACTAATTATTTCACAATCTTTCAGGTTCTCCATGGAGATCCTAGTTGGCAGCAGAAAGATAAATATGTACCAGATTATATTAGTCTAAATTAAAACCATTGTCATTGTAATTGAAGGAAATGTGAACATAGGCAAATACAGCTCCCTGAAATTTAGAGCCATCACCTATTCAAGTCAATGGGTCAGCATTAATTTTAATTTAAGCTTCTATTGCAGTACTTAATGAAATTTTAAAAATCAACAGAGAAATAGATTATATGGTTAGAGTTTTAAATCCAAAGAGACATATACATCAAACCCAATCTCACACCAACCCATCTGCCCCTCCCTACTCTGTCCACGTTCTTCCTAAAAGGATGTACTCGCTGCTGCCTCCAGTACCCTGACAACTGAATGGTCTTTGCACATAGTGCCTCCCCAGATGCACCTGCACCACAGTTCAGATCAGTCCACAGCAATTGCTGATGTGATACAACCCCAGGAGTTCCTGAACAGAAGCTGACATCTCACAGCACCCTGAGGGAACTTAAAAATAAACTCTTTTCTACACTTAGGACTACCTTTTGCACTTACAAATTCCTGTTCAGCTTCACACACACCTTCTACTCTCATTTTAAGAGAAAAACATAATAATCAGGTCAGTTAATCTTAAATTGATTGTTTGCGAGACTAGCTCTGGAAAACATTACCTGATCTAGTAATCACGATGTTGTTCAGGAAATCCATCTCATATCTAAAAAGGGTACAATGAATCCGGAACTCGGCCCCAGCTGTGTGGAACGGATGATGTTTGGTGAACTTGCATGAATGTGTGACTGGGGAGCTTGGGGGGTGGTGTCCATTTCTTAACCCACAACAAAGATCCTTTGCCAGGCTAAAGCTGGCAATACATATGAAGAATAGGAATAAGGCTCCAATCATCTTGATACAGCAATATTTGCCTCTGATTTCTAGTTCTGACACAGACCTCCAGTGGAAGCATGGACAAATTCATGGACCAAACTCTGCCTCAGAATCTTGTTTTTAGACCAGAGGCAGGTTTCCTTGCTTCTGAAGAAATAAATCTTTCACAGTTATGTTATAGCTGTAGGAGAGTTGGGTTAGATAGACCTCCCACATTTACTTTCCAGAACAAAATAAATTAGCCAGGATATAACTTGCAGATAGAATCACAGAATCACAGAATCATTTAGGTTGAAAAGACCTCTAAGGTCATTGAGTCTACTGACCCAGCTCTGCCAAGTCCACCACTAAACCACATCCTCAAGTGCCACATCTACACATCTTTTAAAATATCTCCAGGGTTGGTGACTCAGCCGCTTCCCTGGGCAGCCTGTTCCAGTGCTGGAAAACCATTTCGGTGTTGCAGCTGGACTGATCCTAATTCTTTCTTTAGAGGTAACTCAGTTTTGTCTATATAGTGCTTTATATTAATAAACATTGCTACACAGGCTGTAGAACCAACAGATCTATCCTGCTAACAGCTTAGCTCGGTCTGGCTGTCTGTTTGTTTCCAGCATACATGGCATCCATGTGTTTATATCAGTTCAGAGATGACCAACCCCCAGGCAGCAACAGTGCAGACAAATCCATTGAGTCTAATGGAAATATTGCTGTTTAGGTCAGTAAACTCAGGGACAGAATCTCTTATATTCAAATGAACAATTAACAGGCAAAGCATAAACCGACGCATGTTCCTGAAGGCTTCAAGAAGAATGAGGAGGAAACATCTCTTACAGCTCAATTTAGTAAAGCTTAAAAGCTTAGGACATCTGATTATAGGACTTCTAAGTCTCATTGATCTAGGACATACTTGCACTTAAAGCTATGAGAAATATTTTAATTAATCATCCCAATTAGCCATGAAGTGTAGGGCTGAGCCAGTTGGGCACTGAGCACTGCCCAGGCTGAAAATCAGAAGTCATCTCTAATTTAACTGGTTTTGGCGGATTTTTTTGTCCTGCATTTTACTTGCCTGTTCTACATTTATTGCTTTCTGCCAAAAGTCGTAACTCCTCTGCACACTAACAGCTAGATCTCAACATCAGCCATTCCAAACTCAGACAATGCAAAATCAATTTTGCTACCAGCATTTGCCAAGCCACAGAATATGTTTGTGTCAGCTTTTTAAGTTATCTGACCTTTTTCCTCCATTGCCCTGTTTGCAACAGTGAGGGGCTTGGCATCTTTTTTAAGGCAGGAGGGGTTTTTTTCACTTTGTTTTGTTACAGTATCTTTGATGCAAACATCTTCACATGTTTTACAACCATACAGTAACCTTATTGCCTGTCATGGAGGGTTGTATATTTGTCTACCCTTATAGGTACATTTATATACATTATATAAATGTACATATGTAGCACATATACACATATGCAAAACACTACAAATACTAGTACACATTTTGCATTATATGATTATACAATGCTATGTGTGGCTGCCAGCTAGACTTATGTAATCCCTCAAGGAAATTATGATGTAAGATAATAGGGTGGTTGTAAAATATGCGAAAATTTCTGAGTCAAAGATCTTGCATATAAAAAATCATTGTATATACAATCACCATTGTCCCTACCCATGTCTGGGTGAACTACAGCACACAGTAACTTCTCAACACCATTCAACAAATCATGAGCACAGCTGAGGATAGGCAACCCCAGCCATGAGATACAATTTATTTTAAGCTCTGCGTATTGAGAGAGGGAAGGTGTTAGAGAGGGTACAGATGTGTCAGTGCTAAACAAAACAGTGTCTCTTTCTTCCCTGATTTCATCATTTTTTGGCAGAAGGGATTTTATTTTTGAACATTTATATTCTTCTTGTAATATAGTGATTCAAAACAAGAGTGTTAGAAAGTTAAAGTGCAGGAAGATCAATGAAGTTTTTTAAATGGTTTCTAAAAATGTGATAAATCTTTCTTCCAGTTTCTTCTATAATAAGCACAATGTTTAGCAAAGTAGTTAAAGCAATTTTGGGCTCTTGTAAATCTGACTTAAGCTGTTCTAGCATTAATATGGAGAGGAACATTAAAGAATTAGAAATATTTGTCTTAGAAATTTTGACTATAGCTGATTTACCCTCAACCAATAAGCATGTTCTAAGGCACTCAAGGTATTTCTCTTTTGTCTGATTAAACTGCTGTTAAGAAAACATATAATTAAAATAGTTGTAGCCTATGACTCATAATCAATATTTAGTAGGGTAGCACAGAGATTTCTAAGGGTAAGTCAGGTACACATAATGCTTTCTCAACAGAATGTTAGTGCACACTGAAAGAAAAAATATTATCACATGTTGGTGGCTAGGGATTTACCAATCTTCTACATTACCTGCTCTTCACTATGTTAGTTCCATAGTTTCCTAGCAGTCTTTTGGTCGCTGCATGCACAGATGTTCTTAAATACAGTTAAATTAACACTATTTGCAGTCTATGTCACATGGTCTCCATAACTTCAAATCACTTAAGCACTATGAATTGGTTAACAGATTTTATGACTGAGCCATATTAATGAATAGTAAGCATATTTTAACAAAATGAAAACCAGCTCAACATGTTAGATTTAATAGGTAACTTGGAACACTAAATGCTTTTTTCTGCTTGGAAATAGAGTCATCTGTTTTCTTGTTACTGTGTGAATATGAATATTCTGATGAAACTGGTGTAGCTGTTGCTTTCTGTTGCTCTCTCTTACTCAGTGTTTTCAGAGCTTGGGAACAGATGGTGCACCACCTGACTCTGCACACTGTAATGTAAGATTCATTGTGCTTCACAGGAAATCAAAGATCAAGCAACATTGCAGAAGGTGAAGCAGCACCTCAGCAACCAGCAACACAGTATGATAGAGTCAAGTGGTGGAGCAAGAAAGCAGAAAGAGAGAAGGAGAGAGAGAAAGAGAGACAGAATACAAGAAAGACAGATAGGTTCTTGAGGTTTATTTTGTTTTCTTCTTTCTCCTTTTATTTTCTGCTTTTTTTGCTTCTTTTTCTTCTTTTTTCTTTTCAGTCTCTACTCTATTCTTTGGGAAAATGATCATATGATTCCAAATGAGGAACTTTAATCCTTAGGTTGTCAAAAGTTCAGACCTCTCAAGCAAGATCTGAATGTTTAGAAACAAGAGAGTTATTTGATTAGTTGTTTGCTTCCATTTCACTGAAACAAATGCCAGTTTGCAACATGAACAGCTTTGAAAATATTTAAAAGTTCATTCCAAATTTCAGAGGGTCTTATGGCTGTAAATAATTAGTTATTAGTTACCTGCCTCTCTTCACTTGCTACCTATTCTTTCTTCCCTTTGCCCTGACTTTCTGTGCCTGGGCAGCACATTTAGGCCTGGGCCACTCTTTTAAGGAAATCCAGAGTTCCCAGACAAATTGTTACAAGCCCAGACTATGTGATACCAACAAGGGGGATTAAGCTCTGGATTGAAGGGCCTTCCTTTAAAACACTTGCCATTCTCAAATCATTCAGATAAAAGTTGGGAGCTCTTGCCTTGGACACCTGCACTGATGCCAAATGACAGAGTTTCAAGTGAAGCTGAGTGTTACCCTGATGTACTTTCTATACATATGTTCAGAAACTAAAAACACCGCCTAGCCCAGATGGCATTTTCAGATACCCAGGACAGCACCGTGCAGAAAACACAGCACCTTTCACTTCACTCATAAGAGGCAGCTAACTATCTGAAAGGATCACCCCCTATTGTCTCATTACTCAAATACAGGAATTTGCATAACTCTGTATCCTTAAAATATATATCCCATCCCAGCATCTAGGGCTGACCTAAACCTAAGTGAAGTCTATAGGAAAACTGCTTTATGATCAATATGAAGGTCACCAGAACAAGTCTTGCAGTAATATACTGTAGGGCTGTGTGTTTGAAACATGCAAATAGTGCAGCAAAACACATGGCTGAAACTTTTACCACAGTGAAGAAAGCAAGGAAAGTCTAGGATCACCTGACAAGGATGGCCAGGGGAGGGCAAATAAAACATTCGCTCCGTCCTCAAACCTATTTGAGTGCCCAGTTTGCATCTGAGTATCTAATATTCAATAAATTAAAAGTGAGGTGGCCTTTAATGACTTGGGCAAGACTAGCAGGTCAGCAAAATTATCAAAGTCATTGAGAAATACAAAAACTATGTTGTTATTACAGAACTCTGATGCTGTGAAGATCAAATCTAGGCATAAATATACAGCAGCAGACCACAGCATGTCTGCACAGCTTCTATGGCTTATATTGTGTCTCAAGAAAGCCAGGCTTGTACCTCTCACTTAAAAAGTTTATAGCCTATGTTGTTAGTTTTCACTTTTAACCCTTCTAGAAAGAGAGTCCTGAACCCTGTGAAGTCCCTGGTCCTCATCCTTGGCACAACCAAGGAAGAAGGTAAATATTAATTTTGTTTATGAAGGCTTAAGATACATCTACCTGAGACTTGTGATGTCTAGATACTGGTAAGAAAAAGTGTAAAACCAAAATTTAAAAAGCTGATTGTCCCACAGGACAATGTGTGTGAAGCTCGGTAATTTGCAGTGCCAGGCGAACAGAAATTACACCAATCTTAAAGACAGTGAAACTTATGGAAGACAAAGAGCAGGAAACAGCACATCATTCATTGCATCAGTGTTTCACTGCGCTGCATAGACATGATAAGACAGAATCTTACACTCCTCCTATGGCATTCACTTTTGAAACAACCTGATTGCCTCTGCACATATGCTTTCCAGTTGCATGTGCCAGCTTTACTGGGTACTCCTCTTTCACATTCTAACAGACCCTATATTTATAGGAACGATGCATAAAGTGATGTTTTTTTCTCCAGTTAGAGCAGTGCAACAGGGAACTGAGCACAGCTGATGTGCTGTTAGTTTCAGTTCACTGCCGTGAGGCTGTATCTGAGAGGATTACAGTGGTGTAGGTAGAGAGATTAGTTTAGTTATCCTACGTATTTTCTTTGTATGAACAAGGTGGTACCTAGTCCCCTTGGTCAGGCACACAGTGAGCAACAGCTTTGATGTTTAAACCTCCATAAAGTATCTGGTAGTACTGGGGGGTGCAAACACAGTTCTGCTATTGCTATGTTAATCATTACAAGAAATTTCATTGGTTTCACAAACTTAAAATGGCCCCTTTACCTCTAAACATAATAATAACAATAGAAGTTACCAATTTTAGTTATCAGGGTTTTTTTTGCTGAAAGCTTCATATACAAGACAGCTTAAAGCAAATCCTTACTTGCAAAAGGATTATTGTTCTTTGACATACAGAAACTGGAACAATATTTTTTTTTTGCAAACACAGCAGGCTTGGAACTCTGCATATAGAATCAATTTTATATTACCAGTATACATTACCTTACTGTAAGCTTTATTTTCTTCTTTTTTTTTTTTTTTTTTCTTACTTCAGGCAATTGCAGTGTAAGCTTTGCAAGTAATCCTTCACAAATCACTGCCCATGTAGGGCTCTACATTGAAAAGTGATGTGGTTGGAATAATGATATTTCTATGAAGAAATAACAGGTGGGAAAAAGAATTGGATTATACATGGCATTAGGGAAGAGATACCTAAATTTCTCCTGGTAAAATCCAAAGCAGCTGGAATAGAAAATTCAACAATTCCCTCAATCTAATTAATTTTTATATTGTCACAGTATTTGCTCACTTACATTAATAATGTAATTTGTTACTTCAGAAGTCACTGCAGTAACTTAGTTAGACTCTTGTAGCTGAGCATGACACAGAATGAGAAAAGATACTTTAGCTTCCATTTGTCCATGATATTTGAAGAAAAATACTTAACCTCTTACAATGAAAACCTAAGGGTATTAACCAAAGAAGATAGTAAGTTTGAACAGGAAAGGTCTGGCTATAAATATGATTAGCATTGTTATTTATACTGTGTTCTACCCTACTCTACAATTACTATGACTATTTTTAAAATTCAGCAAAGATACCTCAATATTTTCCTTACTTAGAGGACAGAGGCACTTTGTGGACTGAGAGAGAAATCAGCTCTTCACCAATGAGGAGAACAAGCTGTGCTACATCTTTTTCCATAGTATTTTCCAGTTCTCCCCCTTATGTCATATGTTTGTGACTGCTAAGTCATACTCAAACACAAACTACAATAATCCTTTCTACTCCTCCTCTCTGCCCTGGTCATACAGTTTCATTCCCTCCTTCTCACCCATGCTGGTGTTTCTGTGATTTGGCACTGAGCTAGCTCATGGAACTGAGTCAGCAGAAAATCACTTTCTTTCTAAAGGCGGGGGAAGAGATAGGCAGAGCTGTGACTTTGGCTGATAGTACAGTGCTGTAAAACAGCACTCTGAGGGATGGGGCAAATACTTGCTCACACCAAATCTCTCGAGTCCACTAGCGAGTTTTTAGCGATGCACTGTGCATGTTGGTGTACAATCTGCTCCTTCAATAACAGATACAAAGGCAAATAGGTGGAACACTTCTAGAAACTCAAAAGTGTTCATTCTTGGAGATATTCAAAAGTTGTCTGGACACAGTCCTGGGCAACTGGCTCCAGGTGGTCCCACTTGAGCAGGGGGATTGAGCTAAATGAGCTCCACAGGTCCATTCCAACCTCAGACATTCTGATTCTGTGAAAATTACCCAGACTCTGATACTGATCTGTTTTTTTCCAAATGTGGTGCTCATAACACATTGTTTCATTCCAGCTATGCATCTGAGTTCTATAGGCATTTTATTGGGATGTCTTATGAATCAGTACACACTCTTTAAGTAGCATCACTGAAAACCTAGGAATACAGTATCTTAAAGATTGAGTCACGGGTCTTGAATCACCTGCCTAAAAGCAACAGAATTTAGACAGTTTCTATGTAAGCCTGAACTGTTCATAACCAACCTCAGCTTTCAAGAGGACATTAATTTACTTTTTCCCCCTTTACCAGGAATGTTTTTATTACCACTGCAAAGCAATTTGCACATATCAGCTTTGACATGACTACAGAAAGGACTGGGCTTTTCAGGAAGAAGCTGGGGAATTGTCACAAGCAAGGCTACATAATAAGTTCCAAGTGGTCGTTCTGCATCACTTTTCCTTGTACACATAGTAACTCTGAAGCAGATGGTTAATAGATTCCACTTTTTAAAAATCCAAACTGCACACTGACAGTAAGGTAAAAGCCACCAATATAACTGAAGTGGCTCATTCTTGCCACAGATATACAGCAAATATTTAATCTAACTTTGGTACTGGAGAACGGACTTTCATTGGTTATACAGTTCTTTCTTAAGGTACCTCTGTACAGGTACCAATGACTGTACTCTGTACAATCCAACTAATGAAGAATTTAGAGGGAGAGGATTTCAGAAGTTTTATTAAGAAATAGCATCTGGTTCTCTTAATCTAAAAATATTCCTTCCTCTCTTGAACAACATAGCTAAAACTAAACATGAGGGGATCAAAAGCTGGATCTGTATTTCCCAGAGTCTTCAAAAAATTACATTTTTTGGAATAGGAAAGTGAAAATTCTTCTCAAAATGGCTTCTCCAGGAACAAAAAAAAAATCTCCCAAAGACCAGTCAACAAAACAAACAAAAAGCGAAAAACATTACTGGAGTCATGTCTATCTCCTTATTAGATAATTTGCAGGATGACAGCTTGATCAACCACGACAATGCCTTCTTTCTCTGGCACTATTACCTTTTTATTCCCAATGGCATTAAAAATACTGCAAACCCTGAATATTCATATTCCCTTACCTATAAAGACTTCCACTTGCACTCTTCCCTTCTACTATTTTATCTTCTCCATCCTGTCAACTGTTGACTGCTTTTTTGTTCACTTTCCTTGGCCTACCCACCTGTCCTGCATGACTTCCAGATATTTCCTATCTTCTTTCATACGTAACTCATCATCCACACCCTATTTGTCTTTCTCAGTCAAATATTATCTCACTCCAAATATTTGTCTTTCACTCTACCAAGACCAAATAGACTTTCTGTTATCCTGGCCAAACCCAGACAACAACAGTAACCACACAGCACTACTTTCATTCAAAGGTTGGATTGAGCCCTGCAGAGCTCCACCCCTGGTACATGTCACCATCCAGGTTGCCTCTCTTGTCCATACCATATCTGCTCCTATCAGGTTTCATCAGCTCATTGTAGCCATCACTTCTTCCTTGCCAAAGCACTAACAAAACAGAGCACACACAGCTTCAGGACTGGTTTTGTCAGTCCCCCAAAGGATTAGGTGAGCAGCACTCTCTACCTCCTTGGAGAAAGCTGGGATCCTGGGCACTCCTGGTTACACTGTCTTTGTATTGATCTTCATAATGAAATGCAAATGTGTGGAACCATGTTGCTAGATACTGGCATATCCATCATTCAGGGATCACATGGTCTCTATTGCTTGAACCGAGACCAGGAGCAGGAGAATTTTTTCTTCATCCTATTTATTTATTCGCTCATTTTACAAAGGGTACTGTTTCTCTTCTGCATTTTCCCTCCCAGGAAGATTCCTTCCTGGTTATTGAATGCAGGGGCTGTCAGCCAGCAACAAGCAGACCAGTGTTTCAGGAGCTGCCGGAATATACCTAATGTAGGTATACATGAATATACACAGACTGGGGCCTGACAACCAGAAGATGGGAAACGCAAAGGAGTTGCAAGTTTCCCTGACTCAGCATTTCTCAACAGACAGCTTGGAAGCCCTTTGTGAAGGTGAGGAGTGTGAGGCTCTGAATTTTATCCAAATAGAATTAATAGTAATTACAATACCAAAAAAGGTAAAGAAATTAACACTTCACCTATTTGAGAAATGGGAACTTCTTCAGGGTATATCCAAATGTTAGATTCTTATTCCATCTTCTTCCCTTTCTGCCACATTAAAAGCTTTTGTAACCTGATATTACTCAAGAACAAAATTGTTCCACAAGGAACTTGTGCTTCGTGATCTCCAAGACACTGCAGTACTACAAGCTGGCTTGCATTCAGATCTCAGACAGACTGTTGAACCATAGAGAATGGATATTATAACACAAGCTTATAGGTCATGGCAACTTCTTGCTGATATTGCTGTTATTTTAAAAGTCATTTTCATGCTGTCCTTGGAAGTTAAAACCAGATCATACTAACAAAGAAAGCATTTTGCTAGAATCTTTAGGGCTGTGAAAATCATGATTTGGGCCTTGACTTTTCTTATGTTGTCACTTTTTTCTCAGAGCAGAGACCTTGCCAGCTTTGCTTCTTGGAGAATTTTGAAGTAAAACAGCTGAACATCAGAAACAGCTCATGATGAGCTTGTCATTTGAGTTCGACAGCAGGGGCCCCACACTTGGTAACCATTACCACTGCCTAATCTACTGCATGTTTTCTTAGTCAGTAGAGATTAGAGCAATGGTACTTGTTTCCATCTATTGGGAATAGAGCTAAAATGGAATAATGAAAATTATGTGTAAAAATAAGAATGTATCATATACACAATGTTACCTTGCTGAATACTGGCCTAGTAAAAATGCTGCTTGTTGCTATGCTGGAGTCCTACCTTTGGGAATTGACTGTAGACTCTAACAACAAAACACAGAGACTATGGGCTTTTGAGGCTTCTATAAATTTAGAAACTCATTGAGAACACTTGTCCACACAGGGGGAAGTTTTCTAAGTTACGTGCTTGGGATTTGGCTGTGTAATTGCCAACAATGTTAACGGCAGTTATTCTTGCCTCTGAAAATATCAGACAAACTCTGTAATAAAGTAATTTCCTCCACTATTGGTTTAAGAGCTTTGTGCCAAATTTCTGACCTCAGTTACTTATTTGAAATCCAAGGTTGTTTTTTGGATTGTGTTGTAATGAATCAGTGCCTGCAGGCAAGAGAAACAATTGCTCAATAAAATTCAGAGGCAACCAGTTCATCTAGGACTAGTATCATCTGCTTCTAATACATATTTTTGTACCACTATATTCCACAAATAAACCACCAGTAGGGGACATTAAATGCATTATAAATAGAAAGCCTGTGAAATAACTTCATAGATTAAGAAGTATCAGCTGAGAGAACTGCCAGATGAATGAATCCAATGATTAAACAAGGTTAGTTTCTGGCCCTTCTCCTTCAGGTAGGCAGAGCTCATCAGTGCAAAGTACAGGAGGCTAAATGATGAATGCCAGCTTTGCGTTCCAGAAGGTCCAGTATCTCTTGAGACACTGTGGCTTACCACTGTTTTGCAGTGAGCTAAGCACTGGCCCACAACAGCAATCCAAGTGGGCTGTGGGAGACTGTTTTGCAGGTTTAGAAAATGTTCACTAAGATGCAATAGCTCTCACAGACCAGGAAGAAAAATTTTTGAGACCTAAGTAGGAGTGGGGAGATACTTCATAGGCCATAGCCATGCATCAATGTTTATCATGATTCCAAACTGGGGTGGCAACTTGAAACAGAACGACTCATACAGTATAGTGAAAAAAAAAATAAAAATAATGGTACTAAAGGTGAAGCAATTTGTTTCTGGTCATTTCAGCATCAAATAATTTCATTATACCAAGTAGAAGTGAAGCTGGAAGACATTTTTTCTTCTATGAAACTGTCAGTCTGGTTTGACTATTCTTACAGAGCCATGTGATACTGTTCTACTCTTTCTGGATTTCCAAAGATGCTGTAAGCAGCTGGGATAAGTGGAATTCCCCCCTTTCTAATGTGGACAAGGCAATATTCTAAACCACCCAGGCCAAGTAAAAGTGAATTACTTTAAAAATTCTTAAAAGAAAGCTAAACCAGAAAATGCTGTTTAATTTTAAATATATCTAGAAACAAATAAAATTGTTTTAATTTAACAAAATTAATTGTTGTTGAGATATAAGTTATCATATCCTAATAATAGAAGTAGTTTTTTTCTTTTTATGCTGTTTTTGTGTGTGAAATCTGCATTTTTCAACAGAAAAAAATGTTAATTGAAAACAATATGACTAGATCTAGTTTAAATGCTATAAGTAATTTGAGTTTACGAAGTGCTGGGCATCTTGGCTTTGGTCTAGTAAAGCAGAGTAAAGTATATTTAACTTTAAACACAAGAGCAATCCAGCAGGTATACTGCACCTGCATAGTTTGCCGTTCGCTGTGGTCTCTAGCTGACTTTTTCCCATCAGTGAAAACTCACTCTGTGGGCCACCACACATTCTGGTCTTCTGATTAATTACACCTAAAGAACCTGTTGGAGTCACAAATGGTCTGTTATTCCCTGTATATCAGAATTTGTTCACAAAGTAAAAAGGGACTGTGCCTGTATCCCATCCCAACATGTAGTCAGAAGTACATTGGCTGAGGCAAATACCTGAGGAGGAGGGTGGTTTATACCTTGCCAAGCATTCACACCATAGCCTATCTAGAATGTAAAGAAATTTTACAACCTTCTTCAGCTTAGCTTTGTGGTAAACTATTCTAGCATAGGTGTCCTTTTTTATCAGAAGCAATAAAGCAGATTGTTGCTGCTGCAGTTTGGCAGATGCTGACAAAGGTTGCCCATGTGTTATTGCAAAGGCCAGGAAAAAGTTAAAAAAACAAAAAACAAAAAACCACACTGTCCTAGTCACCACAACCAAAACTCCCAGGTAAGAGCAACACAGTTATGGAAGGGAAGAGATGGACTTTTAGCCAATGCAGAAGTTACACTACTGCCACTAGGTCCATTGCAGTAGTAGATTATCACTATTTTTAAAGTGCTGCTTCACTTACATTAATCTTTTTCAGCAGAAACATGCTCAAAAAAAAGTTCATTTTTCCCAGAAAAGTGATTTTCAGTCTTTCAGTGTGTGCATCCTTCACATCTCTCTATTCTAACCTAGAGGATCAGATCAAGAAAAGCAGTGCGACTCAGACAAGAAGGCACTGATTCTACACCAAAGACAAGAAGTGGTTAAAGGTGTTGTGTGGATTATAGACCAAATAGGAGAGATCACTCTGGTATTTACAGTCACGGGGAATGACGAGAAGGCCCCGATTTATTATCCTGTTCAGCAAAATGTCAATTTGAGAAAATTAGGGAATTGGCAAGAATTAGAGTTAGTAGCAAGTTAGCAATACCAAATTTGTCTGCTGGAAAATTTGTCTTCTGTCAGTTTCCCAGCTAAATCTGTGAAAATGCAACTAGATTGAGTGAAGAACCACCAGCATTTTCAAAGGAGGATGTTGCCTTATATTTGCTGATGAAAGCCTGGATCTTTGGTCTTCAGTCTTTTTACAGTATGTTATTTATGGTGTTCTCTCATGTCAGTCCTTTTATCTCATCAGGTTTCACATGAATTATTCACTGAAGCTCTGGCTATATGATTTGATTGCTCTTCTAAAATGTATGTTAAATTTAGTTATGCTGCACTTTTCTTAGTGAAGCCTTATTACTGACACTCACAGTTTAGCAGGATACAAACCCCTCCTCCCACCTTCCAACTGTGGGTTTTGTTGTGGGTTATTTTCTTTTTTTTAACAGAATGTCAACAACATAGTGCTAGACAGATCCTTCATTTATACTCTGAGGCTGCATTTTCATCTAGGTTTTCACCTCTCAGAAAGGTCTTGAATGTTTTGAACTATGTTCTATTCAAGTGTATTTCTTGTAGGATGCCAGCTGCTTTCCTGGCATTAGGCATGAACGTCACTGTTAAATTATGCTATCTAACACTGTCTCTGACATCTTGAATGCAACGTTTCTAACCCTGACCCCCCTTCTGAATTGAAAGACGTGTTGAGGATTATTCCTGTTCTGGCCCATTCTTTCTCACTTCCCCTTGTATTGTGTTAGATAACTGAACTAATTGCTGTGACTCAAAAATGTCACAACTTTGCATGTAGGGGCTTGCTGTCTTCCTCACAGACAATCGACAACATGAACAATGTTGTATCAGCAAGGTTTTAAAATAGGGATGATTTAAAAATATTCTTTTTAACTGTGAAACAAGAAGATTATTTGGAAGATATGTTTTCTATTGTCTGCCTAATGAAAATTTTATGTTGACACATAAACCCTCTGTATCTCTTACAGCTGAACTTCTCAGGACTGAAAAATCTTAAAGTCATGGTCTGAAAATTTTCAGACCAAGGTCTGAAAAATCTGGTCTGTGAAATCAGAAAAGGTTTTTTTGTATAACCACCCTCTGAAATGAGAGTGGTCAACAAATCCTTTTTTGTGTAGACACTGATTTAGTCAGGTGTCTTCACCTCTGACCAGCTCTGTTCTGCATACCCAAATTCTCTGTACAGCCTGAGCTTCCCTTTCTGACATGAGCAGGGGGAGCATGGCTTTTTGCAACACCTTCAGATGGGAGTGATGGGGAAGAGCACAGAACATGACATAGAAAGGAAGTGAATGGTTCATATTAATTGTGTAAATGTTTCAATGTTATATGAAGCTTGAGCATGAATGTCTAGACGGCCCAAGACTGGCATTACGAAGAAACATATAATGCTCATATCAGGAATACCACCTGCATCTAACTTTCTTTTAAATTATGTAGTACAACTTTTGTTTATAATTCCAGTTTGAAATCGAGAACATCTACAACCCCAAGCATCAATGCCCTTCAATATCTAATTTCACAGTTTTCTTAACACATATCTCATGTTATTTATTATAGTCAGTGCCATCCCAACACCTTTGTCTGTTCTTGCTACATTTTAAATGGTTTAGCTGGCAAGCCATCAATCATAAATCATGAGACATATTTTAACTTCAACTAAGATCAGTTTAGAAAGAAAACAAGTTTTCTATTGCCTAAATGTGTACATTACTCACATCTATAAGTGATAAATGCCTGTTCTGGAAAAGAAAACTCTTTTTGTTTTAGAGTTTTGGTGTATATCTATAGGAGTAAACAAATTTTTCTGTTTCTTTATGGCCTGGAGAAAAAATGTTATTGATAAAACCAAGCTTTTAATGTGAGGAAGCCTCTGTAGACCTAAGTTTTGGTGTTCAGAAATACATCCATTAAACACAAACTTTTTTTTCTCCAGTTATATTTCAGTCACTAGGTAAATGGAGGAATGATATAATCTTAGGAATAACTGAAATGCCTCCTCTGGAGACATAAAGAAGCTGGAATCATTGTTTTTATTTACTCAGCGTATTTTAAAGCTTCCCTTCCTGTAAGATATCATATACAGTCTAGTTTTTCAATTGCTCTCTGACTAACTTCTGACGCTATTCAAAACCAAAGATATTTAAAAAACATGAACTCATATGTGAGTTGGCCATGTGCTCTTCTCTGCTTGGTGTTAAAGAACAATATGACAACAATAACAAACTCAAAATAGAAGATTATGTAAAAAACCAAAACCATTCCGTTTTGCAGTACAAAACAAACCACCAAGTATTTAGAAAAGATTGCAGTCATTTCTATAAGGCAATTTTAATTCAAAAGAAAATAGATAATTTTGTATATTCCATCAGGTCTATTGTACTAGCCACATTAACCAGGTGATGCTCATTTCATTTTACAGGTAATTTATTGCAACTGCAACACTAACTCCAAGGCAGTTCACAAAAAATAATTTACCTTAAGTAAACACCATTTGCCACTAATGATGGGGCAAAACAAACTTGCAGAGCATTTATGAACAGTAACATCTCTCTCTTTCAGTACACATTTGGAAACTAATCTCTGTTGTTTGCAGACGAATTAAGCATGGCTTGAAAAATCATTAAAGCCATCTGCTTTGATGAGAAAAAAAAAACCTGCTGTGATCATTTTATTGCACTGACAGAGGCTAGGGACCATTTTACAATATTTTTTAGCATCATTTACCCTAAATTTGACATCCTGTCTAAAAAATGATCAGTATTATCAGTAATGTCATGCTTATTTAGAACTACATGTACAGAGAAAGCAGCTTAAACAGGTAACTCAAGGTATTTGTTTTGCTGGTCTCCAACAGATGGATCAGCCTGTTTTCCAACCATTAAAATCAGTAGTTACAACAAACTAAATGTTTATGGGTTCTGTAGAAAGCTTAATCTTCTTCCTAAATGATAGAAGCTAATAAGCATAAATATATCATCAATGTTTCAGTTACAAATTAGTTCCTATGGTCCATTTAAACATAAACTCTTTTTCTTCTTCTAAGAATGCTCTGCAGCTATTCAAAGTATAACAAACCAGGAGGTTAATATTGCTGGCTTTTTACTTACCAAATACATATTTTTTAGACCAAGTCCATCTCATTTAGCTAGATCTAATACCTTTCAGAATCTCAACATTCCCCTTTTTAAGATACTATTTGAACTCCTATCATTTCATCAGATTTTAATCTTAAATAGCTTTCAGCAGTATTTTAGTGACTGGATCCCACCATGACTGACTCCCCTGTAATTGTATACAAGATGTACAGTTGCAGCAATCCTCTACCAATAACAACACTTTCCTACTCCCTATTTAGTACATTTTTTTACAAATAAATATACTGCACATCTGGAAGCTGTTAGTAAAATTGTGGCAATAAAACCTCTTTACTTTAAATGAGTCCATATTATGATGCTTTTTTCAATTCCACAGTAGAGTGGTGGATGGACCACCTAGGAATGTCACTTATTCCATCAACCTCCTAAACAGGATGGGCCACATACAACGTGAGCTAGGAACCAAGGAAGAAGACCCAAGGAGCTGTCTGAGGCAGTAGCAGCTGCCTGGAACCACAGAAAGTAGTTATAGGTGCTAATAGTATCCCCATTTCCTGTAACCATTGTAGTCATCCAAGTTTTTTTGGCATATAACAGAATCTCCAGTCCTGGGATCAGTCCAGAAGAAACAGGCCCTGAGGATTCCTTTCCGTGCGTTCATCACAGTTACAGGTCCTTATGGAAGTACATAACCAACACAGCACAAAGCAGGAATGGGACTGGTTGGATTTTACTTTCTGATGGTGATAACTTCCTTGATCCAGTCTAGAACCTCATCTGCTTTTTCATGACCAGATCACATCCTCCTGTGGTAGGTAAGTACTTGTGTGTACAATCTGCTTCAAGGTCAGATTGTTCAGAAAGGACTTAATAATATTAAGTCCTCATTCATATGCATTTGCCTCTTTTTCATTTACGACTCTCCAGTTCTCTCCATTCTAAGTCTTTTCTAGATACTTCCCTAATCTCTATCCCTTCTCCAATAACTCTAATTCTTCATATGGCTCTAGTCACAGAATGACCCTTTCCTCTCTTTCTTTACTTTCTCTCAACTTCACTTTCTTTTCACTTTGCTTTCCACTTCATAATGTCTAGAGAAGTACACACATTTCTCTGTTCACCTACTTGCCAGTCCTCTACCTTTCCCTTGTGGTTATACATGTACCTGTCCTATGGACATCAACAAACACACTCCAAAAATCAGTCAACAGCTTAATAAAAGTTATTGAGTTTTCAGTACTTCTTGAATGCTTAGGAGTTCTCTCAACCTCCCCCATGGCCATATCTGAAAAATCCTAGTCTTTGTAGCAGGTTGCATTAAAAATTTATGCTTAACAATAACATTTGGGGATCAATGTAATTACTCCCATTTTGCAGAGAACTCGAGCACAGAAAAATGAAGATGGTGACCATCCTTGTAAAGTAGCTCAGGTAAAGATCTGAATGAACACATAGGTCTCTGGGCACACAGTACCGAGGTTTGCTCATTTTCTGTAGTTCATATGACAAATGTTTGACAACAAATTTTAAACATACTTTCCCCTGATAAACATTTAAAAAGTCGCCTACCTGAAATCTTCCATATCAAGGTAAAAACATATAAAACATATAATCTAGGAAATAATTCCTCTGTTAAGTATGAAAACATACTTCACCATTGAGAGCATCGTGCAACTAAAGGAGTTAAATTGACAAGGAACACAGCAAACTCATCATGCTTATGTTTCTGGGTTAAGTGTGGAGCTCTTGGGCTCATTCCTTTCTCATTTTTTTGTAGGTAGTTGACCTGTAATTGTCATCATTATACCTCCCTTGTCTGAGAAATATATCTGCTTATATACACAGAGATTTTTGCAAGGTCCTAAAAGCAGAATCCAGCTGCATCTCTAATGGTGCAGAGGGACTAGAAAGAAATAGCTAGGAATTTCCTTGACTATGTAGAGGATCACATGAAATATTTGATGATTGCATACAAAAATATTTGACATCTATCTCAGATATGCAACAGAAGCTGTTAGTCTATGCAGTATCAACTGTACAATCACAACTCATTACCTTTCTCTCATTACCTATTCCATGCTAATTCTAAGAATAAAGCATCATATTTGCATAAGAATATCATCTCAGTTACTCAACATTGTTTTTAAAGGCAGACTTGGAAGTTAAATAGTGGTATTTTTAAAACAGTACGATGAATATTGTATGAAACAGTCACATAGCAGAGAGCTGAGTAAGATAATGCATGTACAGTATTTTTCTGACTCTAATAATTGATATTTACAAGGTTCTGTACTTCCTGAGTGACAGAATTGTGCAGTTGATCCCTGAACATCTTGACCTGCCTTTTAAGATCCACTCTTTTAATTAGGTAAAGTGCCTTGGATCTCATTGCTTTTATCCCAAAATGTTCTCACATAGTACTTTCCTTTTAAAAACTTCTTAGGTTGTGTCACAGACACACACACACACAAAAACAACAGTCTTTCAAAATTACCTCTGAGGCAGAATGTTCTGCTGGGAAAAAACCTTGTCATTTCAACACTCTTCTACTGTTCATCTAGTTTCCTTCAAATGAATTTATCCTTCCATTCCCAAAAAAAAAAACCTGTTGAAGGAAAGATGAAAGCTACACTGTAATGGAAGACTTACTACCATTTTACATAAGAAATCAAGATTCATAGTGTTGAAGGAGATAGCAGCTGTTTCCTGTGTACAAGATGTAAACTATATAATATACAACATACAGCATATAAAGAATTTTAAATGTATATTAATCTTACAATTTCTTTTCATCTTCAATTAGTTCATATATTTCCTTTTTTATTCTGTTATACTGAAGAAAGTAAATATTCTGTATCCCAGCTTACAGTCAGAGCCAACTTTTCCCAGCTGGTTAAGAGTGTAAGGAGCACTGCCAATACTTGCTGATTCACAAAGTCATGTTACTCATTCTCTCTTTGTCTGTCTTCCACATTTTCTCTACTCTTTTCGCTATTTTTCTGATCAGTATTGTACAAAAGATGCAATTTTTTCTTTGTTTGTGTATTTGTTCTGCAAAAAATAGTGTTGATGGTTCTGATAATGACCAGAGCATGATTTATCTTGAAATATTCCATATTTGTGTTTCATTAAAAATAAGACACATCGTTTTATCTGTCCACTCTCACATCTTCTGACTTCTAGACAAATGAGTTACTAACTGAAGGTTTTCTTCATTTATTTTGTGTAGAAGTTATCTTTATTTCCAAAGAACAATCCAACGTTTTCCATCATCTCATTTCTTTGCTCTTTTTTTTTCCCAACATTTAAACATTTGAGCTTTCTTTTTGCAAATATGCAGTTAAAGTTGCAAAAAATTACAGTTACAAACTAGAACAGCAGTTACAAACTAGAAAAAGTTAGAAGCTACAACTCTAAGTTCCACAGTGAAGCTCAGTATTTCCAAAGTAGATTACATCACTGCTATTTTTAGTGCAGCAGCAGTAAAAAACAGATTTCAGACCCCATTGCACAAAATACTGCAGGAATATAAAGTAAAAAAAAAAAGCTTTTATTCAGAAATCTTATGAACTCAGATCAACCTACTATAGGTGTCAGTGGAAATAGTCAAAACCCCAAAATTAATAGATTTTGTTTACCTCCATGTTGATTTGGGCTTAATCTGTAATTTGTATTATAATGGCTGCAACTCACATATAACCTCCTGAAAATTCAAAAGACTTGTGAACACTAAGACAAAACAAAAGCAAAGCAGCAGAGAATATCTTTCTTGACTTTAGGCAACTAATTTAGGCATGTGCGTTGTCAGTGCTGCTTCTAAAAGCCATATCAGAAGGCAAAGATAGGACAATTGCTCTTCCTGTTGGTTTTGTGGCAAAACCTCAGTTTCTCTTCGAGACCAATAGTAAGAGACATGAAGAAAGAAGGTGAGAATTACGACTGCAGGAGGGATAGCAGAAGAGAATAGGACATCTGGACTGGCATCTGGGCTGCAGAGCTCGGTACTTCATGGCATGCCCCATGAGGACATTCATAGAATCATAGAATCGTTTAGGTTGGAAAAGACTTCTAAGATTGTAAAGCTCAACTGTTAACCCAACATCACAAGACCACCACTAACCATGTGCCTAAATGCCACGTTTGCTTGTGTTTTAAACACCTGCAGCAGCTGAGCAATTCCAGAAGTTGCTACTGGCTCAGCAAGGGGCATCACCTACCATGGGCAGGAGAAACCACAAATGAACCACTTGCTGTTTGGAGCATCTGTAACAACCAGTGCATCGGTTCTGCTAGAGCTGATGTTTCACTGCATCCCAGCAGAGCTTACATCTGATGGCAGATTGGACGTGGATTTAATAAAGGATTTCCTCTTCTCATAGAAAAGCTCAATAATAGAGAATAAATTTTTTCGACACAATAAATTTTCATTGAAAATTACTACAGTTATCACATCACTGAAAAGATGTTTTTTTAAATCTACACATAATACTCTGTGTTCCATTTCTGGTTTCAATTCTGCTAAATTCTCCATGAGCTTTGCAAATGGAGAACTATTATACTGATAGTAGTATTATCACTGATCCATGATAAATCTTTAGTAATATTATAGTCATTTGACCATGCCTATGTAAAAAAAAGGCATGAAAACCCCACACTGTTTTCATTGCTTTTTCTGTCCAAATTTTAAAAAGTTAACTAGCTAGTCATTTCTTTGCTGTGAATTTTTACCTCAGGAAATTATAGAGGCATTAAATTTCTGAGTGAAGTAACAAAAGAAAAAACTCTAGGAACAATTTTCTATTCAATGACTCAAATGATTGCAATTAACAGCTTTCACATTTTCATGAGTTTAAGAAAGAATTTGACCTTCTTAACAAAGAATCAGAAACTGAGTACTCTTTCTCTTAATCACTCTCTGAAACTGAGCTAATTTAATTCCTGGATGGCACTGATTTCTTTGCTATAGCACAAGTGCAGAAATTTGACCTTATAGCTTACAAAATTTGGTTTTCGGTATAAGTACATTGGAGATGTTTTTAGACAAAATTAATTGATGCTTATTGCAAGCTGGAGGGCTGATCATTTAAAGCTGTGGTATCAGGCATGCCTTGCTTGTGGGCCTTTGCGACATGACAGCAAATACAGACTATTAAAATCTCTTTGTGAAAACACACAAAAATCAATCCTCTTCCAGAAGGAGGTGCCCTCCAGCACAATCAATACAAACTGGTATAACAATATCTTATGGTGCCTGTCAGCTGCTTTAAACCTTTTTGCTCAGAAGAGCTCACAAAATGCCGCTGCCTTACATCTCTGGTGGATTGTGCCAAATGAAGATGTATTTCTAAATGAGTTGCAGGGGCAAATGTTGCCATCAGTTACCCCCATGCAGATGGCTTTAAATTCAGCAAGGTTGTACAAGACTGATCTCAACTTGGATTTCGTCCACTGGAGCTAAAGAAGATGAATTTGTTTACTGCCTTGAGACTTTTCTTTCTTCTACTTTAGTTATATTACAGGTTCTTGATGGAAATTTTTGCTCTACATTTTGATTCTTGCATGGTAGAGAGGTCAGAACACAAAAGGAATCTGAGTCATGACAATCTACAGGTTCTTTCACCTTCCTTCTACCATTACTCAATGGTATTAACTCTAATTACAAGGAAACGGGTGGAAACTAATTTCTTCAAAAGCTACATGCCTTGGTCAGGTGCATATCTACCAACTGCTTTAACTTCAGCTTTGCTTTGTCTCATTGGGATTGTTATGCATCTGTCACACTTCTAACTGTGTGGAAATCCTAGGATTTCTGCAGTGACTTTTTAGCAATCAAGTATTTTCCCCAGATCACTGTGAACCCAGGGCCTGATAAGTGGAACTATTTGGTTCCTAGTGCCTATCACCCAGTTCAATCAGTTTTATCTTCTGATACATATCCCTTGAAAATAAGCACCACAAAAACCAGAGTGATGAAGAGCTCTGGCTTAACATAATGTTGCTAAGTGTTAGACAAAATAAAATACTCCAATAGCCCAGGAAAACATACCTGCACACAAATTCAATACAAAAAGACAATTGATAGGCATGTGAGGTGAAATATTAAACAATATTTTCTTCTCTTGTGCTGTATTTCTTTATGTAATGAGACATCAAACACCACGACTGAAACCAAATCCCGTAAAATCTTGTCCAAACAAGCCCAGTCAAATCAAAATCCCTTTTATGGAAATTAACCTTCTGTGAGAAGAACAGAAAACTCAACCAAATAGGCAGCTGCATGACTTTGTAAATGAGTACATTAGCGTTTCAGCCTTGGGAGACCAGAGTTTAAGTTCTGGCATTAGGCAAAAAAGCAAACAAATTTTGAGGTCTCATATGAGTCATGCTCATGATGTTCTTTTGATAGTTCATGTTCAAAGAAAGGTCACTGTGATCTGGATGGATCACAGAGTAGGTCTTCAGCGCTTGTTATTATTAGCCACTTAGTTAATTTATTAAAAATAACAATGAAAAACAAAGAACCATCCTAAATTTCCCTCTTTGATGAATAAAAAATATGCAAATGAGACAGATCTCAGTTTGTAAGTCAGATAATGGTAGTAAAAATGTTAGTGTTTCAGTATTGCTCCATCATTCCTTAGACAATACAAAATACCTTGGACAAAGAAGGAATTGAAAGAGGACAGAAAAACTTCCTAGTAAGTGCAGAGTGTAGCTGATATACAAGCACTTTGATTGATCTCTTCTCTTATTCAGATTACAAAGCCTCCAAAATCTCCAACTTTATTCTGTACTTTTCTGTTGAGAGGAGCTACCATTATGGGTCCTGGTAAGCAGGAGATGCCTGTCCTGAGAGCACTCCTGCAGAAATCAGGGATTGGCCCTTGTTTTTTGAAGCTGCTGGGGTCCACCAGTGCTGGTCATATTTAAAACATCAACTCCTAAGGGCACAGGAGCAGGAAATTCCCAAATATCAGAAGTCAAGCAGGTGAGGCAGAAGGCCAGCTTGGCTGAACAGGGAACTTCTCTTGGAAATAAGGCAAAAAAATGAAGCTGTAGGCTCAGTGGAAGCAAGGTCAAGTGACATGGGAAGAATAGAGAGATGCTACTTGCCACTGTAGGGAGAAAATTTGTGTGGCCAAAACTCAGTTGGAGTTCAAGCTGGCCAGAAATGTGGAGGACAATAAAAAAAAGTTTTTTTCAAATATATTGATGGCAACAGGCAGTGTGAAAATAACATCATCCCATTACAAGATGAGGATGGCCACCTCACAGACAGGAACAGGGACAAGGCAGAGATGTGTAATGCTTTCTTTGTGTTTGAAATAGTTCTATGTTTCAACAAGGAAGATGTATTTCATACTGCATAATATCCTTGTATAGACTCATAGTGGTCTTCTTATAATGGGCAGTGATAGAATATTTCGTACTCTAAGACAAAAGATTGCAGATACTTGCCTTTTGTAATGTTTTTCTGCTGCAATACTCTCAGTAAGACACGTTAACCTGTCTGCATAGGTTGGCATGTCGGTCTTAGCTTCCTGAAAATGGGATTTCACAATGAAAGAGTGGAAAACACAGAAGGACCTAAGCAAATGGAAGTGCATGGGATAAAAAGACAAAAGGATTTTTCTCATCAGAAGTGGTGAAAATGCAGATTGTAGTGTTCTGGTGGTGACAGAGATACAGAGTTAAAGTAAGTAATAGTCTGTTACTGCTAAAAAACAGAGGAAGAAAAACTCTTGAATTTGCATGGAAAAGATAGCAAACAACTGGATGCCACAGACCAGTTTTTTACTGTTTTATCTTCATTTGCATTTGTGCTGATTGGTTTGACCTTGCTCAATTCACACCCTCTACACAAGAATAAATGTATAAAGAAGGGGCAGAGGCAGAATGAATCAGTCTTCTCATAGCAAGCAAACACAAAAAATCCAATAAGGCATACAAGATTAACTTCATCCATATGAAAATGAGGTAGAGCAGGGAAATCTTGGGCCCAGTCCTATTGAATTCAATAGACTTCTGAGTTCTCGTTTTAACTAAACTGCACAGAAAAATTCATAGAACTACTGGAAATGCTGGAGGACTTACCAAGCCATTGAGTGGAGTTTTGCTGTCAGCAAATGTTGAAAAAAACTGATGTTTCTGATCGTGTTTGGCCTTTGAACTGTCCCTTCACAGTTCAGATTTTCACAAGTGCAGAGAATGTTCATGCATTCAGGAAACCATACATTGCTTACAGGTATAAAAAAGGCAGAGGGACCTAAAGTCTGTAGACCTGAAGGCAGACTCAGAGAAAACACTTGAACTGTGTATAAATATTCTTCTCTTTAACTTATTTTGACTTATATTTGCAATCCTAAACTCTCTGCTACCAGACGTAATTATTATACTTTACCTTCAACTCACTAATAATTACACTTTTTCTTGAAGCCTTGTGAAGACGTTCTGTTTTACAGTTCTCAGGGGAAGGTGAACATTTTTCTGTTGTTACGCAGAAACTTGCAACAAATAAATGGATTGTCTTATGCCAGTAATGGAAATCTGTTGAATGTTCTTCCCCTCAGAACTGCTCAGTCCCTTTCTAATTTGCACATCTATTTTGAAACTGGACAAAGAAGGAAAAAAAAGTTTTATATTTTTAAACTTTAAATATCTATCAGTGCAGTCCTTGCTCTTGTCTGTTCCTAGAGATCTGACTGTATTTTAAGGGCTGAGGATATTTGAAGTCCTCCTTGATCCACTTCCATATCTTTTCTACCCATTTTACCAATAATTGGCCTGTGTGTTCCCTTTCCAGGGCAATTAGACTTGCTACTTTCATAGACTTTTATTAGAAGATTTTATGTACTGGTAAGAATTTAGTGCAGCTTTTTTGTCTAATTCTGACAGACCGGAATGAATGCCTTATGGGGATCACACTAAGTTGTATCTTACAGCTTCAGGATGGCAGTATCATTAATGACATTTCTTAATAAAAGCACTTATATATTAATAATGTATACATTAATTACATGGCTATTATATAAAGTGCCTATAGAGTCTATGTACATTAATAGTAGCCACGTAGTAAATCAAAAAGCTATATGTCAACTGTAATCATCCATTCATTTTTAACTTCCTTTTTCCTGCTCCATTGGGCAATCTCACATTCCAGCAATCTGGAAAAGTTAAATTTCCTTTCTTTTCTGACAAAGTTTTCCTTCTTTTCCCACAAAATCTGAAGTTTAGGCAAAATAGAAACCACTGACTTCTATCTTCTAAAAATCTGAAATATTGGACAACTTTTGTTGAAAGAAGCAGTTTGATGTGTGTGAGAACACAAATATTAGCTGACACATCTCTGCTACTTCTCTAAGATGCTCTGTTTTGACCTCACTTTCAAATCCTTTTTCAGGACTTGTGACTTTCCATCACAGTCATTAACTTCATAAGCAAAGAAATGAAGAAATCTGTCCCACTATTTAAAAATTTCTAAACATCTGAAGAATAGTTTTCTCTCCTTTTTTTTTCTTTTTTTTTTTTATTCTTTTTTTTTTTACTTCTCTTTTCCAGCATATGAAAGTCAAGGAAAAAAAAAGTTTGGGATTGTTGCTATAAAAGCCCTTTTTTTCATTTGGGCAGGGGGAAAGCTGTAAAATGTACTTCTGTCTTCAGAAATAAACAGCATGGAAATAACAAGCAGCTCGGGCACATTAATATGACTCCTTCATATCCATGTCAACAAAAACCCTATGCCACATTGTTCCATGATTATTCTATAATTTTGTATTCAGTAAAGAGTGGGTTACAGGCTTTAGCTTTAAATCTGAATTTTACCTTTCAACAACAAGAATAAAGAAAAAGATTGGAAATCCTGATAACTTTAGAATTTTAAAGGGGAAGCTTATTTTTCCCTCAAAAGAAGGCTCATGAGGAAAGGAAGCTACCCTATACCTATCTAAACATGTAAAACCTGATATACTGGAAAGGCTTGCTTTTCTTGTTGTCCTTTTTTGCTATTAATATACGCCCTTTGAGGGCCATTTTCTTTAACAATGGTGCTGCTGTCCATGTACTGATTCAAATCTTTTTTTTTTCTCTTATCAATAGAGCAGTTCATTTTCTTATGTGATGATGTTTTCTTTAGCACATCTTGTTGAATATTCCAGATGGGTTTTGATTTTAGCAAATTTGAGACTGCTTCATGTAGTGCAAAATTTCATTGGCTTGAGTTACTTACATATCCTGGGTGTGCAGTCCAACAGAAGCTGAACTCATCTGCTGTCCCAGAATCAAAGGTCTCTTAGCAAGCCATTCCAAGCTAATTTTTGTTTGCCATGAATTACAATTTACAACGTGCCAATTTGCAGCAAGACTGAAAGCTTTAATCTTCTTTTCTTATGGTTAATGGTTTCAGGATATTTCCTTGCTCTTCTCTACTGGATACAGCTATGACAGCCTGTCCTCCGAATGTGTGGAACTACTGTCTGTCCCATTTAGGGCTTTTATGAGAATTCAGCTCACACTTGCAATGATATTTTAGACTGATACCATTTTGGGACCATGAGTCAGCAGGTCACACTTCTCTGGCTAAATCTTCTTATATAAATTTTCAGAAATACTGACTTCCCATTATAGTTTATCCACATGGTCACCCCCAAGTAGCACAAATCAGTCAAATAAAACTGCTTTTAATCTTTCAAAAATATTACCAACTGAAGACATCACATACACAGTATTTCCAGAATTTTTCCTATTATTTTACATGAGAGATTTGGGTCTCTTGCTGTCTGTGTTTGTCATAACCATCCCAGATAAACCCAAACCTTCTTGTCATGAGAAATCTGGTCTTGGATCCACACCTGCTTTCAGGGTTAGATGTACGGCTCTGTTGATACAATTGATATAAATGCATGAAGTCACCTAAGATTTTAAGGAAGAGTCCAAGTCTGATGAAATTAGGATACGTACTGCTTAATATTATCTGTTGAGGCTGGAACTTGGAGCATTATGGAACATGGAATTGATAAATTTAGAGGCAATAGGAGAATGGAAAGACATTTATTAGCATGTTTTTCTCTCTCTCTTTACTTTTGAGGGTATAACTTCTTAGCTCTACTCCAACCCTTTATGTTGCTATATAGCCTTAGCTTCCTGTATGCAAAAATGTCATGCAGAGAGCAAACATGGTGAAATCTTAGGTGTTAGTGGTAGGGATATAAAATGAGTATTACTCACTAATTGTTCAAATTTTATTCTTAATGTTTTTTTCCGTTTCTTCTTTGTTGAAAGACAAAGTTCCCAGCTAAACATAAATGCAGCAATATTTCTCTTCTCCCTTTAAAAATAGCTCGAACGCCAATGTCAGCAGCTTTATAATCATGCACAAGTCTTTGCAATTTAGTGTAAAAAAATCCAAACTGCTTAAGTGAGTTGTGTTACCTCCTTTTCAGTTCAGTTAGAGGACCCAAACAAAATGCTGTATACAGAACTACCTTGTGCCACCAGAACTTTGTGCCTTCATTTCAAATACTCACATCCAGGTATACCCAAGTCATCCATAGCCAAAGGTACATTCCTTTGCAGGTCTAGCCTTTCTGGCTAAATCTGCAATATACCTGATTTTTGCTATTATAGAGAATGGCTGGAAGCTTAGTGCACTCCTTAAGACTTGTAAATGTTCACATGGTCTCTGGGACAAGCTGGGCAGGCAGCCTGACCCTACAGATCCCAGTTACCTTTGTAGAGACTAGTGCTGCGCCACTTGGAGCAGACTCCAGCACACAGAGTCCGCCAGCATTGGTCAAAAAAGTTAACTGCGAGGATTACAGGTGTGTATAGAGCTCCATCAGAGAGCTTTATACAAAAATGGAATGACTTGTCTACATCAGTAGAATCCAGAAGACATGTACTTTTGTTTAATTTCATGTTTTATTGGTCTCATGCTATGCCCCAGGTCTTGATCATTTGTATATCTTTCTGAATAACGCAACAAGTGAAAAAGTCCTGTGTATATACCATGCTAGACAGGCATACACATTACCAAATACAGGCCATAGTCTCTGTTAACACAAAGCTACATAGCTGATTTCAAGGAAACCAAGCTGAGTTATATCAACCCACAATCTGCCCCATTATCCTGAAAGGTATTCTTTCTTCTCTTGTGTTTGTGGTTTAGTATAGTGGGATGATGAAACTACATTTACAGACTCAAACACTCTCTGCATATTCCAGTGTCTTGTTTGCTCTTTTAACAGCTACCAAACGCTGTGCAGACGATTTTACTAAATAATCAACAATCACTCCAAATTCAGAACTGATATTCCTGTCCTTGGGGAAATGCTACCAGGGACAAACATATCCCCGGTGCAGCTCTGAGCCTAACACATTTGGCCCACTGACCACAAAGTGCACTGCCTCCAATTACCTTTTCTCTCTTGCTCTTATCTCAATGTACTGAATCTGCACTTATCTTAGTCCCTTCCTTTTATCTAAAATACTGTAATCTTCCAAGTCCCCTAATGCAGTTCATGGTTTGACTCCTGTTGTTCTCATCTAATATTATCATCCCTTTCTGTGTTTTACTTTCTTCCTTTTCCTGAAGCACTCCCACAAGCACCAGAGTCTTAAAAAATCACTGCTGTTTACATAGTTTATTACTTTCCATCATTTCTTATGATTCTCCTGCAGCATGTCTTTCAAATAATTATCTCTGTGATTTACTGTATCAGTCATATAACCTCCTTCTTCCTGTACTAATCAGCTCTGGAATATCTACTTGGTAGAGCCACATTGCCCCTGACAGACTTTTTCCCATCTCTGTGCTTCCTCACTCAAGCATGCTTGGATCACGTTCTCTCTGGCCTTCTACATGCACGCAGAGCTCCTCACCAGATCTTCCAGGGCAGACTGATTCTGGCTGGCCAGGAAGCAGCCTAAACTGCAGATTTCAGCAAATGCCTCAAGCTCTGAGGAGCTGATTCCTGTGCAAAAAATCTCTTTCCGCCTCTATTCAGGTCGTGTAGCCAATACGCCACTGCCCATGCAAGGTTTTGACTGAAAGCCGCCATAGAGAGCCCTTTGCAGTACATCTAAAATACTCAACACTCTGTACCCGAGCTTCTACCAAGTGCCACTGTACTGATGAGCAGACTGTTCTCTAAAATACCATGGGCGAGTGAAGAATTGATTTAAACTACCTTGAGATAGATCAGCTGAGTCCTATCACTGAAGGGAGGGGGAAAGAAAATAGTGAAATCTCAATTCTTTCCTTTTTAGGGCAGCAGCAAAGAAGTACCATAGCCTGTACTGTAAATTACACAGCAAAAAAAAAGCTATTTTGGACACCAATTCTCTACCTGGTTTCTTGGGAAGTAATTGTGGAAAGTGATACATATAGACATTCCTTCTGAAACAAAGCCAATAATAGCTACTCAAAGAGTACCAAAACACCTTGTCCCCCCAGATCCAGTCAGTGGCAGTAATTACTTCTCTGCCACACAACTAAAAAGCATAGATATGGGCATATGTGCCCACAGAGCTGTGCAAGAGCAAAGACACAGAACTACAGCTTACCAGATCCAAATGCTTGACAGTGACCCTACCTCAGGGGTACCTTCCTGTAACTCATTTAAAAGCTTATTTATAACTAATAAAATTTCAAGGTACACTGACTATTTTTGAGGTCAGTCCAATGAAGGACAATACAGCAGTATTAAAGACATGATACCTTGCTAGAGTAAATACTGCTACAGTTTTGGAGAACCAGATGTATGGATACCTTCTTGGAGTTTATTTACCCTTTGCATGTTGTGGCATTTTCACACAAAAAATGTTCTTTAGGAAAATGTCAACAAGACACTTCATAGACATTTTCAGACTATTACATAAGAAGATGGTACAGATATTTCCTTTCCACAGAAATTAAATTGGTGTTCAAGGAGGAAAGCAATATTTCAACCTCCTAAAGCAAAAGATGAAGTTAACTTTACCTACCTACACAATCATGAAAGCTGGGAGGTAAGGGACAGCACTTTGCTGATGCATTTCTGAGTCTCAGGAATCAGGCAGACAGATCTGGGTAATCTTGCAGTTTTAAAATGCTACTGCTCCTAGCTTTCCATCCTGCTGCTCTGGCAGAGATTACTGCTCTCGTAGCAGAAGTAACAAAAGACAATGCACTGTAGTTCCCTCTTCTGTAAGAGCACAGGGAGGGCAGGGCTCAATTCTGTATTGCAGATGCTCTAGTTCTCAGCCTGGTATCTTAGCAAAATGCAGTGGACTTTGAACTGGAGTTTCTGAGGCACAAGCATCTGCTTTCAGCTGCTACCTCCTTTCCAAGCTTAGTAGCCCCTGATTTAAAACCAAACCAACAAAACCAGCAAAAAACAAACCAAACCAAACAAAACCAACCAACTAAAAACAACAACCCCCTCCAAAACAAACAAACAAATAAAAACCAACAAAACCCCCAAAAACCAAAAAACACAAACACACAACAGAAAAACCCTCAGACAAGCAAAGAGAACTGAGAAATTAATTTCCTAGGCTCTTATCGCTAGATCCTATGCTCTTATGCTAGTGGAATAATCCAAAGTGATGATTCTTACAGTATAAGACACCATATTAATTAAGATTCCCAAAACATCTTTGATGGAGATGGTTTAGGAAAGTCCTCAGTACTATTAATGTGAACACTGAATAGGGCTGTTTATGGGTGCTATTACCTGTAATACATGAACTGAAGCTAATGCTCTTCAGAGAAGAAAGCACAGCCATTAACAACTCAAAGATTTCCTCATAATACCTTTTGTACACATTGATCTATTTCCTGCTATTAAAAACCAACCAAACAAAAAACCCACAAAGTAGGCAAAAATATTTACTAGATGACATTGTCTTGTGAAGATGGACTTGCAGACCAAACCAATCAGATGTCAAGGGCAATAAAACTCTAAGCATTAATGCCTGGGGAATAGTCCCAGGTAGTAGAGAATCCCAAAGATGAAAAGACTCTGAGCAAGAGGCTCTTTACAGGGAATTTCTGGAGAAAAACAATCATTTCTGTATCCCAGTTTCCCCATGTAACCTCAGCAGACCACTGCAAGAAAAGCCAGCAGATTTGGTCTGAGAATTTACAGAGAATGTAACATTAAGCTTTGTACTGTCACCGGTGCATGAGAAAGACTGGTGTAACCTGGGAGAAAAGGTCAGGTTCTTTGCCATGGAAGTCATATCCTTCAAGCAAAATCGGTCCATTGTCCTAAACTTGTAACCGTAACTCTCTCAAATGGGTTCTGAGGGGATCTGCCAAGTCCTTCGCTAACTTCACCTGTGTTCAGCTACCGGTGCGAGAGAACTGTGATGGCAGATAAAACTTGAGCCCCTTCAGCTGTTCCGCTGTGCTGGGTCTTCCAGCGATGCCTTCCGACTTTGCTTCACAGCAGCTCTACCGTGGGCTGCCCCACTGCTCTGCCCAGCACAGAGACAAACGAACAAACACAGACAAGCTCATTCTACTACAGCGCCTACTAAAAATGGGTGAAAGCTGTATATTCCCTCCAGTTGCGGCACAGCTTGAAAACAAAACCAAAATACTCCCAAACCAACCAAATGAAAACCCAGCCCCCTCACGCCAGCCCCAAACACCCCACATTCAAATCCAGTAAGGTATTAAAATTCCCTCTGAAAATGCATAACTGTTCTTACTAAGAATCAATCCCGAAATTTACATAGACCATCCTCCTTCCTTTTGTCAGTCAAATACAATGCTTTGGTAATCTAACTCCTGGCTATAACTCATATATACACACACATGAATTGTACATAGTCCTCACCTTTTTTCTTTTTCTCCTTTTTTTTTTTCCTTTAATTATTTTTTCTTTTATTTTTCTTTTTTTTTGTTACACTTTGCAGCAAGCCATTCTAGGCACTGGGAACAGAGCATCCTCTCCTCTTCCCAAAGAATAAGCTTTCTGCAGGGGCCTCTCCAATCTAAATGGCTAGGAATCCAATACACAACGATCTTGCAGAAATCAGCTGCCAGATTTATTATTCTATCTGAAAACCTCAAACAAAAAAAAAAAAAAAAAAAAAAAAAAAAAAAAAACAAAAAAAAAAAAAAAAAAAAAAAAAAAAAAAAAAAANNNAAACAAAAAAAAAAAAACAAAAAACAAAAAAACCCAAACAAACAAACAAAAAAAACCCCAACCCCCAAAAAACAAACAAATAGTGGAATAAAAATAGACTTTAACTAAACCTCTTAGGTATATTTTAGAAAGGGTTAATCAGCTCAGTGAAAGACTTTTTTGTCTTCTGCTGAGAGATCATGTAATGTTGGTCTGACTGCTTGTTTAGTTCAGTGAGTCACTACCATATACAGATATATATATATTTTTCTTCTTAAATATTACACATTTGATGCAACTTTTAAATCTTTTTTTTTCCTTTTTTCCAACCCCTTTCCCAAATACCCACATCCTGCCACAGGCAAGAGGCACTCTGTGCTGACATTAAAGAACCAAAACCAATCCAAGGACTTTTCATCAAAGCATGTTTCATTTGAACCTTATTTCAATGGAAACCACAATTTTTTTAAACAGTATTACTCAACGTTTTCCCTTTCCTTTTTGCTAGTTCTGCAATTTTAGACTTCTTTTCCTCGGCTGATCACCAAGTATTTAAGTGCCATTGAGACTTACGGATGACAGAATTAGGTGGTATATTAAGGCATATATAATAAAATACGCTGTCTCATGGATATGGGTAAATTAAATACCTGCCCAAGTGTTTTTTATTCACCTGTGGTTTCTAGTGACCACTTCTTTACTTTTGATTAAATGTGTATTAAAATATTAATAACTTAAGTAGTGTCTTAACTGACAAAGGATAGAAGATTAACCCACCACCTAGGACTGTCTTTGAAATCCATCCATTATGATGAAAATTTCTCTTGTTGTTTTATAGTTATGTATTTATTTTTCTCCCGCTTCTTGGCAATCTAGGAAAATGAGGTACTTCATATAACAACTATTTAAATTTCACTGGGCACAAAATGAAATCCAGATCTTACCTCCATCTCCACCCCTTCAAACCATGAATTATTGTATTTCAAAAAAGGTGCTCATAAATATTTTAAACTTTTGGAGTTTTGTCAGGGCTTTTTGTTTTTGTTTTACATACAGAATAGCATGTGTGGTTTGTGTTCAAGTTAACCCCTCTTAAAAAATAAAACAATTTGAAAAAATAACAAAACAACAACAACAAAAAAACAAAAAAACCCTCAAAATTTAAATTCTCTTCCAAGCATATCCGATCACATTTACATTTAGTGTCCAAAACAAGTTGATTGGTAACACCAGTGCCAGCACTACAACGTCATACAGCAACTTCATGGTATTCTTTGACAGTTCGTTTCTGTTCCACCGAAAATTACGAAAGGTTCTGCAGAGCTTTCCTTAGCAAGCTGAAGCTTACTAGTCATTTGTGGATGCGCATAAAAGCTGCTTATAGCACAGCTATGGCGTAAGCTATTTTCTAAGCAATAAATGGTTCAAGTCATCTATTTTGTCCTGAAATGCTACCTGTAGTTACAGCATTGCTTATAAATGGTCATAGTAAATTCAGCATCAAAGAGAATATTACAGAAAAAGACAGCAGCAGAAGCATTAGCATTATCTAGTATTTATATATGTTATCAACATAACACAGCAGTAAAAGGTTTAAATGCATATTAATGGGTACCGTGTCTAAAAATTACTAAAGTACCTATTTAGTGTATTGGATATTTTTCTCAAGGAGTGCTTGCTGTGTCTAAACAGCATAATTAGATATGTGACTTAGTACAGTTAATTCCTATTGATTAAATAACTTATTTATGCACCAAAGGAAATGGAAGGATACAAAATGTTTTCTCCCTCCTGATCATGATCCTGTATTTAATGCTGACATGATCATCAGAAAGCCTACCCTACGTAATTACTACTCTCAAATGGATCTTGAAAAATCAACACTATAGCATGGGCCACATATGTATAGCAATGTGGCACCACATACAGCATACAGCTTGCAGTCTGAAGTCAGGGATTTTGCTGCTTGGTCACTGTACTTATGGCCAGTCTGTCATTAAATAGGACCTTTCTTTTTTTTTTTTTGAGGTCATACCAAAAAAAAAAGAAAAAAAAAATATTAGGAAAACTATCTGGTTGTTCTCAGAGGCAAGGTACAAGGTCTGCCACTGGAAGCTTCTAAATTAAATGCTATGGTATATGCTTTGCTTCTCTTTTATAACTGCAGAAAGACAATTAAGAATGGCAAGAAACAAATGCCCTAGGCAAGCTGTGCTGATATCATCATCAAGTGGTTATTTTGCACAATGAGAATTAACTGTACTATGGATACCCAGAGAAAATGTACAATATCTTATGCTGATATGAAACAAAATGGACATGATATAGCTTTTTTTTTTTTTTACTTAAAACCTGTATGTTCCCTTCCCAAACTTAAGTAAAAAGCAAACCCACCCTTTTCCTCCTGTTACACAGAGTAACGTTTAGGTTCCAACCCTCCCCTTTCAAATAAAGTGCGCTGTCCATGGCAGACCATAGGAGTAATGCAACAGGAAAAGCCCCTTTTAGTGTACTATTTAAAAAACAAACTGAAGTCGATTCAGCTTTCCTCTGGGTCTTGGGAAAGAGGAGAAGCTTAAGGGAGGGGGAAACATCCCCTTCACTGTCACTGTTGTTAATAGACGTAGCCTTCGTTATAGGGGTGGGTGTTGCAGCAGCCTCCGTCCTGCATGTAGACCATGCTCTCGTCAAAGTGGGACAGAGGCACAGTGTCCTCCTCATTGATGTGGCGCTCCATGTCAGTTTTCAGTAAGGGGCGCTGGTTGTCCGGAAAAGCCATGGAGAAAAGCGCTTCAGGGTCGCAAACAAACTTGTAGACATATCTTTCTCCAGCCACCTTAAGACAACAGAAGGGGAAAAAAAGTGCAGCATAAGGCCTCGTGTTTTGCAACGCCAAGTTCAACAGTCTTGTAAAGAACTCACCTTTGTTACACAATTAATAATGTGACAGCAGAACTGGTAAGGCAGTGACCTAGCAAAGACAAGAGGGACCTGCCAAAGCAGACTGTGCAGAATGCTCTTGATTTTGCCACATGTGACATCCTGTTGGAAGATGGACTAAGTATTCTACTTCTAAACATTTGTTTGCAATCATTTCCTACACTTAACCACAAATGGAACTGTTCTTATTGGAAAATGTAAACAAATTGTCACTACAGTGGCAAAATAAAATTACGCACTCTGTGTGCGAAGTGGAAAAAAGAATCACATTGCACGATTGAGATCTGGATTTCACTTTACACAGATTGATTCATTCATACGTACAAAAGCACTTTAGTTACAGTGCATGCTGATTGTACAGGGACAGCGTAATCAAATACGTAGGCTAATATGTACTTAGCAATTGCTCATGCAAAGCTAGGACATTTGGATTTGCTTATGGAGGGGCAATTTGTCCAAAGATCCTAAAGTTTTCCCTTAATCGGAAACAGTCTTACATGTCTATGCTTCAATTTCCTAAATGTTAGAAAATGATAAAAACAACACAGAAATGCTGTCTTATTACAAACAAAAACCAGAAGTCAACAGTGTCTTCTCAAGCACCTTAAAAACTGAGCGTAAAAATATGCATTATATTGCATGTTCATAATTTACTAAATTATTTTAAAATAAAGATCATATTATTCGCTTCTTACAACTCCAGCTACCACATCAGTGAAGTGAGTTCGTGAGGATGGAAAAAAGTGTTGCAAACTTAACTCTATTCTTATGGATGCAAAATAAGTTGAAGCACCTCCTTAAATTTTCAGCTTATGTATTCTACAAATAGAATTCTGTGGAAACTATATCTATTTTTTACAACAAATTAACATCAGCAAGTTTGATAGACTATAGGTTGCATTCTGAAATCAGACTTTTACATAACCTGCTTTCATTGCTTGACTTAAAAAAAAAGGAGGGAAAATATGCATACAAATTTTGCCATAAAGCAATCTGTTTTGCATATACAACTCCCATTAGTTTTTAACATACACAAACTGGCCAGATGGAGTGATCCCGGGACAAACCTGAAACATTGCTATGTCAGAAAAATAAGCACACAAGCTAGCTTTCAAAATGTGTGTTAAACACATTCTTGTAGATAATAAAGTAGTAGTTTAGGAGGTAGCAAGCTAGCTGTCAAAAGTACTTGTAAACTTTCCATGTTAAATGGATGTGTGGGTTGGGGCAGCATTATCAGCCTTCTGGTATTTCTATCCCCACCTTTTCAACTTGCTTCACTCTGCTACTTTTTTTTTTTTTTTTGCCTCTCTGCTCCCTTTGAAGAATGCTGGCAGCAGAGTTGCCTGTGCTGCTGAGCTGTAACCTGCACGAAGGAACTCCTCTGCCTGAAGCACCAGCCAGCTAAACCAAGAGTTTCTGCTTCTCCCCTATCGGACCCGTATTTCCAATCCACTTTACAAAGACTCAGTGCACAGTTACGTGACAGGCAAAAATGCGTGAGGTGCTGAGCTACTGAAGAACCATAAGCAAATACTATCCCAGATCATTGTCCAAGTTGACTCCTGGATAGTGAAAAAGGAGTGCACTGCAACAATCCCATAATCTAAGCAAGAGAACTTGTTAAGACTTCACAAAATCTACTGGAAAAGTTGCCCAGTAACTTGAGCTGAGACCATTGTTTCTGTTCATGGAAGTGGCATACGGCAAGTTTACACATGTTCATCCTCACTGGTCACAGGACCAGTGTGAAAAGACATGGAAAAAGTTCTGCAGTCCAAGTTGTTTATTACGATCTTTGATCACACGTGGCAGCTTTGTAGATACAGCAGACAGGTCTCTCCTATTGATTTCTCAGTGAATCTAAATAATACTACACATGCAAGATTTAAAAGTACATATATAAATCAGCAAGCCACAGTAGGAGGATGGATTGAATACTGTCAGCAAGACTAGACTGTAATATATAAATTATTGTTAAATATTTCTCCTAATTCAGTCTATTATAAATATTAAATTCCATTCAAAACCAGCATTATTACAACACTACTGGTAAAAATATTGAAGTATTTGGTATTTTAATAGGTATAATTATTCTCACCTATCTTGCATTTAGTAAAGTACCCAAGCACTGGGCAGTTAATTTAGATCTGCAAAACATTAATCATACTGTACTCTACTGTTTGCCTTTCCCAGCTGCCAGGAAGCTCTTTTGGATATTTTTGAATGTTACTTCTTTCCCTATACTCATGAAATGCATTGTGGGAACTAAAACCACATATATTTTTTACACAGAAAAAAAAAAAAATCTTAATGCATATGCTGGACCTAGTAAGTCAAAAAGCTTTTTGTTTGCCTAAACAGATGAAAAAACTACCCAAACCATGCAATTACAAGTAGTCCTTGTAAACTGACCTAGGGATTAACATGCAAGGCTCTGGTGAAAAGTAATACAAAATTAGCTACTCACCTTTTGCATGATTCCCTTTTCATAGTAATAGCGAAGCGATCGGCTAAGTTTATCATAGTTCATAGCTGGCCTGTTTTTCTGAATCCCCCAACGACGTGCCACCTGCACAAAAACGGATTAGCAATGATTTGTTAAATGCATTTAACAAGCAGATCTTATAATCAGATACTTTATTTGGGGGTGCAGGAGGGAAAACCCTGCAGGTGCAACAAATAAGAAAAGTTGCCATGACCTGAACTTCCCACATACTACCACGAATTTTAATTGGATGTACAATATCATTAAGCTTGAAACAGACTTGTTTGCAAATGTAGTGAAGGGTTAGGGCTTTTCTTTGCCTTTTACTAACGAAAACCAATGAAAAAAATAAAGCCATACAAAGAGATTATGGACAAAAAATATTTAGCAAGTTCCATCAGAAAACTTTCACAAAACCTTCTTTAGTTAGATGCTATGGATAATTGTACTATCCCTGCCTTTTCTTTGCTGTCAGAAAACTAAGTTATTTTAAACACACATGCATACACACTTAGTTCATGAACTAATACAGACTGTACTTGGAATGACAGCAATGTTGAGATTATTAGGAGATACAAGTCAAAAGAAAACTCCCAGTCTTAAACATTACTTCAGCATAAAAAAATGAATTATCTGAAGAGGCAGAGTAATCACTTGGAAGAACTATACGGTGGTATGAAGAATGGGACAGAAATTTCATAGCTGCAGTCATATAATTTCCCTTAAAAATAACAATAAAAAGTGAATTGCAAGTAACTCATGAAACTATTCCATAGAGAACAATATGCCTTCTGCTCTGACTTATGTTTTCTACTTGACTTTATGCTTCCTGTTTTATTGTTGAAGACAGTTTTGGACAAAGCAGCCTTTTGTTTAAAGAGTTTAACTTCTTACTCCTCACCTGAAATTTCATTCGGTTATTGGTGACATTTCAATTACAGTCTGTAAAAATGACTATAATATCACCAGAGGGAAAAAAAGGCAGAGCTGATGAACTCTTTAAAGCACATTTTATAAAAATGATTGAGAGGTGCATATGCATACAGCTCTGGAAAAAGGACAGAGTGGCCAAGCAGCTTCTCTGCAGACTGCTCTGTGAAACTTCCCATAGGTGTCTGGAGCTTTTTGATGCAAGCCATGACAACATGCAGCACTGCGCAAAATCCATTATGTCAACCTCCACCTGGACAATAATGTCTAAAATTTATTTTGAAAGCATTATTTCCTTTCAGTGGTGCAGCTTTTCAGGCTTATGTAAATTAAAACAGCTCTGCTAACTTCAGCTACATTTTAGCTGTACTGAAACACACCTCCAATCATGTAAATTTATTCCAGCTGCAGATTTGGCCTAGATGTCTAACTTTGATTCACCTACTCATTTTTGTAACACATAACCACATCACTCTTTTTTTTTATTCTTTCCAAGGTTTTTTTCTGCATTGATCAGAGTCCTAAAGACCCCAATATAACAGGTTTGCAAAATAAATACACAGCAAAGAGAAACAAGTAATGGTTAAGAATATGTTACATTGTGTGACATTTTGACACTCCTAAACAAGCACAATCAGATCCAGTTCCAGACCCTGAACTGCATAGCATTTACCTAGTCCTGCCCTGTGGAAGGGATTCTGGCTTCTACCCTTCCACCCCACCTTCCGGCTGAAGGTTGCCATCCCTGTGATAAGCCTGCAAAAATGGACCTATGCCCAATTCTCAGGCTCCGTAGTTCACAGTTACTTACTTTCTGAATGCACTATGGCACTCCAGGAGCTGATACATATTCATTTTTGTTGTCACTCTTTCTACAAGGGCATAAACCTCCAGTAAGGAATGGGATGGAAAGGTCATGTCACTGACATGCTAACCTGCCATAGCAGAACCAACAAGCTCTTTGATTTCCCGTCAATTTACACTTGGCAACCAACAAAATTGTGCAACTTCCCATAGGCTATTCTTATTTTAATCAACTGTTTCTGTCAGATTCATGACATTCGTATGAAAACAACTTAAGCTCTTTTGTACTCCTAAGAACACACAGAGTGAGGCAAGCTTCAAGCCTCCTCCAGATCTCAGATGCAATGCTGCTCAAAAACACAAAACAACTTCTACATAGCCAGACATACAGATGAACTTAAATTCAACTTAAATTAGAATATCCAGTTCTTCAGGGAATTACACAATAAGGAAGCCTTAGGGGTTTGTTACTTTCCTTTCCTTAGCTAATAAAATGTATAAAGTTTTTGCACCATCTACTGGAAACCATTTCCCAATAAAACTCTCCAATCTTGAAAAAATTTGGACCTACCTTAAAGACAAGACAAAACTAAGATAGTGAAAAATGTGAGACTGGAGTAGGGGAGAAAAATTAGATATATCATTCACCAAAACCAAAAAAAAAGACTTTCCAAAGATTTCACTCTGTTCCGGGACAGGTTACACAACTAAGGAAACCATGTAGCCTGCGAAGGCTGCGGACTTGCCAGCAAAGTTTCAGTATCATATTGACTAAGATGGTTCCCAGCTGAAATCCTCACACACACAACACCAGGATCTGCCGGGGTGACTATCACTAGAGGAGGGATGCTCAGACAAAGCAGAGCCAGCAAAGGGGTCCTTGCAGCAACCTGCTCCTCAGCCAGACCACACTGGCAGGGAAAGGGACATCAGTCCTGACACCACCCACAGCTACTCCAGCACGTCCACAGAGCTGTTAGCAGACAATGTAAGTAAAATGTAAGAAAGCTTTCAGACTGCTGACGCCAGCAGATAGATGGCAAACAGCAGAAATAGCTGGTGGAATGCAGAAGCAGCCATACACCCCCGAGCCTTCCCACTCAGCTCCAACTCAGGGATCCTGTCAGAAAATTTGCTGTGGTCTCCTCTATTAGCAAACCCTATTCAAGGGGCAAAAAAGTAAAGCAGAATGATACTGCTGTTTGACAACCCTGATTAAATCCTCCGCATCAATTTTACAACAAAATTCACATACACCTGATCTTCCAACAGTTTGCAGGACAGTTTAGAATACAGGCTAGGTTACGTAACATTACCTAGTCCAAAACAGTTTACATAAAACATTCAATTTATTCCTGTTTATCACACAAATGAACTAAGCCACGCTTCAGCAAATGTTCATGAATATAAGTAATTTTATATACCCCATGAGTCCTTCATGCTTCAGAAAAGCCATACATGTGCATGAGTGTTTGCAAGCCTAGGATCTAAGCATGTACTAAACAATCTAATGATTCAGATAAGCAGGAAGATTCTGAAGAAAACTGTAAGAAAAGGGAGCTCTATATAATTCTGATCGGATTTTTCTGCCCAACAGTCTTAAACCTCCTCCTTTGTCATGTGTCAGGCTTGGGGTACTTCACTCTACAGCCTAAAAGTTTCAAGTTCCCACATCTTCCCTCTGAAGGACAGTTGGTGAAAGACTAGTAAGTTTTCAAAGGATTTTGGAACGCAGTTCCATCCATAAAGTGATTCTGAGAAATGTGGACCACACAATTAATTTATTTAGTTATTTAGTAACTCCAGTATTTGCAATATTTTTATTATTTTGTGTGACTAGGAGTCAAGTCTCTGCTTCACTACACCTCTAACTAAAGCACTTCTCTTGCCATCCTTTCTGTCACCCTTCTACAGCACTACTGAAGGTAAATACTGAAGGAAAATAAGGCCTAAGTCCAAAGGGGCACAATTAAATTTGCAGGATGGGGCAGTGGATATGAGAGCATGCCATCTGTCTAACTCACCTCCTCTGGCTCAATCAGCTTGAATTCCATGCCTCGGCCAGTCCATGCTATGAAGTGAGAGTTTGATGGGTCATCAAGAAGAGCTACCAAGAACTGCCAGAGCTGAAGCGAGCCTCGCCGTTGATACGTGGGTCCTTCACGGTACATGCCTGGCTCCTGTTTGACATCACCTGCACACAACAACAACAATGTTAGAGGAGCAATGCCCTGAAACACCATCGCTTGGTTTGTCAGATGAACTGGGGAAGCAGTCATTAGGTTTAACAAAACAGAGGGAAGAATCAGCCACCCTCAAATGCAACATTCCCCTGTTTGCTGGGGACTTACAAGAACATATTCATATACTAAAAAGCACTTAAATTCATTCATGATTTATGGAAGTCTCACTAAGCTTCTCCCCATGTAGTTTTGATACATGCAAATCTCTCGCAAACCATTTTGTAATATCCTCTCTCTGAAAGAACATAAACTATTTTTGAAACAACCCTGATATGTGAAGAACTGTGTTAGTGTACTATACGTTGCACAGGCCCCAGTTTTGGTAATGTAATGTATGCTTCATAAAGCTGCAAAACCCTATTGAGTGAAGCTTCTCTTACATGTAAATGCTTCTAAGGAAAATTTGACAAAGTATTTGACTTGGACTTAAACAGCATGGGCTTTATGTATAGGCATGTAAATCCTGCAGATATGAGAGTTCCTCTGTGGCATATTGGACTTGCATATAAGCACAAATTACTTTTACTCATATCTACATATTAAATTAGTATTCCCCCTGAAAAGCAATACATTAATTTTTCAAAAAATTTAAGTCTAGAGAAACCTTTTAAAAAATATCAGTAACATTCTACTAGGTGTTTCACAAATTGCCAATGACAAAACCATCCTGCTACATCCAAACCGTCCTTGTTGTTTTTAAATCATATTCATGCTGAACAACTCATGCAAATAATAACAGCTGAAAGGTCTGATGCTAAAGCAGACAGTATTTTTTTCTCCACACAATGACTACAATCCTTCATATACTGGTAAAATTCCTCATTTCAACTATCAGAACAGCAAAAGCCTCCAATAAACCGTGTGGCCTGCTTAGTAAGGAAAGTTAAGAATTTACATTCAACCACAACATTAGGATGCTCTGACAGCCATTACAGAATGGCTCTGTGTAGAGAAAGGCAGAATAATAATATTAAAAATTGAGCACTTCCTTTTGTAATCAGGAAAGAAAATTGAGTCAATAGCTGTGGAAAACAAATAAATCAACACAAGGCTTTTTCGTTTATGTGAGGTTCAAGTTCCAGTCCTGAAAGGCCTTCTTTTCCAAGAACATGGTTTTTTTCTTGTAATGATAGCTGAGCAATGTGCAAATAGCAAGTGCAGTATTACACAGGACAGATTCTTTCCTTGTGCAGATCTTTGATTTCAAATGAAGCAGCTGAGAATCTACTTCTGAAACATCGTGTAGTCCTGGGCTTATCCAGCTTTTGCTTTACTGGACAGAATATGATGACACATCGGCTATTTTTTCCCTCAAAACATCATGCCAGAAATATAAACACACCTATTTGCATTATGATATCAATCTTCTAGAGTACAAGGTGTTCTCTCGACGGACAGTCACAGGAACCAGCAGCAGACTGCTCGCTTTGCAGGCACACCAATACTTCCCAACATTTATTTCTTTTACTGTATTTGTATTTATTTTTTATTTTCATTCCCTTCCCTGTATAAAACCCAAACTAACCAAAAGATTTTTCAGGGAAGACACAGAAAAATGCTACTCCTAATGAGTTTTAACTTCTTGTAGTACAGGGTCTGATCTCATCCCTATAAATGTACGTATGAATTTGACATTGGTGCTCAGATCAGATCCACAATCATTTGTGGGGAACAAAAAAATACCTGACACGATGTGCTTTTAAAAAAGAAAAAAAACCCAAGCAAGTTCACGTTACAAAGCCTGGGTATAAAGTAGACTTTCAATAAATCACCCTTTCTATGAATATGTCAATGCAGTGACAATGCAATACTGGATTGAGTAATCTTCAGTTAGGTCTAAAATTGTTTAAAATTCTTAACTATTTCTTACCAACACCAAAATACATGTGATACTCTGTTTGAAGAATGTGCAATTCTTTAGGTTACTTTCATTTCAGAGTCTCCAGATCTTCAGGAAACACAGTAAATGCTGCTAAACATGCAATAATTTTGTAATCCATAAGTGATTCTCAGGGGAAAACAAACAAAATAAAGCAGGACACAGACACCAATTCTCCAGCTCTACTTTTAGCCAGGCTCAGAAATTTGTTCACAAGTTTATAAGGAAGATTCTAATCTTTCCTGCTAAAATAAATAAAGCTGGACATACACACGCTAACACAAAAGCTGCACTAACAACTCTACACCAGCATGCATACACTAACATAATGCCATTTAGCAAATTTAAGTAATTGGTCTCCAAATTACTTCCCAAAGTTGCAGACTAACAGAGTCCCTGGCAAGAAATATGGGGTCCATCTACTTTGCCTATAATGAAATAAATCTGAAATGAACTGAGTTACACCAGGAAACTGATTTTACATCAGAGTATCTGAGGATAATTTGGATTATTTATTTTAATTGACCTCAGAATTCCCCTTAAAAAAAAAATCTGATGTAATTGGTAGTGTTGTGAACAGGGCATTGATTTCTTATAAATCCTACTGAAAAATAAACCACTAGTACATTCAAACTATTGCAAATACATTGGCACAAACACAAAAATGCCCTATACACTCACTCCCCACTATTCATCACTTCACAGACAGCAAGACAAGAGGCTTAATCCTCAGTAAAACCAAAGCTGCTGCCTTCTCTGCTGTTTTGTTAATTATAAGAACAGCTTTCATTAAATCTCAAACAACAAGCAGTATGTGATCATCAGTGCAATGGAAATCCTCCTATTACTTCCCAACAGTACAGGAACTGAGCTCCTCTGCCACAAATCTGGGTGCAGCATCTTTTGCTGGCAAAAGTCGAATGACATCCTATTGAAGAGGAGACTTTGGTTTCAAGAGACAAAGGTCAGCTTTGGTTGGGCGCACCACAAATGGTGTGTTAAGGAATCCTAAATTGGAACGTTACTGGGCTTTTTTGATCAGCAACAGAGAAAAGTCCCTCATCTCTTTCTTTTTCATCTCCCTGCACAGGAAAAAGAGAGATGTGTCATACATACCGTCAAACTTCTCTGGAACAACACAAGTGTCATCATAAAACTGCCTAGGTCCCTTTTCATACATACAGCCTGTAAGTTAAAAAGAGAGAGATGTTTATATAAAAGATGCATGGAGGAAAAAAGAGATCACAGGCTTAATGCCAGAGGGAACACTAAGTTATACAGGAACCAGATTAATGTCCAACATCCTTTACACACCGCCCAATCCTAACATTTTGGCCTAAGTACAAGGGTGTTTAATTAACGTGTTCATTCCCAAAAGACTGTTAATCTCCACCTGCTAAAATGAAAAAGTACCCATTTTTCTCTGATTTATTACAAAATGTTTGTCTCATTTCCTGTTTGAACTAGCATGGCTTTGACTTTTAACCATTAGTTCCTGCAGGTCTTCTCCCTGCAAGACTAAAGAAATACCACTCGGTATTTCCTCCTCACACAGAAGGCACCCCCCCC
>VZRN01003861.1:2302018-2348151 GCA_013397935.1 Dasyornis broadbenti | reverse complement strand
CCCCCCCAGCTCTTGATGTTCCTTCCAGTTAAGATCATTCTGTAAAATTTTATTTTGTCATTAAAAGATGCTCTGTACAACCCAGCAGTGTTTCTAGCACATCCTTCTGTACACACTCCTACTATTCCCTATGATACTGATGTTTTGCTTAACTTGAACTGTATTGCATATCAGTATCAGTCTCACCAGTGCTTCTGAGTGAGACAAAACATCTCCTCCTCTCCTGCCACCCTCTGACCCTCCTTTTGACTGCCTAAGTGCTACAGAAGGCCTTTTTTGCCTTAAGGTTACAGTGCTTGCTTGGGCTGGTTTTCCACTGTGAAGCTGAGGAAGAAGAGGCCCATCTCAAAATCCTTTTCCCCCAATATACTGTTTCCTGGTTCCACAGGCCTGGTCTACATTCATGTATTAAAAGACCATTTTGTTTAATGTGCCCAGATTACCAAACAATTCAAATTGCTTTGTGTGACTGCCGTGTCCTGCCTGTTATTTACCACACTATCTTTGTGCCATAAAGTTATCTATTAACTTTGTTCCATATCTTTACTGAAAATATTGAATAGCAACACTCCTGATAACAATTCCTACAGAACTATAATAGAAACAATCCATTCAGAGATGATTGCCCAGTGACAGCCTCTTTTAGATCTGTCAGTTGGCCAGGTCTTAATGTATTTAATGTGTACTTCGTTGATATTGCTTTGTGCTAACTTCTTAATCAGAATGTAATGCAGAGGCAAATTGAATGCCATAAAAAGTCTAACTATATGATACAAACATCTTTATCAGTCAAACTTTTATTTTCAGCAAAGAATAGAATCAGATTTGACATGACCTTTACTCTGTAAAATTATGTTGATTGATTTCCAAATACAGAAAAATATTTAGCAAACATCACTTCTTTTTATACGTCATTCATAACAATTTTGCCACCTCCAACTCCTTATGAGAGCCTAACACAGCTAAGATTGAGTTTCCCCTATCTGTGCTGTGATTAAAACTCAAAATCTTTTGCCACTAGCCCTGTGGTTTGTGGATTTCTTCTTGATGTCTCTCACCTCCCTTATCAAGCTTCTATACTTCATATAATTTCATATAACTAGACTTAGAAATTTCCATCTCCTGCTTCACCTTCCTTGTTAAACACTATCATTTATTTCTTTTTTTTTCCTGTCTTTATTTCAACCCAGAAGCAGATGGGATTTTAGCCAGATGTGTTATCTTTCCAATCCTGTCTACACTAGCAAATGAAGTCTTCCTGAAAGACTTTGATTCACACACATCTATCTGGATTCTCATCAATCTCAAAATGAGATTCCTCATGTTTGTAAAATTTGCCCATTGGAAGAAAAACAAACAAACCCTGCACAAACAAGCAGAAAATAATATATTGATAAGATAGAGAAACTAAAACAGGACAGTGGAGGGTACAACCTCTCTTCCAGTTGTCTTAGTTCTGTTGGACTTCTTACTTTTAGTTCATATAAAGTACTTTCACTCATAATTATTAGTTTTGACAATTATGTAAGCTCTGTCCTATTGAAATCATTGGGAATTTTGGTACATATCTCAATTTGGGCATAAGATGCATCAAAACATTGCAAAAATTGCAAACCTTCACTAAATTTAAAGTATAAAATGGATTACTTAACACAGTTAACTAAGCCTGTCACACTAACAACTGGAAAATATAACTTGAGCAGAATGGGTGAAACAGACAAATTTTTAAGTGTCTCTTCCTTTCAACTGCTAGAGACCTTGAAAAACAGAATAAGTTAAGTTCATAATATAATTGCCTCTATCCTAATCAACCCATGGCACTAAAAGAAACCACAGAAAAATCAGTGCATCAGAAACTCAAGAGTGAAAAGGGAAAGAAGGATGATGCGAGTTATCCCAGCAGCAGAATTAAACCAGTGAACTCCAAATCCCTACAGGCTTTTAAATTTTTTACATTTCCCCCATACAAAAGTGATACATAATAGAAAACTTAACTTCTGTTCTGTTTGGGTGAGCCAGGAAGCCTTCTTGCCTCATGTAAATGGAATGGCAGCTAGGCACTTCTGAAAGGAGAAGATGACAATGAAAGTCAAAAGACTGTCTGGAATTAAAAGTGTGCAGATTATCAATGAGACAGGATGCAGGCAGAAGAGCAACAAAGAAGGATACAAGTTACAGTGAGAAGAAACCTGCCAACACACAGTCAGCATTTCAGAGCAGCACACACAACGCATTGTGAAGGAGAAAATCCTGATATGAGGATCATAGATCCTATCTAACATAGGCACTTGAACTCCAAACTTTTTGTAATAAGCTTTGCTAAAAGTTGACTTCCACGGCAATTACACTTTAGACCATTCACAGACAAAAAAATCCACACCAGTGACCATGAATATTTTAAACCCTGTGCTTGTATATCTATCTTTGTAACTAATTCAACCCAAGTTTTTTAATCAATTGCACTGAAAAGACTGCCAGTCACACCGGAGAGATAGACTCTACATTAACACAAGAAATGTCAAACTGAATTTAGAATAGGAAAATGCTTTTTAGACTCTGGTTAAGGACTTGAAGGGTTAATGAAATTTCCTGCAATTGCTAAGCATTTTATCTTGGAATTTAGATCTATCTATATCACTCTCCACTTGCACATGTTTAAAAGAAAAATGACACCTTTGGAAAAAAACAAAAAACAAAAAACAAAAAACAAAACAAAAAAAAACCAAAAAAACCAAAAAAACAAAAACAAAACAAAAAACCCCAAAAACCAAAAAACCCAAACAAACAAACCAATAAAAAATACCCCAAAAAACCTGTGGGTATTCAAAGTAATACTGATATTTATTTGCTATTCACCACCTCTACTCAAATCTGCAAGAAGAATATGAAAAGCCAAATAGAACTAATGAAAAAGGTATTTTTAAAATATCTTTCTTTTTCTTGCCCGTGTCTTGCACTGTCCCCAAGTAGCCACATCCTGTGCACAGGGACTTGCAAACAGAAACACACCGTAAATGTTTGCCCTTCTAGACCCTGTTTAACCTACTTCTTGGATATCAAAAGTCTTGCTTAACAAAGTCTATTTGATCTTGTGATGAACTCCTACCCTAAGCTATGCAATCTGTTACCAGTAACTTGTAACTCTTAAAGAGATGCAAACAGAGGTCGAAAGAGCAGACATTATTTTTCCAACACTGCCTACAGACTCTTTCAGACTGTGATTCCAAATTTCACTGTTCACTGACTAGTGATGAGTATCAAAGATTTGGCAGGATAAGAAAATGAGGTTTTACACTGACTTCACAAACAAGTGAAACACAGGGCAGTAATAATAAGTTTCCTCTAACAGTCCATGGTCCCTCTTGCACATCTGTGCCAAACTCTTCATTACCTCCTCTCTTGATGAAACGCTCGGTGCCTGCCTCCTCAGGCCTAGAGAATTTCTAATGTCTCAGGCAGCTATTCTGAGCAACCACAGGAATCAGTGACTCAATGATCACCCGAGTCAAGTATAGCTCTGCAGACTAGAAGTCAAGACTACAAGCAGTGCTTCACCTGCAAGGAATCATTCATGTTACCAAGCAGATTGAATGCTAAGGAGAATGGAAAAATCTACGTAAAAAAGAGGAAGTTGTAGAACTGAAACAGATGCTATTTTCTATTTTAGGTAAAAATTCTCTAGTATTGGCAGTAAAGCCCTTTTTGACTCATGATCTCCACTCTTGCGAAGTGATAGAGGAAAATACTGAATAAAGAATTACGCACGCATCCACAAAGTTGTCTTCTTAGCCAATTTGGGCTTTCATCTCCCATGCTCCTAAGTCAATTATAATTAACATCTGGAGTCTCTTTAAGGCAAGCATTGTTTGTACCAGCATTACTTAATCTTCTGGTTAGCTTGTGCTTAAACAGTCCACAGAGGACCAAAAAAATACAGCAAGGAAGAGTTTATTTCTCGTAAAGTAACTAGAGTCTTGTTATCCTAAAGTGCTATCAGTTAATTTATGACTATCAGAGTGGGTCAGACTCTAATCAAATTGTAGAAACATTTCCAAAGTGATTATTCAATCAAATGACTAACATGGTTAATTAGGAGCCATAAACATTGCTCTGAAGTTCATCAAAGTAATGACTTGCCCAGAAAAATTACTGTTAATTAAATTGCCTGCTGCTTTCATTTCTACCTTATCTAATAAAAAGACCAACCAATGAAATTTAGTATTGCAGTTTTAAATTGTACTAAATGCTAGACTAAGACCCAGAAGTATTTTTACAGGCTAAGCGGAGCTACTTCAAAAGAAAACATTTTAGTGTAGAAATTACAGAGCAATTATATGTTTTCTTCTCCTTAAACCATTGTTTCAGACAGAAGCAGGCATGAAATACTTCCAGGGCAAGATCCAAGTGTTTGAGTAGACTGATTTATCACCTTTTTGCAAATTTTAGTCTTTGAAGAAAAATGTGCCTGATTTTAGACAAACAAGCTTATTTCAGACTGTTAATCAAATGATTCACATTATAAGGTTACATCAGCTCAAGAACAGCAGAACCCCTTTAAAAAAACCAAAACAAACTAGCTAAAAAAATGGAAATGTAAAAAAATTACTTATCTTTTATTATCAGTTTGGAATACTTAGAGGTCATTCTTCATTGCTCTTCTTATAAACAGAAACAAAGCAGTCATCTTAAAACAGTGAATGTGGTCTTATATCACGTATCATGTAACCATTTTTTTCCCAATAGGTGCTGTTTTAAAAATTATGTGTAATCTAGATACTGCAAAAATGCCTTCTTATCTGGCCTTCTTATCTTAGAAAAATAATGGAAATACGCTCTGCTATGCCTTCATCAAAATACAACCAAGCAGAAAAAGCCCAAACAGACTTACTCAGGACAAGAAAAATCTGCTATTGAATTCAAAAGGCACAGGTTCTAAGTGTCATTACCGAGAAGGACACTTGAGTGGTCCTTGGTAAGGTAGTTCACATTAATTATCTTGTCAGGATTTAAAGGGTTAGGTTGTCTCAGCCCTGTATAACTCAGAGAAGGTAAAGAATCCTTAAATCCTCTTTTCTGATTGTTTTTCAGAGATAAGGATAAGATTTCATTTCCACAATCTCACCCTGCACAGAATAAAACAGAATTTTAACCTGTGTCCCTAGCCAGAATAGACACAGGGAAGATGGAGCTTCTGCAGGCCAAGGGATGAAATGACTGACTGTATTCTATGGGATGAAGTGACTAACTGTCTTCTTCTGAATGAAGCAGAGCAAAGCAGGAACTGGAAACCTGAACGAGGAATTAGTTTTCAGTCATCCCTGTTTCTGAGCTTACACAGCCTCCCTAACTAAAGGACAGGTTGTTATGTTACACTCCAACTCTGAATTACTTCTCAGTTCACTTTATCTAAATCAGCTGAAGATCTGGAGGCCCAGGGCACGCCCCATGTGCTTGTGACAAAGCACACGGTGATACAGAGGTATTGCATTGCACACGTGCATGTGCAGAGGAAGAGACGTGCAGATGGAGGCTTAGAAGGCACAGGCCATCTGAAAAAGGGATGACAACAAGACTGGAACCCTTTTACTGTTTTCCTGCTTACTTTTCCCACGTACACTTTATTACCTAGTAAGTCATATTAGAAGCAGTTTCCATAGGGAACTGTTACAAAGGGAGTTGTTCCCCAAAACTTTGAAGGGACTTCACTGACAATTCTGCGATTTAACTTATACCATGTCCTCCTAAATTATCCTTTTGGTCTGAAAAGTAATTATGTGAATTTTGGCCCCTATTTCAGCAATTTGGAGTTTGTGTGTCTATACAGATAGACTTAAATGTGCCACTTGTCTTCCCATAGGCAAGAAATGCAGCATACACAGATTCTCTGCCTTTGTGCTATTGGGTACAGAAGGGCACGCACAAGACCCTCAGGTAGCTGGGACAAACCTGGCTCCCAGGTGTCACTCCCGTGTGCCAGCCTGATCCTGTGCTGCACGCACTGTGAACACACCAGTCATCCCTTCGGTGCCTCACAGAGCTTCCCTTGAGCAGTGCAAGCACTCCTCTGCTTCATGGACAGGTGGTTGGTGCAGTGGGAGAGATTTTTACCAAGTGCAGAGACAAAAGTAGCCTTTTAAAAATAAAATGTTCAAACTAGAACACATCATGCTTTTGGCATTAAATTTTAAACATCACTGCAAATAACTTTTCTGTTCATGGATGTCCAAGAGCACTGACAAACTGTTTACAAAGGAGCACTTCATCCAGCACTGAAACATATTCAGCCTCCTGGTGGAAAGCAGCTGTTTACCACACTATTGAGAAGTTCTGACCATCTCAAGGGTGAAGATAATAATGAAATCACCAGAAAACAGGACCTTTTTAGGTAAGAAAGGCAGTTCTTCAAACAAGATCGCAAGAAGTCGCTAAGGTAGCACCAGACATCACTAAGAAAAATGCATGATTTGTGTTTTGCGGGGAAAAAAACCAAATTATTATTTTGGATTTTTAAACCTGCAGAACACATCTAGATTAAAACTCATGTCTCCCCAAAAGGAGATATTCAGGTCAAAATACTGGAACCAATTACAGTCTCCTTATATAAGAATTGCTTGAGCATATTTCACCACTCAAATGCCATGGATGAAGTTTTAGTTCATGCACCTTTAAAAGCAGTATCCCCTCACAAGCTATGTAATGAACAGAGCCCTGCAAACTGGTAAAGTCCTGGCAATACAAAAGTTAGTATTATTTTATCAGTAGCAGATTCAGCATAAAAATGTAGGTGCACTGAAATTACATGGGCAAAACCAGACAACTTCTCTAAAAATCAATTTAAAAATTAAGCAATCTTTTCCCAAATCATTATGCAATTTAGAAACATTCAGAATGAAAGGTTTTTTTCATTTTCTCTGTCACCAGCCTTTGCGCCAGCAATCTAGGAATAAAAAAACAACTTAGAAGTATGTGCACTCATAGATACACATACACTTCCTTCTAAAAAATAACTAATTAAAAATTGTTAAGTTTAATTTCTTACACCTCACTTCACAAAAACTTGTCAGAGAATTAGGTTTGGCCCTACCAGCTCATGTCTAAGTGGAAGTATTACACACTTACAGAAAAAAAACCTTAAGCAAACAGCTTCCTTTCCACAACTTTGGTTTTTAGATCTATGACAACATCTAATGCATTTTGTGAGACCAGATGTCAACAGCCTGTCTAGGCGATGTGTAACTTTTTGTACAGTAGAACAGGAAAACAAAGGCTCATACATTCAGCTCTGAATTGAAATTCCACATGGAGCTGATCTTTTGAGCATACTTTAAAATCATGTATTTACTTTTATTAACCTCAGTAACTGTAAAATGTATTTTAAACATTGCTATCCTTTGAATTCAACAAAAGACAGCAGTATTTTCTCTCTCCCTCGCTCCTTTTGTTGGTAATCTTACTGCAAAAATGTCTGTGTTGCTTTTTCTCCCCCACCCCATCTCCTGCCTGTAAAATCGAAGTTGGACAAACACTGCACGGCTGAAGTGACATATTTGAATGGAATTCAGACCAACCAGTTCCTGTTTATGTTTCTGATTTGAGAATGTAGCCTTCTCATTCACTATACATTAGAAACACACCAAGGCCATAAATGGTGTCAGGTTGCAGGCAGGCAGGGCCAAGCAGCATTAATCATTACTTTAAGGCAACTGGCAAAAGCAGCAGCTGAGGGAACACTACACCCTTCAGCTCTGCATAAATGGACATTCCAGGGTTTGGCGTGTGTGGGTTGGCTTTTTTTTTTTTTTTTTTTTCCCTTCAGCATCCATTTTATGAATGAAACTTCAGGCTGCACAGAGTCCATTCATATAAAAGCTATGCTCACAGGGCTCAGTCTCTTGGGATCAATTGGTCTTGGGCAAGGCTGATGTGATTGGTTTAAGGCAGGCTTCAGCCTTCCATTACTGATTTAAAATGCAGCCTGTGTCCATTTGACCTGCCTTAATGCACAAAGAGTAAATCCAGACTGTGCTCTCAATCCTCAAATCAAATCATTAGCCAGTGCCACTTACTGTAACTGTAGATTTACAGGATATTTATCCATTTCTTTGAAAAACAGGGACTGCAGGACAATTTTTCAGATCGTATTGTCTGCTTTGAAAACAAAAATGCATGTAGAGTCTCCTGCCCATATACTCATATTAACGTGGTATTCAGATTTTCCTTTGTTCATGAAGATAACATTACAAAATGAATTATATTCTAACTACAGATTTATTTTACATAGAATTAGCAGATAGAGAAAATCAGCTAGATTGACAGCAAGTGAAAAGTTAAATTTCTGCCTTTCTCAGCAATCTTCTGAAGTCCAGGTTTCCCAAGTTTCCCTGTCAGATGCTCTCATTTTCTGCTGTCACACTGTCCACCAGCAGATTTGTGTTTTAAGAGAAAGTACAAAGTCCAGCACAGCTTAACTACTGAACAAAATCCATACACATTCACTGAAGCGACACAGCAAAGACAAGGCCCCAAAACACAAGGATGAAATATTTTAAACCACAGGGAAAACTGCAAAACTGAAATCAAGGAGGGGAGACTTCTCAAACCTTCTAACTCAAGAGCAAATCCCCATCCCTTCTCTCCTCCTGCCTTTATGACATCTGGATTTTCATTGAGAAAAATTTTACTTCTGTGTATAAGAATTTTTTTAAGGGCATAAGGAGATGCAGTTTTGAGATATGTGTATTGAAGCACCATATCCAGGAAAAGGATGGAGTCAGGTCTGCTTCACAAAGTATTTTAAAAAATACTGCAAGTATTTGCAGCCTGATAAAAAAAGAAAAAAAAAAAAAAGAAAACGAAAAAAAGGAAAATGAAACTTGGAGAGAATTTGAGGAAAACATTAAGCAGCTGGAAGATTTTTGAAGCAAGATACAAGATCTCAACGAGCCACACTGACAGAGCATAGACACAATCTATCTGTGGTGATTTAGAGGTGGTATGTAAATACCAAGAAATTGTTAATGAAGAGGTGTAGCTATGAGCAAAGGAATGGAACTGATCAAAGAGAAAATTTAGGCTTATGATCAAGAAATGTTTCTTAACTCTGAAGTCTATTTCTCTGTGAAACAATCTCCCACGGGAAAAAACAGCAGAAAAAATACTTAGTACTCACACAGCACTTTATGTTTTCAGAGCACTGTACAAAAATTAGCCAATATAATCAAAAACAGCGGTAAAAGCACCATGAGCTGTGTCACTTTAAATGCTGGAATGGTCAATGCACTAGAGAATATCCTGGAAAAAGCAAACCAGCACTGTCTCTGACTGACTTTTTCCTCTTCACACTAGCATCTCCAAATATCTAAACTTTGCCTTCAGAAGTACAATAGAATAACCGTTTAAAAAAGAAATGGGGAGAAAAGCAACCTGCAAATAAATATAATCTGAAGAAATAATTTTTTCCCCCTTGAAATTTCAATCCAACACTTTATCTTATGCTATTCTGCAAACTCCCAATTTTAAAAAAATTTGAGAATATGTTGGCTGATGCCTAGGGAAGAACTGACTTGCTTTTCAAAAAACACTTCATCAGGTATTTGAGGAGACTCTTGCATTTTATTCTGTTTCCCCTCATTAGGCAGACACATTTATAACATGGATGGCAGAATGCTTCCAACATTCTATACCCGTAAAAGCTGACTTCGGAGGTTAAAAAATGTCATAATTAACAACTTCCTGCACAAACGTTATACAAATCCTTTGCTGCAAATAAATTATGATACAGCCTTTTGCTTCAGCACTCATGTCTTGGGTGCACAGGTCAAAACTATTTGTGGGAGGGAGAGCCATGCTGCAAAGAGCTTAGCAAGTGGAGTCCCTGTTTCATTTGTTACAGGGGCTGGAAGTTTTCTATGTAATAAGGCAGATGTTTTCAAGAAAAGAAGAGATAATAAAGCTGAATAGTCAGCTTTAGGCCTCAGTAAAGCCCATTCCAGCTCCAACAAGGTCTTCCAAAGTAGCCACACTGCTTCTGCCAAATTTTTGGTATTATATATTTTTATACTGCCTACGCTGAGACCCTAATCTGATGTTCCCATACTTCTTCATCTAGAAATACAAAGAAAGTCCCTAGGAGCTACGATTTAGACATATGTAGTACATAATGTTCTTTAAAAAAAAAAATCTAACGGTTCTAACTGGGTATTCAAACCAAACAGGTTTATATACAAGATTTGTCTGTCGGCCTCCTCTCATTTCTCTTAGCAGAGGGGCAGCTCCCCATCCATTCTCACATGCCAACACAAGGTATTTGCTTGTGAGGCTTCAGGAATAAAAGGGATGAGCAACTCGGAAAGCAAGACATGGAGGCTAATAATTCTGTCCGGAGAGTTCATTCTTTAAGTGATGTGACTAGTGTCTTGGAAGTGACAGGGAGAGAATCCAAATTTTCTAAGGTCCGTTCAAGCATATTAATTGTGAGGTTACCCTGAAATGAAACTGTGAGAATAGCCCTGCTAAAGGCCCTAACACGTTCAGGAAATACTGAATCTATCTAAATTTCAACAGAAAAATTCCCAGCAATCATTAAGAAGTATATGCAAGCAACAATTTCTCCTCTATTTAGTTCCATTACCATTGTGTGACAAATTTCAGTTTCCAAAGACATGGTCACAAAAATTTCTCAACCAAAATGACTTTCAATCAGGCAAAACAAAACATGATATTTAAACTCAATAATTTAAGATGCCATTTTAAAATTTTATTTTTAGTATTAATTGATACATACACAGCTAGAGTCATATCTTCATATATTTGCAAACACACTACACCATGTAGGAGGGATTAAGCCTGTGAAGATCCTGCCCAAAAATAAAGCCCAGAAGAGATGAGCTATATCACATTTGGCCTTTTTGTCTAAGTACTTGAATACATTACTGAATTCCAGAAGTGCTAACTGTACAGGAATGTCCACTATTAGGCCTTGTAAACAAAGGTCTTAGGAAGCCTTTTGGAGTATATTCATTAATTATGCAAAATCTCAAAGCTCTGTATGTCTCTGGCTGCACTTCTGTGCCTAAAGTTGTTAGATTTACCATCAAGTACTAAATACATCTGACTGTCAGCCATGGAAAAAAAAATCCATGGCAGAAAATGTCTGATCGAACATGTATGATGCACTGTGACTTCTAGAAGTGTGGATGGATAAGGAAGAGTCTCTGTTGACATTTTTCTTTTTCCATTATCTCAAACATCTCCATTATCTCTATTCTGCAGTAGAAATTGCATACCTGCAATTACAATTACAACTAATTGATCTGCCATTTCCCATGTCATAATTAATGTCATGTTTTAATAGAGTTGTAATCATTCTATAATAATGCTTTTCATTCATCAGCTTCCCACAAAGTATAAAAGAGGAGCGCACAAAAGCAATGAACTTTTATGAGCCTCTTTCAAAAACATCCCAAAAGGAACATCTCAGTGCATTACAATGAACTTTTTAAATATGTTTCTATATTCTTATCTGAGCTGCAATAAAATATAATGCAAAAAAGACTTTTTACTCAGGCATTCCTCCTTCCCTGAACATCCATAGGTGAAAAATGAAATCAATGATTCAGTGACAAATACATTATGTTTCCTAAGGGGTTATTTAATGTACTCTTAGCAAGGATGGAAAATGATGGTTTCTAGAGAACAGATGGTAACAAGAAAAAATATCAACAGACCACAGTTGTTGACTGCAATTTATGGAGTGTACAGATGTGTCAACTTAAATGCAGTGATTCTGAGGCCAATAAAAGTACTTCCTGATACCAACAGATTAATTTTTCATGACCACTGGTTACACAGCTATTACATTTTTAAAAACGAATCATTCATCTACAAAAGAAACAACAATTTTGCTTGAAGATCATTATTATAAAGTGGAATGTTGTTCTTGCTGGCACAAAATAAATAGGCATGACAGGACTGGATACAAGTTTGTACATCTTCATTTCAGAATAAAATTTCCTGCTTTTTTCCACAAAGAATATTCCAAAGAAAGATGAATGCTAGCAGCCAATCCAGATTTAAAGTAACAGTATGCAATAAGGAGATCCCACTTCTGAGCCAAATAAGAACATGTTTACAAAAGGGCCTTTTTTGGACCTTTAATTTAGCAGGATGAATAACAGTGCTTGTGAAGGTTACAAGGGACTGGCAGTGCCTGAAGCTGCAGTCCCCCGTTTATTATCCACTGCCATATGAACTACACAGTCTCTGCCATACTGCTCTGTAGGACTAGAAATACAGAACTCCCCAAAGCCACAGATCTCAGAACCTTCATCAATGAATGGATCTAGATCTGATCCTTGTAATACGAATTCCTTTTCATCTTGTCTTATATTTCAGCTTGGAGAAATATTTCACCCCTGGTCCCCTCCCTGTATAGGGCTAACTCAAATTTACCTAAGGATTGGTTCTTTGCTTGTCAAGAATAAGAAAGCAGCTCTGCTTTCCAAATTCCCCCATTCTAACCTAAAGATCAAATCTATAACAAACACTTTACATTAGTGTTTGTTATAGATACCACAAAATACACCACCAAATAAACAGTGTTAAGTCAGCTATAGAAAAGAAAACAAAAAACCAGTTCTACGCTATATCAAATTGCAGGATAGTTTGTCACAAGTTAAAATTTCAGAGGACACTTCAACTCAGCAGCCATGTAGCCCTTGGAATATAAACTGCAAAACATCTATCCAGGGACTGAACCAAAATGAAAGTCCTGGGAGTACAGCAGCATGAAGAAGAAGAGGGAGACAGACAGAAGTCAAACAGAGCCATCCATTCCCCCTGCCCAAGACAGCATGGATGTGCACGAAAGCAATGTACTCTCCTCCAGAAGCATAGGTGAGACATGCTGAAATCCCTCCCTTTCAACAGTGTGGCATACACAAAGCAGGACAGAGGCAGAAACCAAAGAGGAGCTGCAGAAATCACTTACACTAAAACTGAAAAACATTTTGATTGCATTTTCTTGGCTCCAATAAACTGTTTAACCACACCTAGTGCACTTCATGTGTTTTATCTTAGCCTCTTCCCACATCACCTTTCCAGCTTTCCACCTTTTGTAGCTTCCTTCGCCTTGTTACTTGGTACTCATTACTAAACTTTTTTTTTTTATTTCTTAATTCTCTCTCTTTTCCCAAGTATAATATAAATATCATGTTGCAATTGTGTCAAACATTTACAATGTTATTCTCTTGATTTATATTTCTATCCTTTTTATTGCTTATCTTTTCTATTTTGATCAGAAGCTTTTGAGAGCAGACTCTGCCACCACCTCCTCTGTTTTGTACTGTCTGTAGAGCAATAAGGTTCCATTCCAGTTGCCCCATAAGCACAATCATAATAAACATTATTAATAGCAACAGCGTATTCTCTACATCAGCAACCTGGCATCTCAGATTATGTGCCTCCACAAAACACAGCAGTATGCACAAACTGAGAAGCTGACACCAATTTGGCCAATTCTTCTCCCTCATCAGTTTTATAGCTGTATAAACCCCACTTCAGTGGAGTTACTCCTGATTTAAAGTAGTGCAAGCAAGAGGAGAAGGAATCCTCTATTTCTGGCAGACAAATGGAAGAACTCGTAGAATGGAGCACACAAATTCAGAGGTCAAAGACAAGATAGTACAGAACAACTTCCCTCTTAACAAAGCAAATTTGTACCCATGACTTTCTTCCTCGACTTCTTTAACCTGTGCACTTTCTGGACAGAGATTTCTAGAAAATGAAACCCTTTAAAGAGCAAGCAATGGTGGCACAAGTCACACTTGTATAATGTAGCAATCTTAGTACTTTGTAAGCTGTCTCAGACAATTTGTGAGACTTACGCATCAAAAGAGCATGTTTCAATTCATATGATCAAAACACCAATAGCACTGGTTTGGACTCACATATTCCTTTGCTATGCAGAACGAAAGAGAATCTCACCTACCTGAATCATATGCAAAATCCCTAGGTTCCTGTTTAATCATCAGAGGAGGGGGGAAGTTTTGACTGGCTGCACTGCCAACCATAGCATTGTGTTCATAAACTGGATCGTGGTACTCCTGCTTAAAACCTTGAGGCGGGAAAGGGATGTTTGGTTCAGACATCTGGCGCTGATATATTGGACGTCCTTCCCTTGGCATTGCCGGCAAAGGTGGGAAAGAATTGCAAGGTTCAGAGAGCTGGCGGCGAAATCTAGAACACAAATTAGAGAGGTCATGTAAAGGACTTAAGCTTCATTCCCTTTCCCAACAATCTTCACAAGTCATTATTAGTGGCTGTATCACTTTCTCAGTAACAAACATTTTGCTTATGATCATGCCAAGTGCTCCCATCAGGATCACTTGCATTGTACAACAGCGGCAAGCAAAGAAACAAACATCCCACCTGTTAACACCAGCTCTAAGACCTGTCCCCACCACATCCTCTTTGCTTTCAAAATCTTCTCTCAACAGAAGAGGCAAACAGGAGATGCACCAGCTTCAAAACAGCAGAAAGACTGACATTCCACCACAGTAACATGAAGGAGGCGTAAGGTAGAGTTCTCTGCTCTCTCACAAGGGTTAGCAACATCTTGCTCGTACTCTAATTTACTCTTACCCATCTTACTGTTACACAGAAACCATTCTGACCACAATAAACACATTTTGAATAGAGTATTGTCTGCTCTAGCATTTGGAAACATTCCAGGGTGAAAGTTCACTGTTCTGTCCTCTCGGGAGTAGTGCCATGAGAGATCGACTTGCAAGGATGGCACTGCATTCCAACTGTAACAGGAAGGGAATGTCAGCGCCCCAGTAAAAGGAGAGGGTACAAATTTTTGCTATGAGAATTAATTACTCTCCTGCCTTAACTCTTCCCCTTAGTAATTTGTACATGAAAGTTGTAATCCGTACAAGCCACACTGACATTTGCTATTCCCAAATGCTCTTCAGTGGGCATAAAAAAAGAGAATTCAGCTTTAAATTAACTTGATTTACATGCAATGCTACTCTCAAGAACCGGTGCGTGTTTTTTCTTCCATAAAACCTATGTACCTGAACTAAAAGGCCTGAATGTAATTACTTGGACATCTGCAGGTTCAGAAGCATACAGAAGAATACACGGATGCTATTTTCCCACTGGGCCCTGATGAGTTGCATGATGTCTTCCTGTTATCTCCTGCAGATTACCACAGTAGTATCCCTCACAGCAGTAATACTGCATCTTCACTAATCAACAGCAGATGCAATGTTCTTCCAACAAACTGCTTACTAGTCCTGTTATCACTTATTATAAACAAGATTTTAAAAAAAAAGAAGCAACTTAAAAAAAAAAAGAAGTAACTGTGCCTTTCTTTGGAAGCTTCTTAGTGCCACACTAAAAAAAAAAATGAAGACCTCATAATTCTTGAGCTTCCTGTACTTTGGATCTGAACCAACTTTTGTTCACGCAAGCTAAAGACTTCCTCTTGGAGAAAACTGTGTGAGTGAAGCACAATGCAGGGGTTTGATTGCACAAGCAATACAACCCTTGACTATCAACTCATAGGTAATACATGTTTCTGAAACAATTTAAACTCTACTACCATCTGTCATATTACTGCTGTAACTTGTTCAGACAAATATTTACTATCATAGCTTAACTATAAATACTGTGGAAACTACAGAGATAGAAACTATTACAATGTAGTAGTGGAGACAAAATGAATTTTTCTAATGCTGCTGTAAATACTGTAATTTTTGCAGCAGAAAGAGTACTGCACTGTAACATTGGGTTTTGCAATTCCACCTACACCTGCAGAAAATAAACTTAGAAACTGAAATGTATTATGAAACAGTTAGGCTGACTGGCACTGCATTCATTTCCCTCTTTTCCTTTTTTCATTAGCCAAAAAAAGAAGCAGAAATTATCATTAAGAACTGTCAAGGAGTGAATCAGAAAATTGCAACTTGAAGATAAAATAAGAAACAGGCTCACTCACAAAGCCTCAAAGGAAGTTAATAATACTTGTTGTACTGGAAGCTTTGTATGGAATCAAGCCATTTGTTTATACAAGTGGATTTGTTTCCTGTTGGTACTTGTTAGGACCACTTATCGTTCATATACTCATGCCCTGTATGAAGATGTATGGGCTGTATGTACAAGATACTAATGCTATCCTATGCCATCAATATGTGTTCCCAAAAATTGCGCCTTCAGTTATAGATTCATACATGAACTCACATAAGCACATCATTTGTTTAAATTACATTTTCTGAATACAGTCATTATAGTCGTATCTCACCTTGTAAATCAGGAAAGTTTTAATTTCACAAAAATATGAAGCACACGTTTCCTTCATACACAAGATTCAAAATAAATAAGCAAATGAGGAAAAAATATCTTCCACTACAATTTCACCTTTCTTTTAAAAATGAGAAAAATGAGATTATTTTGTTGCTTGAGTCAGCTAGTTTGGACTTCACTAGAACACATGATGATCTATAATAGAAGGGAAGCATTAGCGCAGAATGCCCTAAAGAACATGAATATCAAAGATGAGTTGGAAGGGAGCAGAAATCATGTAAAGAGCCTACAAAGCTTGCACAGAACAAGTTATGGGTACAGAAACTATACTAAGGTGTATGCAAATGTCTACAAATACTCGTTAGGGCTGACATACAGGTTCAATGCTTTCTTTACAAGTTGCTTTATAACAAAAGATTTTTTTCATCTGAAAAAAATCTTACTACTGTTCTCTGCACATAAGCCATTTAGCTTCTGCTGATTTCAGTCTCCCAACAGCTTGACTTTGGTGTACATACAAAAACAAATTTATCTACCATCCTGTGATCTAAACCACTCCTGGCTTCACTGGGGGCTTCTGTGGTTAGACCACAGTCTACAGCTGGAGTGAAGATGGGGACTATGGCAGATGAAGGGTCCAATTCAGTGTTTCTTTATCACCAGAAGGGCTTGTAGAGAACCTTGGTGGTATTTAACGCTAACTCAGCAGCGCACAAAACAACAAATTTAACCTTAGTAACCTCCTTCAAAAATGATCTGCACAAATTGCTGGAGATAATAGCCCTTTTTAGAGCAGAAGCATGCAAATCATGGTCCCAGCAACTGTTTTCCTTTTCAGGTATTTCTTAATTTGATAATGTTTAAGAGGCAAGACAAGTTTCTGAACGTATATCTCTTTACGCACCACTGGAATTTTAAGTCTTCAAGCGCAATCACAACACAGCTTACAAAAACAGGTTCATGTAATAAAGCTTAGGGTAAATAGAATTCCACAAACAAGTGTTTGGACTAAAAAAAAAGGGAAATCCACTGCGCATATCTGTTGCAAAACTGAGCTAAGAAAGACAGTTGTCTGGGGATTTCTACCATATCAAAACAAAACAGGGTGACTTAAGGACAGTTTAAGCTTTAATTCTAGTCTCTCGCTCTTGTGGCTTTTACTCAGACTAATGTTTTTTAAGTACAGTTTATGTTGGCATCTTTGTTTGAAATGCTGCGTTACAAAAGAGCTTGGAAAAATGATCCACCCTTCCAAAGAATATTCTGAAGCAGGAACACTGTAACATGCCCACTTATCTTTTAGATAGGTGAACTGCTTAGCAAGAGGCCAGATATTTATAGTTAGGAACATGCTTGCCAGTGACTTCATCACCTCTTAGGGCTTTCTAGCCTCAAGTGAATCACAGAACTATAGAACAGCCCAAGTTGGAAGGGACCTTGAAAGACCGTCGGGTCCAACCTTTTGTGGGAAAGGGAGCCTAGCTGAGATTACCCAGCATATTGCAATCACCCTCACAAGATAGAACCAGCAGATAATTAAATCTCTGTCACTGCCAATATGAACTCCTACAGCAGTGCACCAAGTCGGGTGCCAGCCTTTCATGAACACACTCATTTCTGACACTATGAACCTTCCTGGTTTTCATCTTGATCCCCCAACCTAAAAGGGAATAGCTGTGGACAGGAAGCCAGTACTATCCCATATAAAAGAGTTGTAGCCACAACTGAAACACTTTCTGCATGGGTCCCTCAGCTGTTTTGTGTTTTACCTGTGATCCATAGGGAAGCTGTTGTCTTGAATGGACTGGGATGGAGGGAGGTGGGTAGGGAAAACCCGATCAGGTTTAGGAGTCTGAGCGGAGTTCGGGGAGGCATGGTGCAGCGGTGACACGGGAGTGCTGGATGGCGTCGGTGGGTTGGAGGGCCTCATTCCCACTTGTGATTTCTGATCATAGGCACTATTAGTAAGGCAAGGGAAAAGCAAGGCAGGTTATTTTTTCTGAAGAAAGAAGAGAAAGCAAAACCATAGCATCTGCATCCACAAAAAAATCACCACAAGTGTCACATTTACAAGCTTTTGATTATAGTTAATGTATTAATCAGTTTGGGGCAGAAGAATTCTCTACTTTACACTGAGAAGAGCACAGTTTAAGTCATGTTAGAGGCAAGTGATTTAGCACAGCATTTTCTTCTCTGGAGCTCAGAAATGTATTTTTAAAGGACTCAGTTTTATAGTCACATTCTAACAGGAGATATACAAAATACATAAAAGTAGAAGCACCTGGACTAGAGCACAAAGAGCTGACAGTGCCTGTCAAGACTCTATCTCTTTTGCACAAACCACAAAGTGAGACAGTAAAACAATACAGCTAGAGGGAACAGATCTGACCCAGAAAAACAATGGTATGCTGGCTTAGCTACCCATACTAGGATGTCAGCAGCCTCTCCCGACAGGTTTTTTTTACTCCTCTCTCTCAAAAATAAACTGCTGGTCCCACAAATACATAGATGCTATTTTCAAGGGTGTCTCAAATCAGGAAAGGACTTGATAAGACTTTGATCATCCCTGTTTCTAACCAGGAGAAATGCAGACATTAGGAATATAGCAAGCACAAGCTTGCATACTTTCCTGCATCAGGTTCCCCAGCACCCATCAAATCCATCAATGGATTCATTTGATTTTTGAAACCGAAATCACTCCTTATGACTGGCGGAGGTGCTAGTCTTACTCTTTTTTTTTTCCTATTCATAGCCAAAACGTTAAATGTTATAATGCTTTAAGTGCTAACAGTTTTCATAATACATTAATGAGAATCAAAACTCCCAAGCTAGATGAAAGTTTTGAAAATAGACTGAAATGTCAATAAGAAATCCTTCACTGCTGACACTAGAGGAAGGAGTGGCATGTAAATGCAACCAAAAGAAAGTCAATAAGGAATTAAGAGGTTTCAAGCCCCTCCGCCACCCACAAATAAAGCTTTTATTACCTATGCCTACAAAAGAAGACAACTTGCTTTTGGGTAAGTACCAAAGATGCAGAGACTAATGAAACACTGTTTTAAAAGGTAATCACCCCTGAATATACACATACAACATCTGCAGAATTTGTCAAATACCTAATGTGTTGCTCAGACCTGCCAATCTCTTGCCTGTTACACAGATCTCTCCTTCCTAATGTGCATAATGCATTTTGAAAGTACTTTCAACACAGCTCACAGAATACAAGATACTTCTATTTAACGCTTGTACCCTGGGTTTTTAAACTCTGGCTATCTCCCATGAAGAAGGAATGGAGGACGTGCATTGTGATGAAAAACACTGCTTTAAAATGATTATGTAAGTTTTTGATACAACTGTAAACAAATCCATCAGTGTTCATCAGCTAAATGCATGATCTCATCAGTCTGTTATCTGCTGAAGAGGTAACTTTTATAAGATCTCTGTTATGGTTTTATTACTCTTTAGTCAGTCATCATTTAAATCAGCAGTTCTCACTGCAAACAGCTCCTGATTGCTTTACCTGACATTGTACAGGCACTTTTCCCCATAACTGAACTTGAATGGTTGCTCTTGACTGCAAGCGGAGCCAAGTTCCGAACATGGGCTATGGGGTTCCTTCTTGATTTTCACAGGGAGACCATGAAAAGCCACTGGAAAGAGAAGGAAAATGTAATTGAAACCCAAGTACAATATCAACAATTAGCTTTCCCAAGTAAGCTAGACACTGCTAATTAAACACATGATTAATTAAACCATTGTAATAATAAAAACAATATAGGAAATAAACATTTTAAATATTTCTTCGGGTGTCAACTGAAAAATAGACACCAGAGATCCTTCTCATTGGCTATTATCACTTCTATTGTTTAATAGAATGATGGCCAGCATCCCATCTCATTAGCAGGAAAATAACAGCCCACTTATATTTGGCTTAACTGCTGTAAATGTTGTCAGAGGCAAAATACTTCCCAGGCACCAAATGTTTCTAAGTAATATGACTGGGGTAGCTTTTAGCTGTAAATTCAATAGTAGTCTGCTTCAAAGAGTGCCACACAAATTACTCCAAAGTAAATTTCAGATATATCAGCCTCAAGTATATGATCAGTAATCTTTTTATCCCACAAAATGCTTGAAAATTTTCCATGAAACTCTTGAAACTGGATGATTATATGCACCTTTAATTGTAAGTAACATCTAAAAAAAATTCAGAAGAAATGGCTTAGGTAATTTTTTTTAAAAATAAACAAGATAAAATCCTGGCCTAACCAAACTCAATAGTAAATGTGATATAGACACAAACTGAAAAAAAAAAGAAAATTCATACTTTTTAAAAGCCAAAAAATCCCCAGAGGGGGTGTGACAAAAATACAGTATTAGTTAGAAGCACAAGTTGGTCTGTATTAAGAAAAAGGCCAAAGGTAAAGACAAGGTTAAACAGAAAATTAGTTTAAGCCAGGCACCTTTCTTTATTTCGTATCCAACCTTAAATCAAAATTAAAGCAGAAGAAAATTCAAAGTTCACCTGATGTTGACAAACCTGTGGCTAGGAGGACAAAGGACTAAAAGACAGGTATGTAACAGCTTGAAAACACACCTGACAAGTTTTAAATAAAATGAGGTTGTAAATACATCTTTGAACTCTGAGATGCCTAGAATTTAGAGATAATTTTATCACTAATTTTTGATGTCACCAAAACACCATAGTATGAACATCAAATTCCAGCCTGACACAGACACTTGTATCTCTGTGCAAATCCGCATACATGCAGCAGTTCCTGTTAGGGAATCTCAGCACTAAATCAGGCTATCATTATACACCATAAAGTAGCATCTTGCTCCTTCTCTTGCACCTGAATTTGGGAAAGACATTTTATTACAGACTACCTATTTTCTGATACTAATGCATCTGCATACACAGGCCAGTGTTTAGTGGAGAGACAGATAAAATGCTGTCTAAGAAGTGAGGATCAGAACCACTAAAGTCTGGCATCTGTGAATAAGGTCTGGATTCCAGACTTTTGCCATGGGTTTTCTCATGGCTGGGCAATGTTCACAGAACTCTTTCACAAATAGATCCTCTCATACCCTATTGCACGACAGCTTCTACTGCTGTCTTTCCGTTGAGTCATCTGCAATATACTACGCTACTTTGCCACGTATTTTCAAAAAACTCACAAGAATTGTGTCTAAAACTGCTATTCAGCTGTTATATTTGGTGGATAACAGTCAGTCATGTGGAAAGATTAGAAGGGAGAAGCAGACAATAAAACATATACAAATACATACGCACAGCACAGCAACTTAGAAAACAGAGATGGAAAATATGAGCATCACAAGAAGAAAAGAATTCTTCCCGAATAAAAATCTGAACTTGCACTAAGAAATAGACCGCATGGACTTCTTGAAAAGAGATTCTCAAATTTAATAATATGGCAAAATGCAGCCCAGTCAGTTTTCCAAAGTAATCACAAAGCAGGCTGATATCCAGTAGTTTGTTTCAGGATGTTGCTAGTGAACTTTTAGTGCTGACTCTCCTTTGCATGTCTTGCTCAAATAATGCATGCTACACATTTAAGGCATATGATGGGCCCCGCAACTCTGGGATGGTGGCTCCGATGCAAAGGTAGGCAACCTCTTTAACTTGAATCAGAAAATTAAAACACACTGCTGTAAGGCTCTTTTTAAAAGCCAGTATCACATATTTGCACAAAGGCCACATGCTGCTCCATTTTTTTTTTTGTTTTTTAAATTTTTACTTTGCTACTTCCTTGGAGTTAATCTGTTATGAAAAATTACTTCCCTTATTTATTTTTAAATAACGGGAGTACAGAGACTCCCACACTACAGCCCTGTGCGGAGAACTGGCTGGGTATTTCATCACAGCGCTGAGAGCCTGAACGTCTGCTAACAGGCAGTTTTCCAGCTCACTGGCACAGGCACAAGTGAAAGCAGCACATTCATTTTGTGCAATTTGCTTTACCTTCCCACATGGAGTTGGTGCATGTAAAAGGCTGTTAAGTACTAAATTATTCCTTATCAAATCACCATCATCTGGAGTCATGATCAACACTAATTAAATTACTTTCACTGAACACGGCTCCAGCCTGCTGCCTCAACTGCGAGGTACGTTTTATTTTGCTTACTGTACAGTCCTAGCAAGGTACAGAGCACAGTGCTAGAAGGCATCTGTGCTGTAGTTTTAATTAAAGTTTACCTCACCTTCCTCCCAGCTTTATAAGCTAGGGTAAAGTGTATCAAATCAAGTAGGTTAACACCTTCACTTCATTTAGGGAGAGCATTACAGACCAAAGTGATTTTATATTAGATCTTTATCTTAACTACAGCCAGAAAGATAATGTAGCTGTAAAATTTAAAGCCTTCCTCAGGCAGTCCCCTGACCCAGTCACCATACTAACCATTACCTGTAACTTCTTAAGTGTACAATTTTAGAGGCAGAAAGGAAAAAAGATAGGCTGATAAAAATACTTACTGCGTTTTTGGGGGGTTTCTTGAAGGCTACTTGCCCTTTCAGACCATATCTTAAGTGTGGCTGAAGATGATAGACTTATTTTAACAATAACATTTCAAACATTCTAAGCAGTTTTTGTATCATCACTGAAACCTTCTGCCAACCACTTTTGATTTTAGTGTGACACTCATTCTATAGTGCATCTATTAAAAGAGAATTTAAACATACACTGTTTTGCTAAACAGGATTTTATATTATGTTTTCAATCCTCTTTCTTTTGAGGAGAGCAGGGTTGCTTATTTATACAATCTAATTTTAGTGCAGCATACCAGCTACCAACACATTCAAATTAACAAAATGACATTTTAAACAACCAGCTCCTCACCACTTCTTTCTTCCTGATGGTAAATTCATTTTACTTAACCCCAGAACAAGAGTCTCAACCTTATTAAAGTAACGGGCTCTCTGCCTTAATAATGTTCTTATTAAGAAGTGACCAAGGACCAGGATTTCATCCCGAGTGATTACTTACAGATAACTACCTCCGAACTTGAAAGGCAAACAATCTTACAACGTGTATTTAGATGGATGGCTTCAACACCTCATCTCAACTAGCACGCAAAGTCAGGCTTATCAGTATCAGAAACAGACCCTTGCCCCACAGACCCTGTCTGGAGCATCTCCGAAGCCAACACACAGATACAAGGCAAGCAGAAGGACTGCTACCATCTGTAGCAAATTGAAGAAGGTATAATACATTACTGTACGCATATTCTCTGTGCATAAATATATCTATTTATAACTGCAGAGTAAAAGGGCTTGTATATTATACATAATGTGCTGTTTAACAGACCTAGATTTTATACAAAGCAATAATTATTTCACCACAAAAGAAATTCACACGCAACCTGCAAAAACACAGGGTGAAACCTGCCGTCCGTCCTTCCTTCAGAAGTGCTGTCCGCCTTTGCTATTTGTCAACATTTCGTTCATAATAACACCCAAAGAAGACTCAAATGAAGAACAATTTTATTAAGAACTCTGAAATCAAAGGAGGAATCGATTTCTCTCAGAGGAGTCTGGTATGTACCCTTTGCAGCCTGAGAAACAGGAAGTGTACCATCTCTATACAGATAGGACTGGATCTACTTATTTTGAGAAAGCCCCAAAATGCACTGCATTAAGCAATGGCTTAAAATATTTTTCAATTCAAGAGATGATTATTCAAGATGAAGAAGAAATGAGGAATATGTTATGTGAAGTGGCAAGTCATTTCTCCTTTGAACAAAAGCTAACTTTTTAACTTTCAAACTTCAGATTCCTGCCCAGAACACATAATAAAATCTTATTTTATTTTCTGAAGAAGAAGAATGGTTTTAAGCATGTTTTTCAAAGCCGTGAAATACTACTGTTAACTCAGTGAGGTTAGCTAATGGCAGGCAGTGTTGTCTCCACTGAACAAAGAGACAAAGATGCCCTATTCAACACTTGTAGGTTAATAGTATGAAATATATGGTATGAAATCAAATGACAGCATTTGATTTTATACCACACCTTGCTTCTGCTAGTGAACTCTGATGTCTCCTAAGTAAGATTACATTCACATGTGTTACGTTTGATGACTTTGAGTACCTGAAGAGAAGAGGAAGTAACAATAAGCCATGGCCTAAACATGCTGTTTCTGAGCTGCTTTTCAAATTTAGGCTCTCAAATCATTCTCTAAACCCAATCCTGTAAATAAACTCACTAATTTTTAACATCGATTGAGGCAAAATTTCTAATATGCAATGTAAGTTTAGAGAGATTTCTTGAACACATTTGAATATAGGGGACTTGACTCAACAGCAAGATGAAAAGACAGAAGATGTAAAAAAACTTAAGATAATACTTCTGCAACTCCAGGTACTAGACTGACTGAGGTGACCCAAGATAATACTTCATAAAATTTCAAAAGCAAGAAGAAAAGGCCCCTGTACTGATAAAGCCAACACTGTCACAGTTTAAATCTATCTCTTGATACACACAGAAATGCAGCAGGCACTTCAGATACATCAGAGTCTCTCCAAGATTCTTTTCCAGTACATTTACCTCTGCCAAGCCCTCCCCTTCCCCCAACACACAAAAATCCATTACTAAAGGGTCTAATCTCAGCTATCAGCACAGAGTGCCTTTTATGGAGCCATTAAACCATTTCTCTTGTTTACAGTGCCTGAAGAAAGATGTGAATTATGTCTGTGACAAAACAGGCGATAACATTTCTAAACTGCTATCAAAATGCAAACTGAAATACACTTAAGGACAGGGACCCTAATTCGTGTTTTTGCCATTCTCCTCGCTCTCTGTAACTTAACAGCACTCACCTGATGATTCAAACAAATTATTTATGCTGTAAGTACAACAGGTAGGCACTAATAATAAAAAAAAAAACCTGCTTTCAAACAGTTTATTGAACGGTTCATCAAAGAGCGTAAAATGCTAGTTACGTCTTAGGTGATAGTAATGACCTAGGTGCTCTTATCAGTAGACATTTTTAAAAAATCCAAACTCACAACATTGTGAGTTCACATGAGTCCTGAAATGCCCTATTTTTGCAACAGTCACCTTAACATTTGAATCGTACATTCAGTATAGGTATTTGCATATCTGATGCAATGCGCTGTAAAACAAATATTTTCTCTATAGCTTTCTAGGTGGGAATGCAAGGCTTTATATATATTTTCAAAAGAGGTTTCAAAAATGTGCATTTCACTCATGAAACAATAGCCTTCTGCATTCTGGAAGGTATTTCTTGATTATTTATTTCTAGATCATTATGATTTGTGCTTTAGACCTTCACAGATAGCTGCATTCTGAATTTCAACAGTCATTTAATAAGTGTCAGATTAAAGACATCAGGATGCCTAAGCAGGATGCTCTTTCAATTAATTTCATTGTACTATATATTTTGATGAGAAGTTTTACTGGTAACTTTGAGATGCTCAGGAGCCATCAGAAGCATGTATTTGACATAGTTGACCATTCATTCGTACTCTAGAGGCTATTGTGCTGCAACTGGATGCGGTATGCAGCTTAGTATACTAACAAAAACTGAAATAAAAACATCAGGTAGGAGAGATGAAGAGACCTGGGACAGTAAAGGCCGGTAATCAAGTATTTCCAGCTAAAGTGTTCCCAATGAGTTTGAATTAAAAGCCTATAAATACATAAGACTGCTACAGCTGTAGACAGAAGTGACTGCAAGCATGGATGACTGAGGCACGATCTGCAGTTGTTTTCACCCTACGTGATCTCTTGCAAAAAACCATTTTGTTGTGACCACTGCAACAGCTGCAGAAATGAGCAAGACTTGAAGACTGTGAACTGATTTAAAAGTGGCTGGACAGATTACATCTACACAGACACCACCAAGTTCCTCAACCACTTACCTATTAAAGTCACCTCTATCAGATCTTAGCTGAGCTCCAGTCAACTGGATTTCATTTAGGTCCTGCTCTCTGCCAGATATTGGAAGAAGTTGGTGACAAATTAGATGTCTGACACACAGATATGTATCATCACTGTGGTTTCAGAGACTATCCTCACAGTTTATAGAAAAACTGAACATAGACAAGAGACCCGAACTTTAACTACCTTACAAATGAAAGCTGCTAGAAAGGGAAGGGAGGGTGGGGATGGAAGGAATCTGTGCATTCCTTTCAAGTACGTTTGTGAAGAAATATGTGATCTTGATATTATTCTCCATTTTACAATTGCATCTAGAAAACTAGAACTCCTACAAGAAGCAGAATTCAGACCTAAAGACAACTGGGCTCCATCTAGACTCACCAAATAGTGACCATTCATCTGAAGCAGTCTGCATGTGTGTTTGGGTTTTACTGTGTGCACACAGAGTCAAATGAAAGTAAGCATACTGAATATACAAGCATGCCTCTGCATTGATACATTACATATGGTCAAAATATGTGTAATACTGTAATAAAGAGCAGAAAGCTTTTTCCTGTTCAAATGGATATGTACAACTGGGGAGAAAATGGGGAAGCAGCATGCAGAAGAAAGTAACAACTTGTAAATGTGTGAAAAAGCATTCAATAAAAAGCTAGCTCTTTCTTATGTGGCAGCCTGACTCTAACTCCAGAGAAGGAAATCTCTGGATAGCCCTTAACACAGAGAATGCTCTGCCACCCTTTATCTCAGTGCTCTTTCCCAGAAAGTGGGACTTCATGACAGGGCAGTACTTGGCAAAGCCGTTATATATGATTCCATCAATTCAGTCTTCGCCTTGGCTTCAGATCAGATCCTTCCAGCCCCTACCAGCTCAAAAGATAGAAACAGCATGGGACCTCATTTTTTGGAAGCAAGTTCTGAACGATGAGCCCAAGCATCAGCTTTCAAAGCCAACTGGCAAGAATAGAATACATGGGCAAGATGGATCTATTTGAGAACCTTGTTTAACAAAAAGAAAATATCAGCTTTGAAGTAATCTGTCACCTTTACTGGAAAATATGCAACTACAAATGCACTTTAATAACAGTCAGAACTCACACTGCAAAATGAAGCAAATTGCTTATTTTCTCTTCCAGACTAAAGCTTACAGTACTGTGCATGTCAATTAATTGTCTACTTGAATGCTGCATCGCGTGAACACTACGCAATAGTATAGTCTTTACAATCCTCAGGGGGTGGGAAGGGATGGGGGAGAAGGTGAAGAATAAAAGACAGCTCAAAATTGTGGGATTTTGTCCTCAAAGACTACATGGACTGTTCTCAGATGACATGGTATGAGAATAGAAAAAGAATATTGATTTTGAATTTGAATTCGGAAAAAGTAGCAAGCGGGTGAAAATGAACTGCAGCAAAAGCTGAAATTTATTTTTGTTTACTACCACAGAGTTGCAAGATGGAAAATAACAGCTCATTTTCCTTCAATTGATATTGGGAAATTCTGGACATTAAGATCTATAGTAATGCATCCATCTTAGCAAGCATTATTTGCTAAAATAACTTGCTCTTGCTTTTGGAGTGAGGGGTTTTTTTCTTTCCTAATTTTTTAAGCAAAAAACATTACAGATTAATGACTAAAAGACAAAAAAATGCTTTGCTAACTCAATTTTAGATTAATTGAATCACCTGTTCATCTCTAGATTATGTTAGTTCTATATATTCACCATAATTTTCCCTATTCTTACTATGATCTAGCATTAACACGAAGTCTTTGAGATTAGCACCTGAGGTCAAAAAAAGTGTTGAAATAGAAAACAGGTTCACTGTACTTATAGCACACCAAAACTGCATCAGTATCCATCAGGCAGGTTTGTATGAGGGCATTTGTACACAAGGAAGTGATCAACAAAATCATCACTATAATGCAGGCATATGCCATTTCCCTAAAGGACAGCTTATTTAACAACTAAACATGATAGTCCTGTCCCTGTTCAGCAAAGAAATTCTTCTAGATCCTTCTTCACAAAAGAAAATAAGTGTCATTCTTAAACGGAAATGCTCTTTTCTAAATCTTGTGAGCTAAGACACTAAAATATTTTGCCAGTATAGCTATTTCTGGGCAGCTAACCCAAGACCCCCCTGCCATGACAGATGTAGCCTCCCTGAGAGGTGGAGGGGTTCCCAGTCAGTGTGAGAGAGGAAGCACAATATTAGAGGTTGTACCCATTCAGCTTAATAATTGGTTCACTGCTATAAATCCCCATTTTTAGCGCAAGATATCCCTGATTTGCTTGTCTGTGCAGTTGCAATTTCTGAAATGCTCATTAGAGTTACTGAGGGTACACCTGCCGCTTTCTGACACTGGAAGTGCTGAACACACCACTGAGATAATTCAGATATTTGTAGCCACTTGGCTTCTCATTTAAAAGGACCATGCCAGTCAAAAATTGCATAGTATATTCACTGAGTATATTCAGTATAACAAAAATTAAAAAGCCCACCCAAAAGGGTAAGCCACCTGACTGGGGGGTGGCGGGAGTAACTTCCAGTAAATGCCAATAAAAGATAACCTACTCACTAAACCCAAAGGTAGTGCAATTCCAAGACAAACTTTTCTAGAGGTTGCTAGTAAGCACCTAGGTAAGGCACTATAGGTCCTTTGTCCTAAATTGACAGTGTATTTGGGCAGCTGCTACATGGCTGAGCTGCCACACAGTATTAGGAGACTGTTTCTATTCTTCTAATCCCAAACATGGAACATTTTGGAACAATTTTGGTTAGTTGATCCTTCTTTGCCTCTATCCCCGAAAGATTTCCACTTTCCAGTTCAGGATTGTCTAGAAGGTATTTTCAGGCAGTAGGAGCTGCAGTTACCAATACAGTTTCTCAGCCTCCAAAAGCAGCAGTCTCACAGAAATGCTGTCACAGGCACTGTTTTATTCCAATTTATGTCCCCTCCCTGCAGTGCTCTCTTTCCTTCCCAGACAGTTTACCTGTCCGGCTGTAGGAGACTCACAGCTGCAGGCAGTGGAGTGGAAAGTGCTGCCAGAGGTTCTCTGCCTACCAGCAAGTACCTCCAGGGCAAAAGTGAACCTGCTGACAAATACCATGGACATTGGATAACTGAGAAGAATACAAGAAAATTTGCAGAATATTGGTGGGAGGGAGAAGGAAAGGATTAAGTTAGGAGGAGTGAACTGGCTCACTTTGATGTCTGAGGAGAGCAGGTGAGGCAGGACGAAGAGCTTTCCCTGCCCCCAAAATAAACAGAGGCTTAGGGCTCTCTGGAGGAGGAAGTGGTAACCTAATAAAATTAAACCAGCTGGGTTCTGTAGCAATTGAACTAAAACACGTGGATAGCTGAAGATGATTATAGGGAGAAAAAAAAAATCTAAATAATTTTTAATCCCTCTGTACTGGATTTGCAACCTCCACGACCACACAAAGAAACAGGGCTGCTCTTCACCTACATTTGCTTTCCATGTTAAAATCCTGGGAGGAGATCAGGGGCATTTGTTCCTACAGTTACTGATAATGTATCTGGCTCCAAAGGCTCCCAGGCACGGTGCAAGAACAGGCAATCCACCTTTAGAGCTTCTGCTAAAGAGGAAGTTCTTAATGTAAAATCAAGCCTGGGAGAAAATTTAAATTGTATTCCTACCTGGGAATTATCAATAAAGTTAAATGCAAAGAGAAGAGCTGGCCACTATATCAGGGGCTGTGTGCTTTTCTGAGGACAGGATTTCCATTTGCAGCAATTTTCAAAATTTAATTTAAATTGTGAGAGGTAATGGCTAAGCACTGCGTAACTTCCATTACTAAAATATCCAATAATATCCCAGCATTTTACACATACACACACACACACACACACACATATACTTTCCACTTCAGGTAAATATGCAGTTTGACAGTTTCTGGTCTGGATTTAAATAGTTTTTGTGGAAACAGAATTATGAAAGAACTCTGGAAACTATAACAAGCATTTTTCCCAAACATAACGATAAACTTTAAAATAAACCATTCTGTACTTTTTCTATTTATTGTTTTTTTAAAGGTATCATCAGCTTGATATTTAGGAGAGATGGCCACAGCAGAAAACAAACAGGAACTGATTCTGCCTCATTTCCTCTCTTATGGAAAAGTTTCAAGTTACATCAATATAATTATCATCTTTGTTCTCTTCTGATGTATTCATGCAAAGAGCTAACAGTCATCTATAAATGAGAGGGATACTGATATTGTACTTGCAGCTGGACAAAACGTGAAAGAAACCGGATTTAATTGCTGGTTCTGCCATAATCCAAACAACCGGTGTGAAAAGTTGGATTCTAGTTTGAAGTACGTCAGTGTCCGGAGCCTACCTTCAGAGACCCATAACCAGTGTGTCAGTTTGTGTCCCTATAAAAACAGAAATATCCTCATAATAAAAGAGCATCCTAATAAAAGATTATCCTTAAGGATAATCATGCCTGTCAGATAGTTACTCAAGAATATGCGAACATGAAAAACCAACAAAAAATGAAATGGACTACACACACTGAGTGCTCTCTAGCATGAATTAAACAACTAATTTAAAAGATTATTTACAATTTATTTTTATTTTCACAACTCTCAGTGATAGGCACTGAAAAGGAACAAAATTGAATTTTGAGATTATTTTTAATTCAATTCTGCCTTTAACAGTAAGAATATGTATATATTCATAAAACAAGTATACAGTAAATCTGGGTAGCTAATGGGATGTTTGTTTACTTCATGCAAAGAAAGAGACTGTCACCAGTCTAAATACACGTGTCCTTCGTGCTTCAGTGTTCAATTTTCACAAGAGCTCACCAGTAACACAACCCTAACAGATCGCGTTTACAGATCATTAAAGCAAGCCTGAAATCTAATTCCTTAGTTCGCTACCAAAAGCCACTGCAAAACACTGCAGTCTCCAGTGGAAAAGGTGCGGGCCATTGAAATAAGTCAACAGTAAAATTCAGCTCACAATTTTTATCACTGATTCAACAGGGAAACAAAGAAGCCACTGTCAGAAGTGGTTACGTCTGGGAACATAAAGTCAAGACTGTATTTAAGTAGGCCGATTTTCAAAGACTCTTAGCAAAGTGCTCTTTCTGGAGCCAGTGGAATTTTGACCACCTGCAACCAGGTGTTAGCTCTCAGCAGAGATATTTAAGGCTTCTACTGCTACTTAAAGCATTCTCATTTTTATATGAGACTCGCAACTGAACGTACATTACTAACACACTGACGTTTTCTGAAGCCAAGTGTCCCTAAAGTTTTATGATTATTTTATATGTGCATACAATCAGTAAGACTGACAATTATATGGTGCATTTCCTATATGCATGTAAGCATGCATATATTATATACATAATATATTATATTATATTTATATATATATATTATATATATTTATATATATATATATAGACATGCTGAGTATATAAACTTGCATTAATCCGGCTCCCAAATTCTAATCCAAAATGCTAGAAACCTTTTGTCTTTACTGAATACTGACACTTTAAAAAGTCCCTGTGGTCTCCATTTCTCTTATTGCTTTGGTCATGTGAAATTTTATTAACAGATGGTTAATAAGGAAACATTGCATTCAGTTTCAGCATGAAGATAGAGTATTAAAAAAGAATTAAACAGTATATCTTTTTTAAAGATACATTATAAGCAGAAAGGAAATATGAGCAAAGAGGACCAAATTAGCAAGACTGGGAATTGTTTTTGCACATGAAATTTTTCAAATGTCCTTGATGACGACTCATAATATATAAATTTAAAGACCAAAACCTGGCCAGTCAGTAACGTCCCTATTCAGTGACTGCAGGACTCGGCAGTAAATGTCACTGCTAAAAAATATTTCACTACATTAACTTACTGGCAACCACATTTGCTGAATAAGTTCATAAACAGCCACAGGAAAAAAGACAACCAGAAATAAAGCTGCTTATGATTCACTCTTTTCTAACATGCATAATCCTCAGCTTACAGAAGAAATAAATATGTAAGAATAAAGATATCCTTTACCAAGACAGTTAGCTTCTCCATTCACCTCGTCAAGGTCATACTAGAGTCCAGGAACAGGTAAGAGTAATGTATTGAAGGCAAAGAGAATGAAGAATAAGTTAAAGGAAAATAAAAGAATGCCTCTCAGTATTCCTCTATATATCCCTATATTTTCCTCTCAGGAAAAGAAGAGCATAAGCCTTGATAAAATAATCAGTTTTCCATTTACAAGTTTAGACTAGGTTTAGATCATTCCTAGAAAAAAACACTGATGACGTCTCAAACTCAAAAGAATTAATAAATATAATCATTTATGCATGGTTTTCAGCTTATAAATGGCTTCACTGTAATTACTTCCTAGTACTGAAATGCACAGGACCAAAACAAAGGGACTTAGAACCTGAAACAAGGGCTATTTTTTCTGTATGCTTACAGAGGGCTACCGCTGTCCTACATGACACGAAAGTGTCACACACTCCTCAGTGCTTAACTGATGTCTTGAGGAGTTTCACTCTCTCCTCCTTTTTTTAACTGCTATACCGCTTGAAAACTTCACAGCACTTTGTAGGAGAGCCTGATTTCTATCTCCAGTTGCTGAGGCAGCAAGCAGAAGTAAAAAGATAAAAAAAATTACACAGTCTGCAAATACATTTTACATAAAGAAACATATGTAATAAATAGAAGTGGATGAACTCAGCTTGCAGACTGCCTCTTTATTTTACACCATTCCAGAGCTTATAGATTTTCAAATCATTATTTAGACTGCTCTTGAAATACAAAACTCTTTTTGCAAAAACACTGCATGGAAAGGAGTTTTAGGAGAGTAAGGGTTTTGTATCAAAATAGAATCACAAAGCCCTTTCAGTCTGCCTTGCTTAGTTTCTAAAAAAAGCTAAAAAAAGTTTATGCACACTTTGTTTAACACAACCGGAATGGAAAAAATGTTCTAATACATATACATACTCACGATGAAATTAACAACTATCTGGATTAAAACAGAAATAACTGTAGTGTTAAGAAAATACTGCCATGAGCACAAGTTACAATGTGAGGATCGCTTGTATTTCCACAGATGGGACGTTCACAAAAGGAAGAAGGGGAGCCTTCCTCAGAGAGGAAATAGAAGGTTTTTTCAAAACTGAGAATTCAACATTTTGAATAAAATATGTTTAATGTTTTTGTTTTTATGTAAACAGACTTTAGGAAGTGATCTGACAGTCTTAAGAAATTACCATTTGAAAGAAAAAAGGTCTACATGCCTCATCTTTGATCTACGAGACAGATTTATCACAGGACAGGATGACTGAAGTTTATTCATTAGCTGATAACCTTCACATGCAACCCAAGCCTTTAATCTGCAATAAAGCAGCAAACAAGGATGGGGCTCTAAGGAAAGGAAACTAACTCAGTTTGGCTGAGCAGGCACATGGCAGTGGAAAGGAAGGAGGGAGACAGGGTTACAAAATCCAGCAAGAAGAGCCCTGTCCAGCTTCCTGGGCTCCCCCATGCCCCAAACTGCTGCAGACCATCAGGTCCAGATTGGTGCTGTGCAGTTAAACCACGTCTGAATAAGGTGTCTGCTGTCTCTGCGGATGCCCAAAGGCACCTTTCCATCTGCAATAAAATTCATATCACAGCCTGCTGGCCACTCTGAAAGAAAGCTTCCTCTTTAAAAGTTTTAAAAATCAAAAGCTATGTTCTTGATGGGGTTTTCTAATTTGTTTCACAGTGTTACTGATTTTTTCACAGTGCTACAGCCACCACCAGTATTTACATAATCTGTGAGCCCCTACCACTACTGCAATCCAGGAGAATCTTAAGTCTTTGCACCTTCAAAGCTGGAAATTTAGTATAAAAATACAAGCAGAAAAGCAAATAAACAGAAACTGCATATTAAAATCAAAGCATACCCATAAATTCTCCACTATTAAGATCACAAGTTAAAGCCATTAAGGTCGACACTCTCCCTCATTGTAAAACTCCTTCAAGAATTAAATCTTGCAATTATGGTCACAACTATGGCAGATTTAAATATATCCAAAGATCTTCTAGAGGAAAATGAAGAAAAACAAAATCCTTATTAGCACAGGCTAATGCCCATCAATGAACCAAAAAACGATTTTTCTGAAAGACACTAAATCCTAATTTCTTTTGAATGTGAATTTAAAAAAACGGAAAAGAAGAAAGAAAGTTAACAGGTGGTATCAGTTTCAGTCCTGCTTTAAACAAAGGAAACAAATGCTCAGGGATACAATGAAAGAAGCAAGGCTAAGGCAACTATGAAGGGAGATAAGGTGGTCAGCATCGACTCCTCAGTCTGACCTCTCCAGCTCTTATAACAGCAATTCCACTGGACTGTCTTTGTAAAATGCTTTTGAGATCTACAGATAAGTGATCATTAAGAAAGCTGTGTACCTCAGAGCAGAGTGATACATGCATTTCTGTACCTACTTCAAACCAGAAACAAAGATGTTAAGCAACATGCCCAAGGTCATGCAAAGCTAAAGGCAGGAACAAACCACAGAGCCCAGACTCTCACAGCCCTTAAGAAAGAATCCATCACAGTCAGGCATGCACCAAAAGAAGTAAGCAAATGTCTCTGTATTTGACAACATCTGACCTATGGAAGGAAGTAGTTTCAAGACAAGTGGCAAGAAACAAAACACAGCTGCAGCAGAAAGCCCTACCAGGGAATAGCTCAACACCAGGAATAAGTAGCTCCACCTTGCAGGATATTTGTCGGACTGCCTGCTGCAGCACCACACTCGCAGAGCTACACTCAAAGAAAAGCTTATTCCAGACATACAGACTCTAAATAAAAGTAAATAAAAACAAAAATCAAAACCAAAACAAACCAACCAAACCAAACAAAAAGAAAAACCCTAACAAACAAACAAACAACAAAAAAAAGACTCTCAAAAAAGCAACCTGAAAAGATGCTGGTGCAGACAACCAAAACGCTACCAACTGCAATTTGTAGAACATTGTGCACTACCAAGACATGACTACCAGCTGCCTATGTAGTGAATCATCACTTTAAAAAAATGTCATTTTTTTTAATCCACTAAATTTTTTTCTGGAAGCTGCAAAATCAAACTATTCTCCATCAAAACCAAAAACAAATCTAGTAAACACACCTCATTTTGACTTCAGTGGGCCTGTCAGAACTTCTAGTATTCTGATGTTTTCTACTTTATTTGAGTGGGTTTTTTTCTCCAAAATATGTCAAAAGAAGGGAAAATTAATCTCTATCAACTGCTCACCAGCTCTTGCTATACTAAAGCAAGCAGAAAATGTACTTCTAATTCTGAAATTAACATTTGAAATTTAAATCACAGAAATAAACAGAAAGAAAATAAACCAAAGCATTTCTCATCTGATAATGCAAAAAAAAAAAAAAATCATTATTTTGTATGCTGCAAAAATATAAATAAATATTAAAGCTTTTCCTCATTTAAACTGCATTTGGAATATCCTAAACCATTAGTTAAAATGACAGAAGAATACAGCTACCTGAAGCCTATGTAAAGAATCTCTCTTTAACAGGCTTTTAAAGACTGCAAGCCAGAGCACCTAAAAAGCACATCCCTGAATAATTTAAGGCTTCTGGCATCTACATTGAAAGCGCTCCTTTGCTAAACCTGGAGGAACAAAAAAAGGTAAGAGAAAGAATAAAGGTCATGAAAGATCAGAAACAAAATCACTACTAAAAAAAGTATTTTTCCTATCTGAAAGTTTAATCAGACATGGAGGAGCACGGATTTTACAGCCAGCCCTTCCCATTTACTGTCAACAGATGTGGTCTAACACTAACATTTACCCCTTGGCAGTGTTAAGTTAAGGCTGTGATGATCTCGGGAACAATACAGGAACAAAATGAACGAGAAGAAAAGAAACTGATCAAGGAGGTGAAGCACAAGACAAATCCTCATTATTAGAAACTCAGTAACAAATAAAAGCCAAACCCCAGAATGTATCATTAATTTTAAATATGCAACTGACATTTCAGGGCAAAAAAAAAAAAAATAGTAAAAGAAAACTGAAAAAATAGATCCGTCCAAATACATACTATTAAAACAAAATAAACCATGATTATGCTATTATGACACCAGGCAATCTAGTTTGGTGCAAAGTAATCCCCATTTATAACCAATTGTACCAAGGTCGCATTACAATTCAGTGTTTTGTTGACAATACCAAGTTTTCTTTGCCAACTACATCTTTTAAACATCAGCAAATCCTACCTACTTCCTCTTGTGTCTGTCACAGAAACCATCCAAACAATGGGAGCAAGTAATCTTCACCTCAACAGCTATTGACTTCAAGCAAACTGAACACTTTATTCATTTTTACTCCTGGAGTGGAAAGTCCTTGCTGTTCTACAGTATCTGAAAGCCTTGCCACTGATTACAAGTAGTTCAGGATCTGGCTCCTCCTCAGTATATGAAAATGGACTTGAAACAATAGGAAACCTTATCTGAGGAAGTTAACACAGGTCACCCTTCTCCAAATGTGAAAACTGACTTTTTATGGACAAAAAAAATCAGCTTAATTAAGTTTTATGAATTAAACAAGAATTTGGAAAAATGTCACATACAGAATGCTGATTAAAAGAAAAAAAACCCACCCCAAAACATTCACCTTTTTAGAGGAAACAGATTTTTACATCTTTGCTTTACACAACTTTTCATGTTATTGTTAAAGAATAGTCATTAGGAAGTCATTTGAATTTCAGCAAACACATGAACCACATTATAGACACAGATTCACAAAGAGGAAAAACCAACCTGTCTAAAACAGAATTTTTAAGTAAAAGCCTGAAGAAGTGATTCCTCACTCCTTCTGTGGAAGTTTTATTTCTTGTGAGAATGGAAATGAAAAAGTAAGAAAATTACACTAATTAATACACAAATCAATATTTTTCCAGTGCAACTTCAAAACAATACAAAAAAAATTTAAAAGATATTTTTCATTAACAATTTTCTCCCTTAGAACTCAAGAAGTTCAGTGCTCACACAAAGCAGAAAGTTACAAGAAACTAAACTGTGTTTTGTTTTTCAAATTTCATCCAAACAAGCCAGTTGTTATCTACTCGACATTCCACTCACTCTAAACAAAACTACAAAAAGGTTCTTAGTGATAGGTATGCCAAGTTAAAAAATATTAATAAAAAGGTAAGAGAAGATGGGGCTTTGATGACAAAAAAGAAAGGTTTGAAAGTGCAGGCATTACTAAGATTCTTATGGTAGGAAGGACCTCTTTCCAGACGACATAAAGGAGTAACAAAATAAATTTTACTTTTAAACAGGTAAACTGAAGCTTAAAGCATTAAGGGGAAGCTTGACATGCTGGATCCTTAGCTAATAGAAATATGCGTAATTCCAATAACGTCAATAATACCACATAAAGCTATGCTAGCTGTTGATCTCACTCATAATATCTAAAGCCCACACCTAACTATAAATACACACATTATGTTTGCTTTTCGAAAACTGATTGAAGTTTAATAGCAACTCATAATTGAAATATTCATGGTCCCAAGCTAGCTTTGAAGTTAAATCCCTGAGTGGATAAAGCGGACTGTATATCTAATCTAAACTAAATGTTTCCCTTAGTTACTAATACCAGCACAGGTTCACTAGTTAAAATCATTATTACAAAGAAAAAAAAAAAAAAAAAAAAAAAAAAAAAAAAAAAAAAAAAAAGCAAAACCCACAGCACTTTAAGGGGCATTTAATCCTGCTCAGCACTAGGACACAGCACATGATCTTGGCAGTATCAGTTCCTCCAGTACCATCCGCATCTTGCTTCAAGAGCTGACTTCTTCAAATCACCAAGTTAGTGATTTCTAGGCAAGAAAATTTTAACCACATTGTTCCAGAACTGCTACTGTTACCAGAGCTTTTCAAGTCTCCTTTTAATGTTTCAATTTAACATCACGAGTTTCAATTTACCAGCACAGATCTGTCTCCGCTTTAAAGCCTACTTCTCAAGCAATGAAGCTAGAAATAAAGTGTCATTATTTTTTGTACCTGGACAGCAGACTGTAACTATTTCACTGGAGCACTTGTGTTTTCTTTACATACTTTGCACATCACACACACACCCCCCACCACCTATATGCAGCTCCATAAATGAAATTTCTGTAGCAAAGCTCTCTTTAGTTTAGATGCCTTTGAACTAAAGTGGCTGTGACTCCCTTCATTAGCTTACACTTCTTTCCTTACCCATTTTTAGCTCAATTAAATGTATTAAACACTAAATCTGTGAAAGCTTGTCCATTCTCTCCCATGTAAAAAAAAAAAAAAAAAGAAATAAAACTTAAAATAAAAATAAATTAAATAAATTTAAATAATTTTTTTTAAAAAGACATCAAGAGCTTCCGCCAGACTGCTGCCAGTAACAGGCTCAGTACTGCACAGTTTTAGACTATATAGAGCAAGTCATTATAATGGAGTTTGAAGGCAGGCTAGGATCCTAGAGAAAACAGTCACAATTGTGCTACTTCTGCAGCAGTAAATTCCCCATGGCTTTGGTTATGCTGATCTCCGTTCCTGTTTTGCAGAGCCCACAGCTACATACATTATATCCCAGTGTATGTCTGAAACTCCATAACCTTTGCCAGAGTAACTCTCCAGGAAGCTCTCCTGACCTTTACTTAAGATAAAGAAACCAACTGAAATGAAGAAATAAATGTTCCTTTGATAATACTGTGTAAGCTGTGGCTAAGGAACTTTGAAATACAACAGCATTAATAAAATAGCCATATTAGGAGAATTTCTTTATCACCAAAAGCAGTGGCCAGCTTCAATGGGGCTTTTCATTCACAGTTCACAAATTATTTTCCAGGAATCATTGACTTGTTGTGTAATGATAATTGTGGGTTAATAGAAGTCCCAACTGAACTTTGCACTCTTACACAAAGGATATATGCATGAATGACTATATTTGGACACAGATCCATGTGTAAGGTAACGTATCTGATTTTCAATGTATAGATTCTTTTGTCTTTCATATTATAATTTAATTTTTTTATAAAAAGGTCTTTGAAGACAGAGGGGAAAAAAAAACCCCTTCTGTTATAAAAGGCAACTTTCAAAGTTTAAAAGTGACCATGATTGTTGGTTAGCATGTGTACAGGAAAAACAAAATTAAATTGTTGCTGTACCGGGATACTATCCTGCACAGCAACAATTCCAGGAGATTAAAAAAACATGTGGGCTTTTTTCTGCCTCACAAAATGTTGTTACGAATACTCTCAATAATTTCTTCTTAAAACAGCTTCTTAATAACTGGAAAAAATAATCTAAAATATTTATAGGAAAATTCAGCAAGTGTGAATTTGTTTTTTGAGTTAAAGACTATTTTAATGCAATTGTTTCTAATCTCTCTAATATTAACATTTCAGTACATGAATGCTGTGTTTAACACCTATCTGGTTTAGTGAACTGCAGTAATTCACTCCAATAGAATAAACTATTTAAGTTATTTAGTAAAATGGAAAAGCTACTATGTGCTCTGCTACAATCAGCAGACGCTGCTTAGGAGAGACCTCTAATGTGGGGAGAAGCCTTGCCATGAAGAAGAAAAATGCATAAAGAAGCTCCAAGAGGTCTGTGACTTTGTCAAATGCTTCTCATGCTATGCCCTTGCAATCACCCAATACCACAGAAGAGCAGGTACAGCAAAAGGGAACCAGCATTTAACAGACTAGTAGCATTTTAACAGGTAAAGGCAAGGTTTGACAGGTACAAGCTGACAAAAATAAGTTTAGGCTCTTGTTAAATAAATAGAAAACAATGCAAAGCACCCACCTTAACATAACTCCTGCTTTCACCGATTAACTCAAAGGAAGATATTGTTTGAGCAACAAAATGCCACATGCTAAGACAACTTAAAAATGCTTCAGCTGCGGCTATATTTGATTGATTATGTGGAGAATTTTATTTATTTATTCATACACTAAACGTGTTGAGCAGCCTGACTCCTGCTCAGCAGAGACACATCCTACATCCCACAGCATCTGATCTGTACTGGCTAAAAAGCTCCTCTGCTCACTCTACAGACAAAGAAACTCCTTCCACCTCCACAACCTAAGTTTTTCCATGCTTCCCTGGGGCTGTGGGTGGAAATGACAGGAAAGGGCCCCCTGTTAAAGGTTATACCTTCAGCCCAAACAAGTTCTTTTGGCTGCGCTTCAAAATGCCGCTTGCTTTATCTACTGATCACACTGATGTCACTGACCAGCAAAAGGAGCTATCCCATGACCACAGATGACACAATAAATATCAAATATGAAAAGAGAGATATAAATATACAAATATATATATTTTAAGAAAGCGATGATTTGTAGTATACTTACAACTTTCAGCCTGATAGTCTGGCACAAACTGCTCATCATTGTCAGGTACCTGAGCTGAAGAATAGAAAATAAAAACAAAACAAACAAAAAACAAGAAACAAGAATTAAAAGAAGCCATTAAAGCATAAATAAAGACTCTTGTGTTTAATTCAAAGCACAGCCAAGTTTAAAACTATGATTTTTTTGTTTCTTCATTGTTGAGGATGAAAATCAGGCAAGCACATCATTTTAATATCAGAAAAACCCTGGGGTGAAGTTGTGTGGTGCAGTGTGAGTCCAGAGAAGCCCCGGCAAAGAGCAATGGGAATGGGAGGACGTGCAGGCTCACTGGCCCTGCCTCAGTCCCTTTCTCAGGGTCTGGACCTACCATGCAACTGGCAAAACTCATCAGTGCTCATTTTCAAAATATCTGCACATAAAGTCCACATAAAACCAAATCCTACTGATTAACGCTTATGCTTCTTTAACCTGAAACTACCACACATTCGGCTTACTTGAAAGTGATTCCAGTTGTTCATGGCAGTCAGCCAACACAGTAGGGATTTTCTGTTATTGTTTTAAATATTCAAAAAGAACTATTTTACCAGACCACAGAATTCCTGGTTCAATGACAACATTTCAGACATCGAAAAAGATTTACTTAAAGCAAAAATAATGATTAATATCCATTTGCCTTATGTAAGATCGTCTTTGCTTTTAGGAAACTTCCATCACAAACCTGAGCTATTAAATACAATCATTTCACGGTCTGCTGATAGATAATTTTGCTCCTCTGGTACCACAGCTCCTTCTCCTTGTATATCTAAGACATTAGCCATCTCTCAAACTGTGTGGTAAACTCATTTAAACCATTTAAGCTGAAATACCACTAAATGTTTATTATAGATGAATACATTCAAATAACTGCAGAACATTATACTGAGAAACAGCATCCTCGGAGCATGACTGCTTCTGGTACATCCCGAGAGAGATCCAGCTTATCATCTCTTAACTTTGTCACCTTTTCCTCAACAAACACACTAAACTGGAATCACCACAGCAAAGCTGCATAAAATTATCGTTTAAAAATACTTTACACAGTTCTTGTATAAAGACAAGCAAATAATTCATATGACCTTCATTAAAAGTTAACATCTGCCATGATGTGGTTACCCAACAAGATTTGAAGGTAAATGCTGCTTATATAATCATTTATTAAAACTGTGACTATCAAATGTTTTCAAATACGTTAATGATAAAATGTAACTTTAATGCCCTTCAGAGCACTTTCTAGTATAGGAAGTCCATATTCCCCATAATATATGTGCAATTGCTGCTAGTTTTAATATTATTTGTTTAAATTAAAAACATATATTTAATTAAAATTACTCACAATTATTTTGAATGTGCACTACAGTACTCTTCATGGACCAGATCTCCACTCCTTACTCAGGAAATATTTCTAATGACTTAACTGGAAGTTTTTTTTTCCTGGGTAAAGAGTTCAGAATCAGGCTCATTAAACTGAAAAATTATTTGCACTGGGTTTTAAAATAAATTTAAAATCCTACTGTCTTAATTTCAGAAAATACCCCTGAAAAACAAATGACCTTGGAAATGTGCAAATACAGACTTGAAAGGAAGTGTGAGTAAGATAAATGCACTAAGTGTAATTAGCCTTACTTTGAAAAAAAAAAGCATAGCTACTGTTGCTTTGTTGTTTGGGCTTCTAACAAAGAAAAAAAAAAACAACAAACCAAACAAAAACTAAATCAAACATGACAGTAACCCATCCTTTTATAATAAACCAGTACCTCTGAGGACATGTTGGCTCCTCGAAGTTTGAAGCTCTACAAAAAACTACCAACCCAAATACTCCCAGTATATTTTATGCATTCAATTTCTCTTTCTTCCAGAGAAACCACAGAAGTTTTACCAAGAATGAACTCTGGGACAGGCTGAGCCCAAATACTAACACTCTGCAATTTCTGACATTTCATGCAATTGACTACACACGAATGTTTGGCATTTTCCTTACAAAAATGCCAACTATTTGACCGTCACAGAAAAATCTGATTATGAAATAAAGGTCTTCTACTTAAAAATCAGCACCTAAGGATTTCTTCTATTGCCAATTGTTTTTCAAGCTTCTGTGAGTACATTCAGAGTTAAAGTAATTGAATCAAGTAACTTCTTGTTTACAGAAGACACATCCCACACATTTTTCGTAAGCCAGCTCAAATGAAGCAAGGAGGCTAATTGAATTTTTTTATCATGCACCTGCATTTTATATATGCATGTATATGTAGATAAATATATCTATATAAAAATTTGTGAATCTAATATATCTTAAAAAGCCTCAAAGAAAACAAAACCCCTCCTGTTTAAATAAAGAGGCTACATTTAGTGATTGCAGAACTGGGACAGAAATCTCATATAACTTTCCAGAGAGTGTACTCTGCACACTGGACAGCTTCACCAGTGTTTTATTCTGGTTTTATCAGTCTAATTTGACTTAATCCAGAAAAAAATCTGTTGTAGAGATTTATGTATATATCAGTAAGTAAGGTCCTTTCCCCGCCCCTCCCCTCAGCCATAGAGTAAGAAAAAAATAAAATATATCTGACTGAACTGTCATGGAAACCACTACATTACTGCCATTACCCCTGATTTGCTCTTGTTTATGGAGTAAACAAGAATGATGTACTTCATTCATGGATCCCCAAAATTTATGAAGGCATATTTAATAGAGACAGAGCACTTCACTTTATCGGTACTCTAGAAACAGGTGGAGACTAGGCTGTCAAAATTTACTTTAAATGCAATATTAAGATAGCCTTAAAAGCCTCTGTAGAGAAATGAACACAGCAAGTTAAGAAGTGTTTAAAACTCTGCCAAATATAAGCAAAACAAACAACATCATCCAAAACATTCAAACTAGGAACACGCATTTCCTACTGGAATGTAAATTTAGTAGCATCAGTACCTTAGAAATGGGCCCACAAGCCTATACAGAGAAATTAAAAGGACCTGTTAACTGGTGGAAATGAGAACTTAAATTATTTCTTCACTTAATCTGATATTATTCTTAAAAAAGCGGAACTGAAACTTGCACATGATCACACTGCTGAAATGCAAGCACTCATCATCATACTGAGATTCCTTCCACCAGCATCTTGCTGTGAGATGCTAAATCACTGGGATACATCATCCCATTACTCAAGCAGAAAAGAGCTTTTGTACCTGGATTTTGGATAATTACAGGTAGATTTTGCAGCAAAATAAACAGACGGTAAAGACACTTCAACATGAACGTCTGAAAGGAAAACGTAACTTGCAGTGTCACAACTGTCTACACATTTATATACATAGGCCATTCATTTCCTCTTTTATTCACAAATACTGCAACTTAGCAATGCTGCCATAAAACCCACTGTTAACATAAACAAAACATAATGCATAAATCACCAAAACTTTAATTTTTTTACTTTGCTATTCAGAGGGAAATTGAAAAAAGATATCTGAACTGATCACCCACCTGAATGAGAATATTTCCTTGCGCTACTTAATTATGCGTTTTGAGAAGGCAAGTAAGTGTATTCCGAAAGACTAATAAAAGGTTTTGAAGGATATTAAGCACGTGGCTTTTACTGCTTATAGCAGAAGCAGTTCATTGCACATTCAGAGCCATCAAGTCTCAGACTCCTGAAGCAGACAACATCTGCAGCATAAACTATCCAACTGCAGCATAAACTCAGCCTAGAATATTACCAAAAGTTTTCTTTTTCTTCTGACTATAGCTATAATGTCTCAAGAGCATTTGGAAAGGATGCAGAAATGTCAATGATGATCTTGAAGATGTTATCAGTTTAGGTTTTACAGTTTCACTACCTACTGAGTCATGCAAACATCCACAGCACAAAAATACTTAATACTTGTTTGTAGTTTTTACAGCTTTAAACACTCTTTGAAAGGCTGAACTGATGGCTCATTTTGCAAAGGGAAAACAATTTGGAGGGAAAATAAAGGTTTAGAACTCAGGCCTGTTAGCTTGCTTTCATTGCAAGTAAACAAAAAGTGCCCATTAACAAGCATCCAGGACAAAAGGAGTTAATATTTAATTAAAACCAGCTCTATCCACTGTAACAATGACCTGAAGCCAAACAAGGCAGAAGATGTATGAGTCATTCTTTCTGCCAGTGAATGAGACAGCTGATCTCCGAAGCAATTCCTCAAGACAAGCAGTCAGAACTGGAGTTCTGCCTCCATTCACAAAAACACAGTCCAGCATGAACCATGTGGCCCCAACCACAAGCTTTTCATGTCACACCCTTCCAGAAAGCTACAGCAAAGTAAACTTGAACTTTAGGCATAAACATAGTGATTTCACTGCTTTGTCTCAAGATGCAGCACAGACCTGCTGAGGAACGTTATTTAATAAATGAAAAGTTAAGCAAACTATAAAGGGCTTAAACTTAACTCTTCCTTCTCCCACTCACAAATTGCTTCCAAAAGCTCAGCTGCACCCCAGAGAAAGGTGTTCCTGTTAAAAAAAAAAAAAAAGCTGGAGACTTTCCAGAAAAACAAGAAGCTGAAAATGCTTCACTTAAAACTTTATTTTGGGTAGCAGAACACTTCCTGCGGTACTGTGTGCTCTGACCTCATGCTTCACTTTTAGAGCTAAGAGCAATTAGTTTTAAAATATCCATCATTTATTCAAAGTGGCAAAAGAAATTGAAATTGACAGGAAATTCTATATGAGCAGTAGTATTTTGGCCTCAGCTAAAATAAGACTTTGGGCCTCAACAGTAATGGGTCTATTGAGTTTTCTTTGATTCATTGTCACTTCTGAATATCTGAAAGATTAGCTAAATTGTAAGTATTCCTGCAAGAGCTGGGGTGGGGGGTGTTGGCTTGTGGTTGTTCTTTTTCCACGGGAACAACTGTTTCTAACAAAGAAACATTGGAAAGTCGAACCAGTGATAAATTTCAAGATGGTAAAAAATATTATTTCCCATAAGCATTGGATTTGCTGTCAAAACAACCCCAAACCCTTTTTACATAACATGAGATGCTCTGATTAATAAACTTAAATGCAGTTCAAAACTAGCTCCAGATCTCAAAATTCTTCCTTATGTGAATAATTCCTAGCAATATGAAGATGGGTTTGCAGAATCTGCTCTTCATTTGCTTCTATACTAAAAATGAGAAAAAAAGTTAGCTGAAAAGGAGTACTCACATTTAACATTTTGCTACATGCCTCACGGTTAGCAAACCTCTCGACACTTTTGAAAATTATTATTTTGAATAAAAGTTATTTAGTTTTCTAGCAAACAAGAAAACTATGAAAAGGTTTATTACTACGCAGACTTTCAGACTTGTAGATTTTTGGTGGGTTTATTTCTTTTGCATTTTTTTTCTAAATAACATCCCCTTCCCTCCCATTTTGCTTAATCTAACTATTCAATTTTTTTTGTGCAGATATTTAGGATCATGAGCTGTGAGTATTAGAAAATCAAATCTATCAGGTCACTAGAGTCCACTAAATAA
>VZRN01003861.1:2230828-2294082 GCA_013397935.1 Dasyornis broadbenti | reverse complement strand
GAGGGCGTCGGAAGTCGACGCTCGGATGCCCGGCAGTATCCCGGGATCCTGCCGCGGGCACGCCTTGTCCCCTACACTCCCCGTCCCTGGGTGGTAAGGCAACCCCTTCCATTCACAAAAAGCCAATTTATTTAAAGAAAAAGTTTCGCCTCCCTGACTCCGTAAAGGAAAACACACCCGCCACGCACACGCGCGCCCTTTCTGGTGGCAGAGCTGCCCCGCAAAGCGCCGCGGGCGCCCGGAGGTGAGGAGGAGGTGAGCGCCGGGAGAGACACTTCGTATCGCTCTGCCCGGAGCTGCTGGCACCCCAGGGCTCATAGTTGCTCTAGGTTTGGAGGTTTTTTGGTTTTGGGGTTTTTTTGGGTTTTTTGGGGTTGGTTTTTTTTTGTGTGTGTGTTTTATTTTTTGGGGGGGGCGGTGTTGGTTGGCGGTTTTGGGGTTTTTTTGTGGTTGGTTTGGGTTTTTTTGGTTTTTGTTTTTTTCTTTGAAGCATAGAAAACAATTTTAATTTCTACAAGGATGACATAATTTCTAGGTTTTGTGGACAGAATTTGGCAGCACCCATGCACCGGATCTAGAGGAATTTTTGGTGTAGTGGTGCCAGGACCTATCAAGTTCAGGAGTTCTGAGGAGGACTTGTCTAGGAGAGCAAGCTTTCTGTTCTTTGGACAAGAGTGGCTGTTGAAAGGCTGTGTCCAAAAACTCTTGCCTTTCTGAACTGCCAAAATGCACCAAAGCAGATTGTGTGGTTTTGTAACAGCTATATTTGTCTTCTCTTTGAGCAGTGAATTCCAGGTATCACAGCAATCAGGTGGTAAATTTAGATATTCATAACGCCGTCTTGCTGTGAGATACAAAGTTTGAGATTTCTATGATCTGATGTAGTTCAGCATTTAACAAGTAGAGCCCCAGCTAGTGAGTCCAGCTTCTCACTCAGCCCTTTCTGAGGGCTCGCTTTATAGCTAAGGGTGTAAAGCCAGATAAAGAAACCTGCTTTTGCATTTCCCTGTGGTGGTTTTAACAATGTTCAGGTTACTTCTTCTGTACCGCTTTGTTTTGAAAATTATAGTTGTTTCATTACACTCTATTCTGAAGCATATTACTTTCTGCCACAACACTTTGATTGTCCTCCTTTCTGATCTCACGGTCCATACTCACTTGAGACTTGTGCTGTCAGGCCGAGGAAGAGGGAAGCACCATGTTCCCACCACTTCTGTCCTTCCCACATGGCCTTCTCAGGGAAAACATCCACCGCTATCCGCTTGTTTTCTGTATTCTTGTTCCTTCTGTTATCACACAACTCATCCCAGCATACCTGGAATTACAAGAGAGTAATGATATTCTAAAACCTATAATAAAAACCTGTAAAAACCTGTAATAATTTCATGGTGTTCTTGACCAAGTCTCTCAGTTGCTGTTCCTGCAAGCCACTTCTGTGACAAAATAATTGGTAATTCTACCACTCACCCCCCTGCCCCCACCATGGGCAGCTCTCACTAGACCAGATTGCTCAAAGCCACATCCAGCCGTGCCCTGAACGCTGCCAGGGATGGGGCATTCACAGCTTCTCTAACGAGGCCATCACTTTCTTACTTATACCCATACTCCGACTGCAGCAGCTGCTGGACTTGTGGGAAGGCTGTGGCTACAGATATGACCCTGGGGAGCAAGTGGCCACTTTAACTCCTGGATGAGCAGCCCTGATGAAGCTGCTGTCTCCAGCCGACCACTCCACCCCACTGGATGGGTATCTTGAGCCACCCTTCAACCCAAAGCACTAGACTTTACCATGCATTCTTCTAAAGCAAAATCAGTAATGGATTTTATTATCTTTAAACAGTGTACTAAAAATTGTTGGTGTGTCAGTCAGCCAGGGTAATTAAACCAACACCACCTGAAGTTTCCAAAGTTACCTCAGAGCCATCACGTGTTAGTTATCACCTATGAAATTCACACTGCCGGGTCCCACCTTGCACTTCCCTACACCACAACCTGCACCTCACAAAGTCTGGCACAGCACTGTGGCCGCCTGCCAGCACATACCACCACCCCCGCTCCCCATGTGCACAGGTTTGGCATTCTGCTTTACTGAGCTGTAGGAGGTCGACACTCTGCAAACAGCCGAGCTCTCCGCGGTCCCGGCTGGGCTGTAACTCCAAGAGAAGCTGTGCAATAAATGCATCCCGGCAGGAGAAGCTCTGTATTGCTTGCTGTTCCTCCTCATGCCGCACACCTCTTCCTTCCCTCCTCCCTCTCTCTGGCCCTGTTGCACATGCTAGGGAGGAAAGAAAGAGTAAAGCTGTTTTGAAGCCCTCTTTATCCTCATCTTTGTTCATCCACTGTGCTGAGTGGTACTCAGGAAAACTTCATTAACTATTAAGAGGAAGATGCTGTAGATGGAGTTCTGTGTGCTGGATTGCAGTGGTGTATCATCATCTGTCATAACTGTCTCATTAGTTAACTGGTGAAGGCATAGTAATTACTCTGTAATTTTGCATGTTTGTTCAAAATTCTTGTAACTTTGGAGTTTTTTAATAAAGGTTTTATGTTTTAACTACACTTTTTAGAAAACAGTACTAGTAAGTATCTTTTTTTTAAAAAGTGATCCTTTTAGAATATGAAAAATTAACCTCAAAATCACTTTCATTTTTAGTTGAAAAGATGAAGCAATTTTTTAACAAATTGGAAATATCCAAAAAATGTGCTGAATTTATTTTACTACAAGAAACTATTTTAAAATCAACTTTTTAAATTATACTGCTTTAGAAACAAGATACTCACTTTCTTTTACAAACAGACATTCAAGTACACTATAAAGCTTCATTATATATTGAAAATTATATATTATTTCCATTTCTTAATGACAGTATATACTTCACACACTTATTTGAAAGAGGACAATGAAATATATATTTTCTGGTCAGTTTGACACACTGTGGAGCTACAAATAATTGCTGTAATATAAAAAAATAAGTAAATCCAGACAGAGCAAAGAGAAGATTTGATAAATACTGATTTCTTCTGGAAAATGTGAAAAGAATTTAACCATATTTCAAATAAAGAAATAAACTATCATAATCCAGTATGATAAAATCTAAACTCAATATACAAAAAAAGAAAAAAGAAAAAAGATAATATGAATTGACTTAACAGCAAGACAGAAAAGTACACTCAAAAAACTTTATCATGAAGAAATAAACCTTTTGGACACCTTCATAAAATTGCATTTATACCAAAGAAAATCTTTCAGAAAAAGGATAGTCACAATTGAAACATAATATGCAGGTACATTTGAAAACAATATTACGTTTAAAAAAAACCAAACAAACCTTAGTTGTTTTTTGAAATTGTTTCACTTTATCCATTCCTTTCAGGCATTTCCCCAGTCAACTCTGATGTACTGATGGGCCTGACAGACAAGAAAAAGTATGCCCTCCATCCAAACAACCGTTGAGCAGCAACTTTTAAAACATATCTATAGAAGACTCAATAAAATAACAACTATGTATGTGACTGACTACAGCAAAACCATGAAAACCTAATGAGATTTCTATCTGGTCAATTAACCCTTGACCAAATTTTAACCTCCTGATGCTGATTCTTTCAGAAGATTAACAGTGCTTATTTTATCGTGATACTAGTAGCACACAAAGTGGTATAGAGCGGTAAAATTAAAATGTAAAAAACAAAGAAATTAATAGGGCAGACACTTGTCCAACATTATGGCTTCTTTGTAAAGCCTTTGTTTCAAATGCAGCATCAAGGACTAAACCTTAAATTGGGAAAAAGGAAAGTACCAGTAGGAAGAAAACACATGGAGATTATATTCATATGCTAAACTATGAGATGTGGAATTTAAAGTACATGCAAACAAGTATCTTCAATGAAAAAAGGAAAGAAAACAAAGGAGTAATCCCAGTTTGACTATGAATTACTAGCACATCGCACACATCACTGTCATTTAGACCTAGTCTTGCACAAACCTAGAGGCCTCCATAAGCATTGACCTGATGCAGGTCCATTCACCTGATAATGCAATGTGGGGCAATTTTCAGGAAACATTTATGTACTAGAAAATTATGCTACACAGGAAAACTAACATCAAGATATTTCACAAACAGTGCAAGAAATCAAAACCCCAAACAAATATTATATTGCAACATGTGCCAACTAAATCTTGGGCTGCAGGAAGATGTGTGACCAGGAGGTCAAGAGAGATTCTCCCCCTCTCTTCACTTCTTGAGAAACCTCACCTGGGATACTGCATCCAACTCTGGGACCCCCAACATTAAAAAGATGTGGACCTGTCGGAGAGGGCCACTAAAGTAATCAGATAATTGGAGAACCTCTCATAGGAAGATAGACTGAGAGACTTGGGGTTGTTCAGCCTGAAGAAGAGAAGGCTCCAGGGAGACAGACCTTATAGCACCCTCCAGTACATAAAGAAGCCTACAAGTGAGCCAGAGAGGGAGTTTTAACAAGGGCATACAGTGACACGACAAGGTGGGAACAGTTTTATACTGTAAGAGGGCTGCTTTAGATTAGATTTTAGAATGAAATTCTTTACTGTGAGTATGATGAAGCACTACAACAGGTTTCCCAAAGAAGTGGTGGATGTTCTGTGCCTGGAAGTGTTCAAGACCAGGTTGGATGGAACTCTGAGTAATCTGGTCTAGTGGAAGGTGTGCGTGTCCATGGCACAGAGGTTGGAACTAGATGACTTTTAAGGCCTTTTCCAGGCCAAACCATTCTACAATTCTATGAAACATGAAAAGTAAGTTTAGTTTAATAGTATTTTCAGCCTTCATCATAACTAAGACTTCAAAGCATAAAAGTTTCAGAAAGGAGAAGGTTTGGCAACTCGGAGTACTGGCCCAGTTGTTGGAGCAGACTAACCTCAGTATTGTTCTGGCTCACCTAGTAGCCTTCTGGGTAATTCCTACACATCCCTGTCATCTCACTGGGGTTTTTGTGCCTATGAAGTGAGACATTGTGTTCTGAATTTGAGAAGTACTTTTGACGATAATGCTCTATTACTATTGATTGTGGAGATACTGGCTGCATCTAGCTCCTTGGATTATCCTAATCTAGTTCCTTCTAAACCTTTTAAGGGAAAAAATGCTACACATATGTATTAACTTCAATGGCAGTTACTACACAGCAGGAGTGAATCACCTAGAACTTTGAATCCATGATCAGGACGAATTCTCAGCTCTGTGTACCAACACAACCAAAGCACTAGGCAGTTCTCTAGTGTAAAGTACCAGAGAACAACTCAAATGACTTTTTGATTGAGTTGTATAAATCATCTTAATCCCATCACAAGAAGACTCATTTCCTGACCAACTAAACAAATCAAAATAAAATAAAATTTATACTAGTCCAGGACTAGTGAGTCACAAACCAAGACCAAACCAAGTTAAAACATGTAAATGTAAATTGTAATAAGTTCTTGCAGGATCAGTGGAGTTTTCAGGTTTTTCTCCTTGCAATTAAATTAATGAAATGGCCAGCCATGACTAAGTGACAATGAAGTAGTCTAGAAGTCACTTGAATATCAGGCCAGTAAAAGAATTTGCACATAACCCCTAATCTCACAGATGGCTTTAATTTGCATGTCCTCCTGTATGGATACCAAGAGACAATCGTGCAAACACTTCAAAATCCTTCATGTAATTTATGTGAGATTTCTGCCCCACTGTAGTTCATAAAGGTTGTAGAAAACCTCTAATCTCCTGATGCAGTTATAATCTACGGCAAACATGAAGGAAGGAACAGAAAGAGAAATGCTTAAAGATTGTGTTTACTAAGTTTGCTGGAAAATCTGTCATTTAGAAGTTGTTCAGTGCACATTAAATGTCTTTGGTCATCATCTAAGCCCTCCTGAAACCCAGAAGACACAAAGATGACACAACGTGCCCTTTCAGAATTACAGACTCTCACTCAAGATCACTATTAGACATGCTCAGAGCTTGAGCACAGATATTAACATAGCAGCAAGAGGTCTATTGGAAAAAGCAGTGCCTTCTATTAAATGAATGGCTATAATGACAAAAAACCAAACAACCTTGTGGAGTCAAAGAAGGGCCTTAAGCCTATTTCCTCTTTTTTTTTTATTAGCAAGTGCATCAACTGGGTTAGTAAAAAATATGACCTCTCTCTACAATAGTTCATTTATGAATTTTGATAGTTATAGCAATAATGAAAACTATTACTGTGAGCAGGAAATGGCTATGTTGATATTATATCATATATACGCACGTGTGACATCATGAACATGTATAACCATTAAGACCTAGACATCCACTTTCACCTGTGTACCATCCTTAAACCCAGATATCCGCATACAACACCTGAGTATTCCAAGACAAGCAACACAAAAGTCAAAGAAAAGGGACAAAATCTAAACACAACTCCACACACATAAAATGACAAGGTATTGAAAAGCAGATATTGATTACTAATAGAAAGAAAAAAACCTAAAAGACAGCGAAAAGTATTTCTTAGGGGTTTTGAAGTAGCAAAGACCTAGTGAAGATGATTAAAGGACCTAAATAAACCAAGACATTAGTTGAAAAGCACACTGTAAATGACATTTCTGAGGCAAACTCTGCCCCAATCTCCAGTTAATTAGAAAGTGGCTTTGCTATTAAGAAGCTGAGAAGCATGTGTTGCCAGTGGTGCTCAGGTGAGGAATTAATTTTTTTGTGCCCATTTGCAGTAAGGGAGCATGTATTTTGTTATAGAGTAGATAATGTAGGAGAAACAGTCTGTGTTAACTTCTGTGGGGATAATGGGATCACATGCATTATGTTCTCGTTTTCACCGTATTTAATATATTCTCTATTTTTAGTTTTTGAAAATGCCAGCTTTTGTAGCAGGGCTTTGAGAGGCCTGAGAAGGTGCTGAATAAAGGTGGTGATCCCTGCCCTAGAGAGCAGAGGTGTTTTGCTCATCAAAACAGAAATGGAAATGTATTCTCCCTCCCACCCAAACCCAGAATCCTTGAGAGGCAGAGGTAACAAAATAGTAGCTATGTATGGCTTCTACCTCTGCCAAGCAGAGGCAGTTTAAATAAGTTTTAAGGCAGCATTTGAAAGAACGCAATGTGTGTGGTTCTTGAGCTTTCCATGAGAACTTTCCCCATCCAAAGCAAAAAGTGGAAAATGTGGGGCACTGCAGGCTGTCGTTACTGCTTTTATGGCTATCACAGCTGTTGGACACCTGCCTAGAGCAGACAATATCACACTCAGGTTAAACTGTATTGCACAGAGCCAAAGATGGCATGCATCAATGAAAGGTGGTGGAGGAGAACATGGAAATCAGGAGAAGATAGCAATACAGACAAGGAGCTAGCCCTTGGTAGCACTACACGACACACACAGGCAGAAATGCCAAAAGAGAAGTGAAGTTCGGATAGAAGAAAATTGGAGGTAGGCAGTGCCTGGGAAAAGCTAATGTCTGCACTGTTTAAACTGAGGCCTAAACTATGTTGAGTCACATGGTAAGTAAATTCCTCTCTGGGAGGAAATGCCAGGTAGGAAAAAATCAATTAAACATGGAGACTAAAATTATATGTACAGATGTAATAGGATGTACAGGAACTATTGATCAGAGTCCCACCATACAAATTGTGCATGTCTTCACAGAAATAATAAATGCTACAAAAGAGACACTGTTTGAACCCTTAGAATTATAAAACACAGAACACTTAGAAGCAGGAAGTAATCTTTTCAATCAGTGAATTGAATGTGCTTAAAAACTTGCTTTTGCACATCCCAAAATCTGTTCACAGGATAGGAAAGAATAACTATACCTGTTTTTCAAAAAAGGAAAATTAGGCTCTTCCAAGTACACCAAGGATCAAGAATAGGGACAAAACTTGCGTGCTGAGAGGACTTCAGTAATATTCCAGGACTTCATTTCTTATTTGACCTGGCTATATTGGGTCACCAAACTCAGCTCTGATTGAGAGGCTTCTTCCACATAAGGTGCTCAAGGTTACCATTATTCACAATTTTGCAATTCATTAGTTTTCAGTATTTGAAAAAGAGGGGAGAAGGGAAGAACATGCAATCTTTGAAAGTTAGGATTTTCATTTCTGAAAGTCTCATCTTTTAATAAGGCATTCAGTTACTGGGTTTTATTGGATTTTATTTTGTCATAACAGAGTTTTCTTCCTATTTTGAAGAATGAATAGTATTTTTAAATGTCCCACATTCAATCAATCAAACAAACAAGGAACTGAAAGCAGGAGTTGGAATTTAAGCCCTGATATATGTTACAAGGGCCAAATGGGGCAAATATGGTCTAGTTCCACCTGCAACTGCTGCTGTTACAGCTACAGGTTTACCATAGGGAAGCAAGCAAAGTAACATGACTGCAGGTTAAAGGAAGCTGCCCAGCTCTTACTCTCTCAAATATATTGGTATGAATTCACACAGGTTTAGTCTTTTCAGGACTGTACAACCATAGAAGAATTCTTCAGTCACTTTCCATTAACGTATATTTTAGAAAATTTACTCTATAACTAAAATAATATAACTTCTGAGAATGGTCTGCTGCCTTAATAAGCAGACAGTGGGTGTATTGTCCCAAAGAGCAAGAAGGATTCTTGTAGCATAGTGATGTTTTACGGTCTTACGTTCCTTTCTAACACATTTCAGGCTGAAAAAATTACTGTAAATCTGAAAAACATTTTTTTACATAAGAAACCCTCATAAGTCATTCTGCTCCATCTATTTCCTTGTGCATATTATTCTACCTATTAATTCTAATCATAAGAAGTGTAACAGAGTAGTAGAGATTTTGAAGACCAAGTCTGTACCATGTCCCCTTTTGTTTTACAGGAGGAGAAGGGGGTAGAGATATTGAAAAATCTTCCACTGATCTTATTTACTCTTTACTGTATCTTTTTATTTGGTCTCTATATTTCTTAGGTTGGCATGGTATTAAATTTGGTGGTACCTACTCCACATACAGGTGTGGAAACATCATAGAACAAGGCTTAAAAGTAGCTGAAAGCTTTTTTGTGAGGGTCAGAGTGTCGTCAGGAAAAACCATACTATTGTGAAAAAGATCCACAGAAGCAACTGCTTTTAAAATGTCATGCATAGGCACAGCAAGGGTTGCACAAAGTTTGCACAACTTTTGAAAAAGAGTGTTAAAATAAAGTAATGTAAAATAATAATAATAATAATAACAACAACAACCAGCACCACCACCGGTTCAACGAATACCAGTCAGTCTGAATGGAAATTTTCAGTTAGGCAGAATTTCAGAAATGGAATGGCAGAAGAGAGGCCAAAGGAATTGACATATATGTGCTTGTGTTTCAAAATCATGTATTGCTTGAGAAAGAGGGAAGGAGAGGAAATAAACGTCTCTGAGAAAAACACCAATATAAGAGGTACAGTTTATATTTGATAGGACTGAGAGTATTTAATTACATTATACCATTAATCTAAGATTTAAAATGCAGAAATAATATTTGGATTTTGAACATAACAGGATTGACTGGCATTATGTTTTCCAGTTTTGGTTTGGATTTGTCTTTATTTATTGAAATTTTAGTTTCAAGTGCTAAGTTTAGCCCTCTTTCAGTATTAATTGCTGTGTTTATTTTTCTTTTTAATTTTAGAAGTTTGTACTACAGTTTGAACTGGAGATTTATTAAATTCGTGGTAAATCATGTTCTAACAGGAAATGTTGGAATTCCATTGTGAACAGGGCCAGACTATATTTAAAAAGAAATATATTTTATATTTTATTTCTTTAAAAAGAAATTAAAAAATCTTCTCATTCACTTAGAATCCAGTGCAGATAAGAACAGAAACTCAGAATGACATAAAAGTCCTCAGATTATAAATTTGCCTCTGAAAATCCCAAAAATATAAGGCTTCTTATATCTAAGATTACAATCTCTGCAATCTGGTACTTTATTCAGGATGTTCCTGTTGCAAACTCTGTTGAATCTTTATATTACCATCTCTATGCTTTAGATGGTAACCTAAGAAAGTAAGCTGTTTTCTATTCACAAAGAATATTTCACAAAGAAAAGCTCAAATTTACTAAGCACAGTCCCCTGAGTCACTGTGATTCTTTTCTTTTCGCACAAGGAAGATAAAAACAAGAACATACCTGAGTTACAGAACTTTTTTTCTTGCTTTCTTTTAATGTTGATTTATCAACTCTGATTGTTAAATTTAATTTTGTAAATCTAACTCATGGCAAAAACATGTATCAAGTTTTTGAGGGCTAGGACTTGTACAAGTCAAAGAAAAGCCTTCCAAGGAGAACTTTTAATTTGATATAATAGTTTTGTTGCCTTGTTGCCTGGGCTGGGTACCATTCTTTACCCTGAAGGTCTCTTCACAGGGTGTCAAAATATTCATTTCAAAAACTAAAAGGTACAGGATGAAACTTACCTTTGTTTCCCTGAGAAGTCCATGTCCTGTCCATAAGCATGCCGTCTTTGGTACATTGTTCCTTGGATGACATCGGTGAAAAGGAGCAGTAATATACACAAAGAAGCACCTATGAACTCATCTGCACTGAAAAATCACTCAAAAGCTAAATCTTCCATTCTTATCTCTACACTTAGGATAGTAAAAATAGGTGTACATGACATATACTGGTTATTTAGAATATTCTTGAACAATATTCAAAACTTATGCAATAAGTAAATTGTTAGAGCCATGCGTAAAGCAACTCATCCACAAGGATTGTCGATGTTTATATACAAGAAGTCAAATTAGTTAAAAATATCATCAACAAATTACAATGATAAAAAGAGAAAATATTCAAGCGTTTTGGCTGAATCACAAAGTAAAACCATGGATGTCCATAAAATACATATCTGTGTTCTAGAGTTAAATATTGAATCCACACCAACGAATGCAGAAAGAGAGTAAACTAAGCCTTGAAGCTGAGAGCTTGAAAAATTAAAGAAAATGCAATTAGAAGTTACTTTTTTAAAACAGGTGTCACCTCTTAAAGATGACCAAAGTCAGGCATGCTGGCCTAATTTCTAGTAGCAAATAGTACAGTAACAAAGGATGATTGAACTAGTGCTTCTCTAATTGTTTTTGCTGTTATCCTTACTAGAAAAGAGCAAAAGTAGGCTGCACAGATGTTTTTTTAAGAGCTCAGGTCACAAAAAAAATGAGCCAGTGTCAGTAAAATTCCTTCAATAGCTTTAGCAAAGGGATATGATTTCACCATTTTCCAACTAATGGTTGCTTCCTGGTGGCTTTTGATTCTCCAGAAGGCACCTGACGATACAGAAGTATTTTCTGCATAAACTAGCTTAGGTTCTTCAATAGCCTTTCCATGCCACTTTGCTGCAACAGCATAGTAAGTCAAGACTATTTGAGATAATTTACTATAACTTCTTAGCCTTTCTAATTTATCCTGTGGCTCTTTGTAGCAGTAAGTCTTTTATTGCATGTGATGCTGTCAGCTAAATGTAACTTAGTGGGTTGTGCAGCCTATCAAATTTTGCAAGCTCATGTAGAAAGCCCTTATCAGTGCTTAAATTCAGAGTTTTCTCCTGGAAGCACAAGCATGTCCCTAAACAGAGCTAAGAGAGACCAAATACTTCTGGCATTTGCTTTAAAAACCCCAAACAAATGAAAACACATCATCTTCCAGGGAACTGAGCACTTCGGGAACATGCTGGAATGGCAACTTAAAGAAGTACCCACACTGTGACTTTAAAAAGTAGCATTTTATCTTAGGTTTAATATAGCAGAGAAATCTGTGCTGTCAGTACTGGCTGACAAACACCCCTCAGCTTTTCCAAGAGGAACATGTCTATGGGAAGAGTGCAGTTGACTCTTGATGAGCATTTAGGCTTAGGCTTCTGAGCAAAGACTGTCAACATGAAGAGTATTCCTGCCAGCTATAGTGGTGCTTTTGCAAGACCACTAAACACAAGTTATTTTTTCTGTCTGAATATAGAATTTCTTGTATTTTTCGTGCTTTCCATATGGCTATCATCTGCTGTTCTGAATGCTTAATAATGTAATATAGGCATACAGAAGAATGTTCAGAAGACCTCTCTTATCTGTACCAACACCTCCAGAGGCAACTCTTGCAAAAATACTGCACAGCACATTAGAGTGAAACACTAAACATAACTCACCTCATCATGAATACAAAATCACATTCATCCTAATTATCACTGTTAAGGTAAATTAGTGAATAACAAGAAGAAAAACAAAAGGTAGCTTGCTTGCTTAGACTAATGATGAGAGTGTCATATTCTATTTATTAATAGCAGGTTTTTTTAAAAAACAGTTGAACAGAAATCATTATTGTAAAAGAGAAAGCTATCATAAATGTTAAATATCAAACAAGCCACATCTAGCACCCCTGAAGATAAGATCTGGAAAACTGCAAGAGTTGACCAATTCACTCCATAGTCATCAGCTGAGTGATTTTCAACATGACCTGGGAGGATGGTCTCAGTTCTACCTCTTTTTTATTTTTTTTTTCCCTCTGGTACATAAATGTTACAAAATTTTGAAGAAATTAAGAATTTAAGAAAAAAAAAAGCTAAGAACTTAGGTCAAATTTTGTGAGTCACTCTTGGAGCAGACCAGATTTCACTAATTCTAAATCAAATTTTGCCTTGTCAATAGAAATTTGACACAAAAGTTCCTATTTTCATTTTGTTTATTGATACTAGTCTGATTTTCTAGCCTAACTCCTATTATTTTTCTTGTTCTGACTAAAATTTCCACAGGGATGGCAATTACACAGAATGAGCTCAGGAATTCTTTGTCTGGTATGATAACAAAAGTGTTGTCCTGGGTAATGTCTGGTGTAACTAATAGTAGTGGGGTCTAGAGATCTTATTATGGGACTAGGAAAGCATATACTGTTATTTAATTTTGTACTAAAAGATGGTAAGAAAACCTTTCCATTATCTACAGCCTTTATGTTCACTGAAACTAGGAAGAGAAAGAACCAGGGGAAGGGGAAGTGTAAAATATCACCTGGGAGGTCTCATTTACAGGAGTTAATTTTTTTTCCCCCAGAGTGATAGGCAAAACAAAAAGCATGTGCAATAAAAAATTAAATTATCACATCAACACTAGACAAACAGAAGAAATGGGCATAGGCAAAATAACAGGTAATTTACATTTTTGCAGTCCAAAATTTTGTGTAAGACTTTCTTATAAGAGACTTCAGAATATTAGTGAAAAGTTTTGTAAAATGTCGATGGAGATGTCAGGAAAAACTTCATCTCACATTTTAAGTCAAAATGAATTTTGTTGTTAGATCTCCATTCACACAGCATCCACTACCGATGGGATGATGGCAATGACTGTATTTAGAGTTGGGCTCGGTTTGGCTTGGTAAGCTGTGTTAATTGTGTGTTCCAGTTCACCTACTTTACCTAGTATTTTGAATAAATGAAGTCCTTAAAGAGAAAAGAGAATGCAATTCAAATATTTGTGAGGCTTTTATGCAATATGGTGTATTTTGCTTTTACTACAGCTGAACAGTATGTGTGTGAAGAAACAAAGAGACAGAAAGCAGCAGAGTGCATTGTATTCTTCTTAACCATATCAAACCAAACAGACGTCCAGACCTTTTCCATGCTTCCAAGAAACATCACACACACAAGGAACACAACCCAGCATGCTGAGGGACTGAAGCTGGGACCTCATCCCTTCGACTAAGAGTCTTCATAGATTCACAGTTTAAGTGCTTCTGAGAACATAGTTTAGCTCTTTGGTGTACCACAAGTATGCAGCCGTTTTGTTAAAAAGTCCCAGCTGTATAGTAATCAGCACACATTTTTAATCCATCCATTCTCTGCTACGAAATGCCAATACAGCATAATGGAGAATTTTCACAAGCATCCACTGCTTTCAGTTATAATCTTCACTTGAGCCAGCTCTTCATTTCTGTAGGCACTGAACCAGTACACCACACAGATTCAACAAGACTGTAAATCTTGGATCTCTAGTACAGATTAGAGAGTGATTTACTTGGGCCAGATGACATAAAGTAGGAGAATGATAAGGATGCCACCCATTTCCGACAATACCATTCAGAATTAGACGCTGTCCTTGTTGCATAATATGACAGCAATTAGGGAGCTACATACGATACCTCCCTCTGCCCTCCCAACACTGCAGCCTTGTTCAGCCATAAGAACAGAGATCAAACCTTGGTGGCACCACACAGACATTCAGTGTGGAGAGGTTGTTGTTGCTGGGTTTTTGATTTGTTTCGGTTTGGGTTTTTCTCTTCAACAGAAAAACCTGGCAGAAGGTTTCAGTACATTCTAATTTTTTTAAGTAATATCCTTAAGCAGTGGAATATTTTTTATTTTATAGCACAGGCAGCTGTAAAACGGAATCTGACAAAATGGTGTGTTCTTTATCTGCATATTGTCATCCCAATTTTGCCAATATCTTAAGGCTAACTTCCTGCAACTTTTCATTTCTCCTCTTTGAAAATGAAAATTTTTACATTTTAAGAAGTGGGGATGTTTGGAATGAGCAATATTGTTCAAATGAGAACCTCAACAACTCCATGCTGAACCCCAGGTTTTGCCAACCTGGTTATGCCTGTTCACTTACTTATGGGAAAGGACTAATCTCTCCTTTCATCTGGAAGGTTTCCCCACTCAGTGTCCAGCACTCATGCCAAAGCACACGAGTGACCCTTTTTCCCGACTCCTTGGCTTTTCACAGACAGTAACACAGAAGCTACAGGGAAACAAGACAGGTAAAGAGACTGCAAGGAAAATTTCTCAGTCATGAAATCACACATATAGCTGCTTTTTCCCTCAGAAATCTCTGAAGAAACATACAGTTTTATGGACATTCAAACATGAAATGGACCATTCTGTCTGTATATGTGAAATCAGATTATCTGTCCTTGAGCTATCCTCGTTTTTCACCTGGATATATTGTGCAACCCATCTTCTGCCAAAAAGATGCAATGCGAAAATAATTATGTATGAAGATATTTACAAAACATTAGAATAATTAATTGATGAAAACTGATAATTGTGACTTCAAAAATTTTGTAAGAGAAGTCACATATTTAATAGTAATAGTAATAATAACAATAATAATCCTAAATTTAGTCCATTAATTGTGTTTTTTAGTAATCTTCAGAACCATTGGCATAATTTTAAAATTCTCATTAATCATAAAAGTAAAATTGCTGAGTAAAAGATTCCATTTCAATCCTGTCTGTGTGGTTCTAACCAAACCAGATTATAGTTTCTGTAGTCAAAAATTACAGCTAGGTCTAATTAATTATTTTTACAGACTAGATTGTTAACAAAGAAATAGAAAGTTATTAAAATATTTCTGAAGGCTAGTACAAATGGAAATTGAAAGTCGGATTAGTAAATACATCTCATATATTGGTATATAAATGATAGATTTTTGAAGTTTCATCACAAGGCATAAATGAATATAAGTTGATCTGCCTATAACCTTTGAATTTTAGTCTAAAAATGAAGTTCAGAAGTACTTTAAAATTATTAGAGAAATTTATTTACTTACTTGTGAAAAATAAATGTTTTGTTTAGAGCATTCAATCTTACAACTCATTAACAAATTGATTTAATCCTGTCTTGGTTTAGAAGACGAGTTTTGGGAGAAAACACTCTGGAATGAATGTTTCCTCTAAGAAAAGGGGTTTTAGTAATCCCTTCTTGCCAATATGAAATAAATATTGGTTGGTGAAAGTGAAAAGAAAAAAGGTTTATTTGACAAAGTGCCCACACGACGCAAAAGAAATGAATAACTGTTAGATATTGAACCTTTCGAACCTTACCCACACCCACACCCCCACCCACAGCAGAACAAATAAACCCAAAGACACCAGGGGAAGGGAAAAAATTCTCCACCAGCCACGTGCTAGGGAAAAACAAAATGACCGACGGTTTTGTCAGAGTCCACACAGCAGGTCAAGGACGAGAAAAACAGATGGGAACCTGGTGAACTCTGATGTTGTTGGTCTCCGCTGCAGATGAAACTGGTGAATTTTAAAGTTCCTTCTTTCCCTGGCTCAGCTTTTCCCGAGGTCTGGCTGAGATGGGGTGTCGCTGTGGCTTCCCTGCTGTTCGGCACCAGGCAGCCCCTGCCGATGGTATGATCCCAGACAAGAACTAAGCTGAAGAGTTCCAGAAGAAACCACGGAAGCCGCCAGAGAATGTTTCCCAGGACTGTTACAGTCCAGGGAAAAACTTCTTGCCTCAGCTAACACCAGCTGAGCTAGCTCAGAGCAACTCTGTACCATGCGTGGCACACTCCAGGCACGCAGGGAGCGAGTGCTTGAAGCCGGCCCGCCAGGAGTTCCTCTGGCTCCTGTCCCACTCCTGGACTCAGCTTAAAGCCACAGGATCCATTTCTGGGCATAAAGCAGTCGATCAGGAGTACAGTGTCATCATAAAATCACCCCAAGACAATCCTTATGTTTTTGAAAGGAGAAACCTTCTATTCTGAGAGTTAATACTATGATTTTGACAGATATAGAAGATGCCTAAAGATGCATAAGTAAATCCCAAACCATACTGAAACTAACAGGGGCTATGCATTACCAACACACTCAGAAATCTAACGACAAATAAAAATAAATGTAAAAAATTTGAAAGAAAACTGTATTATCAATGTATGTGAGTGAGATTTTGTTCCCTGTTTGGGGAATTTAATCCACATCTCTTCAAGCACATAAAAATGGCACTGCTTCCTAGACACTTCCACATAAAAACCTCATTAAACAGTAGCACTACGGCCTGCTTGAAAAAGTCCTGTGTGCTAAGTTCCTTAATGTGAGAAAAAGAAAAATCCCTAAAAACACCCTGTCACAATAAAACAACAACAACAAAAACGGTTCACAGTATGCCACAGTCTAAACACCATTTTCTGTTTTGACATCTGTCTCCATGGTTGAGTTAAAGAGAATTTTCTTCCAAAATTTGTAAGGATTTTGAGAAATATTTTAAGAAAGAAATTACATGGAAGGAAAAGTACCATTTTTACTTCATGTTGTTATGTCTGTTGGGTTTTAAATACTGATGTTTTTAGGTACTGTTAATTATTGCTAAAGCTTTTCACTTTTTTCCATTCTTTTGATTTGACTGCACTTCAACTGTAAGAGTACTTCCTTGGGAGTTCATGTGTGACATACAGCCATAAATATCTGGCATCTTTTTCAAAGCATAAGCTGTGGTGCATCTTCTAAACTATACAAGCATGTAAGCTTCATCTCAAGAATCTTAAAAGTGCTTAAAAATCAATAATTGAGTGTTTTGTAAGAGCATCATCAACTCTCTAGTGATGACTTAAGAGGACTTTGAAAAAAGGTCATTGTGTAATACTTGAGAAAGTGCAACTCCTCTCACCTTGAGCATTAAAACACCTCTTCATCTTAAAAATAATTGCATAATAATGGCATATGAAGCAAATAGTTTACTTCCACATATAGATACTGCATACCAAAATAATGTCCATTGTAGGATGACTAAAATGTCATTGTAGCTACTAGATACACAGACGTGGAAAATTCTGATACACAGTTTTTGGAAATAGTATAATCCCCATCTATATCAAGCCTAATTCTATAAAATAGACTACAGTGCTCAAAAATTAGTGTAATTCTGTGCACTGTAGACAACAAGGGTCTTCAAATACATGGGAGATGGTGCATTTCAGACTACTGTGATTTGTTTTAGCCTTAAGAAGGTTTACTGAACTGGTTGCATGCTGCTACTTTTGCAGAAAAACTTAGTTGACGGACACTAGTTAAGCTTTGTTGCAGTCACTTGTCAGCTGCTCTATTCCTTCAATTCAACACATTCACCTATACCTAAATTAACAGGTAACTTCAAAAAAAGAAAGAAAGTTTATACCTCTTCTACCAACTTCCTCTAGAGAGACAGAGCAGAGAAGTAGGAATTTGCAGTTTTTTAACTTTGGCAACAAAACTACCTACACACTTACTTTAAGTTACCAGGTTGTTTATTTGATCTGTCCCTTATACCTAGTATGTAAATCTACAGTAACTTGGTTGAACCGTTTCTGTTACTTTCAGAGGAGTTCAATCACATTACATTCAGTTTTTTTACACCTTTCCACTACACCTTTTCTAAGGAATATTTACCCTAATGTCACATATAAAATAGTGTGAAATAATTAGAGTAAAACTTGCCTCCATAAGTGAATTTTAAATTTTTAGTATTGTGTAGGTGAAGGTGGAGATCTGTTTGTTTTAAACTTTATTGGAATGGAAGCTATATTCCCTGGAAACATTTAACATTAATAGTAGATTAGCAATTTGACATAAAGGATTATCTATTAAATCTCACACTGTGCTTAATTGTGTTTTGTTTCATCACCTACAAAATCTAGGAAAAACCATAAGCCAAAGAAGAGAGCATAAGTATTACCTTTGAATATTCAATTATCTTGGCTTGTGTCATATCACAAACATGCTCCCAGCAATTCTTAACCCTTCATGTAAATCAATCATATTAAGAAGCTTCTTACTGTTTCACTGAGGACGCACACTGTGACAGAGGCATTTTTAAGAATCCAGTTTACCACTGTTTCCCTGGAGAACAGGGCTAAAATGAAGGCATGTCAGGCAATTTTGAGAAGTTTGAGCTAATCTCAGGGTCTGAGGCACCTGAAGCATTTGATCATTTCAAGATGCTCTCCCTCAAACTGGTTTCAAAGCCTTATGACCATCTGTTTCACTGGACATGTCCATAGCCAAATATTGAGGATATGCAGAGGAAAGTGAATTGAATTCCACTGCAACAATAATGTGGTATCATGAAAAAAGCATAGATGTTGTAGACCAATATATTCTTATCCCAGGCATGTCTAGATGTTGCAAACTGATAGTCACTACACATTATACCATGTCAATACACTTCATTATGAATTTCAGTATCTCTCCTCTCAATGTTTCATTTTTCTGCTTTGCATCAATTATTCCAAAGGAAAGCCTTCAGAAAATATGTAATATAGTGGCACACAAGTAAATGGAATGGAGTTGATTTTTGTGTAGATATAATGCACAGTAATTAATGGCTCTATAGAAATGTGCCACAGTAATTTTTAAAGCAAAGCTGCTTTATTAGTTAACGTTTGAACATTCAGTAATTTAATTCAGATGAACAAGTTTTCCTGGAAGGTTATGTTGTATTAGAGCAATCAAACACCTGTAAAATGCCTGTTTATGGAAATAGGACTCACTAATTGTAAATGACAAATACACAAGAATTTCTTTAATTCTTTACAGCATCTGTAACAGGGTGCACTCAGTTTTCAGATAAATTACTGTCTGATGGCAATGGAGGCTTCTAAAGTCCTCCACATTACAAAAATAAAATCTTAACCGCTGAAATTTTATTGCTAATGTAAATACTAGTTTAATTATGTACTACTGTTGTAAACATATGATGCAAGAAATGCCTAGCTTGGGCGAAAACTTAATACACATCTGATTATTTAATGGGAGAAATACATAACTTTATGTTTCAGGATTGAAAGTGTCAATCCTAGAGAATGGATACTCAAACTGTAAGAGATAAGAAGAACAAAGAATACCAAAATAAAATAACATCATAAATTCTCATAAGTTCTTGTTCTATTGTCTTTTAAATTAATGTTTCCTTTTTCAGAATAGAAACTGCTTGCAGCATTTTTAGTATGAACTACTTATCACTGCCTCCATGTTCAAAAAAAATTCATGGTATGAAGGATTCTCAAGAAATGTTTTTCAAATGAACGATTTATAAAATCTAAAGCTGACTTCAGCTGAGATTTTTCTTCTATTTTCAAGTTCTTCTAGCTAGCTGAGAAGAGCTGTTCTTGTCTTTTTCCCCCTTTCCAGTTTTCATAGGGTTGCTCTACAATATATTTCTGGGTTCAAGACATTCATATTAACACTAGAGATAGCAAATGCCAGTGTGACATGAGTCCATGTGAGAAGGACTAAAACTTGTGATGTTGTAGGGGCCTCAAGTGCAGCTTAAAGAAAACACTTCCTCTCAGGGGTGGTGGAGGTTATGTAAATCCTCTCAATGGTATCTAATGCCAGCTGCGTGGCACAAGGCTGCTGTAGGGTGAGACTTGAGGGACTACTCAGGGCAGCAAAGCAGCACTGACTAGACTACTGAAAACGCTGGATAGATTTATCAAGATAAAAATCAAGGTAAGAATTGAAAGGGGCATGCTACAGGTGTTGGTTAACTTTTCTTGTTTTCTGTGAAGAGAAGATAACTGCTTTCTTTTCTTGCCCGGTCATATTTAAGCAACAAAGGAATCAATATGTAAACACTTAGGAGAGACCAGATGGTGAATGATAAATGACAAGGATCAGTTTAATAAAACCTATCAGGCCACGATAAACATAAGCCATCTCTGAAAAAAATTAAAAGAGATGGTTTGCTGGGTAAAGTGATTATAATTGTTTTAATAGATTTTTAGTAATGATTTTCATGTAGCCTGTCCTGGAACCTTTACAGAAGAAGTAGAAAAATACGGCTGGAACACACCTCAGGAGGCTGTCTAGTCCATCTTCTGTTCCAAGTAACAAGAGGCACAAACCTCACACCTAACATATGAGTCTAACCTGTTCCTAAAAGCCTCCAGCAAGAGAGACTCCAACAGTCTCCCTGGGCAAACTGCTCCAGTGATTAACTCCCTTATAGCAAGGTTGTTGCTCTTGATGATCAAAATAATCACATCACTTCTTGCCCTATCCAGAGACCTCTCTCTTTGAGCATCAACTTTTTACATACAGAAGCCCTAACATTTCCCCAGAATTTTCTGTTTTCCACAATAAACTGCTTCAATTCTTTTATCTCTGCACACAAGTCATCCTCTGGCCCACACATTAAAGATAACTAGATAGAACATGAAGGGAGATACTGTGGATAGAAATATAAAATAGTGCTAATTCCAATATTAAGATGAGTAATCTCCAGTCAGGTTTTGAGACTAATAATGAAAGAACATCATAGTTACATAAGCATAAGTTCTTGCATGAAGGGAAATGCCAATTTATCTAACAGTTTTACAACTTTCACCATATTTTCTTATAATTTGTGCAGGTATCATCTCCTAATTGCCAAAATGGAAGTTAAAAATCAGGTGTAATGACAGTAGGTTTTTTTTCCACATATAAGTATTTATAGCTCCCTACATTCAAATAAAGATCAGCATTAATTGCATATGAGATTTAAAATAAAGTAGCAAATAGATAAGAGGTATTTTCTAAACTCTTTTTTAAGAAGACAATATTTGAGATGTTATGATGGAAAAGAATCAAAGAGGTTATTGCATTTATGATGTATTCTAAGAAAATACAACTTGAATTAATAAATTAGTGTTTACTAGAAAAATCTTTTAAACAATACATGTAATAAAATATCTATGGGGATTTTTGTATTATCAGCATTACCTTCATCTACAGAGGTTTTTGGTTTTCTGTATGGCAGTTGCTTTAAGTTCCAAGACTTCAACGTCTGACATGAAAATTGTTAGCCAAAAATTGAATTTTCTTCTAATTACAATTGTTTTCTACTGACATCCTTGCTAATGTACAGCTATCAAATGTACAGCATTATATTTAATCTGAGCTAGTGTCTTAAAATATAAAATAAACACATTTTTTCTTTCTTCGCCTAATTTCTTATCTTTCAGCCATTCAGACCAGCACCTGTCCACAGCACTCTTTGTGCAACTGAACTTATTAAGAGAAAGTTCTTTAGCAGGTACAGAGTATATATATTTCAAAAAGTGAACATTTTAAAGAAAGCTAATGTATATGCCCTGTATATATTTTTATGACCTTTTAGACATATAATGTACATGTCAAAGGCATGCAAAAATTATTTAAAATTACACTGGGCCAAATCTTTCTAAAGATTTGTTCCATATGTGTCAATGAATGCATGTTACACTTCTGAAACGTGATTTTTAAAGTTCCACTGAAATGGCCAATTGCAGAATTTGTATAATTTCACTGATATTGTAAATATTCCTATCTACTACACATCTTTTGAATTCTCAACCATTATGATGTCAATGGAAAAAGTTTATATGTCATTTGGTTACTGTAAAAGAAAGGAAAAGGGCTTTGTTACATATTCCATGGTTAAAATGTAAATATCTGGTGTAATTATATAGGCTGGTAACATAGCCTATTTAAACAACAGAAATGATGAAGTTCACTATGGAAACTCTGTCTTTTCAATGTATTCTGCCAGTTATGAACAGATAGCTAGTGCTGATTTTCTTCCAGAAAGAGGCGGGTTTTTTGCTTCTGTAGTAGAAACTGAATGATAGATTGTGATATGGACTGCACACACTCATAAAAATTACATGATGACAGTAAGTAAAAACTTCCTTCTGCACTCCAAAGTAGCTTCCTACACCTTTGTTAGGGTTTTCCAAGAGTAAAGGAAGAGCAAGGACTTCACAACTTATCTCACCCATCCAATTAGAGAGTGAAACAGTGAGTCTTGTTTGCTGCTCCCAGGGTATTGTACAGAATTTGTCTCAGCCAAAATGGAGTTGTTTTACAAACTTTTTGCAAATGATGCCAATTTACTTTGTCCAAAAGAAAAGAACTTCTGCTTAAGGCACAGACACATTCAAGACTTTTACAATGTCAAAGACCAAGCTGGCCATAACTGATTTTGTGTAAGAACTTTACATTACCTTTGAAATAATGAAATACTGTTTACAAATTAACTCTGAAACTCTTCACCTTCCTTTGCTGAAGTGAGATCTTTAATTCAGTTTTACTTAAGGGTGTTTTGCTAGTTGATTAAGTGGAATGTGGTAATGCAGAACTCAGTGGAGGTCTTTTCTTCAGACAGAGCACCTGTCCCTCAGATGTTAATGGCCTCTTCTGTATGCAGAATTTGGGGGTGGTGTGACGACATACATGGAGCCAGAGGTATGACTGTAACCTGAACTTTGGTATAGATCTGTCTGCTTCCTACCTTATCATTAGTTTTCATGTCTCTTCACTGTAAGTTGTATCTCACTTGACTCTTACGTTCTTTATATTGATGGAGACTTTGAAAGCCAAAAACCACTGTAAGGGCAGGAAATGCAAAGTGTGGTCACTTTCTGCATCCTATTATGAAATAAAATTGCTCAGTATCCTTTGTGAAACATGAGAATTCATTTATTGATTCAGATTGCCATCATTATACCAGAAAATTGTGTAATATATTGCTACCTTTCAACAACACAAATTGGGGGGAAAGGAAGGGAGAAGAAGGAGAGCAAGATAAATGATAAAAGTCTTCTTGTTCTCTATTTTCTATAAAAGTCTTATCTACCCCTCATAAAGTATATCTGCAACTGCAAATAAGCACGAACTTCTTTAGGCAAGCAAACATCATCATGCTGTGGACAGACCCCGAAATGATACCTGTAGCAAACTAATAATTTTTATAGTAGAATCATTGAATGGTTTGATTTGTAAGGGATCTTAAAGATAATCTGGATCCAATGGACAGCTTCCACTAGACCCAATTGCTCCTATCTCCGTACAACCTGGCCTTGATGGTTTCCACAACTTTTCTGATCAACCTGTTCCAGTGCCTCAGCACTCTCATAGCAAAGAATTCCGTCTAAGTATTTACTCTAAACCTACCCTAAATCACTTAAAGCCATTACACCTTGTGCTGTTATTATATGCTCTTGCAAAAAAATCCCTCAGCAGCTATCATGTAGGTTTTTCTTCAGGTACTGAAAGGCTGCAACAAGGTTTCTCTTGGCACCTTCTCATTTCCAGGCTGAACAGTCCCAATTCTCTCAGCTTTTCCATATGGAGAAGTTCTCTATCATTCTAATCAGCTTTGTTCTTCTGGGCCTGCTCCCAGAAGAAGAGTCAATGTCTTTCCTGTGCTAAGGATCACAGACCTAGACACAGCACTCCAGCTCGGTTGGGCATGAAGTAGAGGGGTAGAATCCCCTACCTCATCCTGCTGGCCACACTGCTTTTGATGCAGCCCAGGGCACGTTTGACTTTCTGGGCAGTGAACATACACTGCTGGCTCATGTCCAGCCTTTCATCCACCAGCACCCCCAAGACCTTCTTGACAGGGCTGCTGTTCATCTGCTCATTCCCCAGACTGTGTGGGGATTGCCCCTTAGTCTTGGCTTTGTTGAACCTCATGTTACCTTGGACTCCCATATCAAGTTTGTCAAGGTCCCTCTTCTTTCTCCCCCAGTCCCCATCTTGCAGTCAATCCACTGGAGAGGCATGGAAAGAGAAACTGCCAGAGAAGACTGAGGCAAAAATGCTGTTGAGCATGTCAGCCTTCTCATTTGTTACCAGTTGGCTAGCCTTGCTCATCAGAGGGGTACTGCTTTCTTTAACCTTCCTTTTCTGGCTGACATACCTGTAGAAACACTTGTTGTTATTCCTTTCATCCCTTGACAAGTTCAGGTCCACCTCCACTTTTGCTCTGTCTTTCATTTGCTGCAATATGGCCATTTCTATGTTTCCTAAACTAATCTTTTAGGTAGATACCTCTACTTATATATTTGCAAAATAATCCCTCATATTCAAGAAAATGAGCATGTATATCTTTCATTGAACCGCCTCTAGGCCCAAGTAGAAAAGACGTACAGAACAACCCTGTTGATAATGGTTGATAATGATGTGCAAAATGGATAAAAACTGCCTTATCATATTCTTAAATGGCCCATTCCAAATGGTGGAAATACTTGCCTTTTAACACAAGTTACCTTCTGTCTAAATTACCTTTTTCTCTAGCCTTTGCCCCTGCCAAGAGACCTTTTAAGTCCCCTGAATATTATGCAAACAGAAAATGATAATGAATAGGACTCCATTTCTATATATCTATGAAGACATCAGTAATTAATGACAAAATGGTATTTGGGTATTCTAATTATGCAAGTTATGTAGGGAATATTCAGATTTAACACACTCCTTTCCTACTAAAAAAAGTGTGTTTATGTGTTTTTTCCCACTTTTCCTAGGAATGATATCTTATATCTTAGGGATCCTGTGCCTATCAGTCAAAGATACACCTACAACATGGGTTTGAGTTGTACGTTTTGCAGGACCTAAGTTAAAGTTTTATCTTGGTGCTGGTGTACAGGCAGCCTCCAGGACCTTTCTACACTTGAAAATACTCTTTTATGCAAGTCATACTCAGCTTCCTGATGCAACCGTGAAGAGCACCAGTCAAGAAGGCTGGTCAGGCACAAAACAACACTGATACATATTTTACTGTCCAGAACTGGACAGCAAAGGAAGTCGAAACAGGTGAGCAATGAGAAGTTTCTGAAAATATTTCAGAGATGGACTGAAAGACTGTTCTGCAGTAGATTTGTTATGCTTCTAACTTTCCAGGAAAAACATAAATGATCTCTAGCAATGTTACTTTTGGTACCTATTGCAGATAGAGGATATATAAAGATTCTCCAAAAGTCTTGGCAAACAAATTAAATGGCTGTGAACCCATAGGAGAGGGAGAAAAATCCAGTGTGATAGCAAAGCTCTGAAGTGTAACTTTATACTGCAGAGGGACAAATTAAGAATTTTCTTTTTTTCCTAGATTTTCAAACATGTTAAGTTCAGTGTTTTTTTTCTTTAGCTATCTAACTTGCACTCAGGTCTACAAAGAAATAGATAATATGCCTGTTAAATGTCATAAAAACAAGTATGTCCAATACTACAAATGAAGAAAAAAATTTCAAATTCAAACCATATAAATAGAACCAAGGAGTTCTGTGTCATTCAAAACCATCTCACAGGATGACTTCTGCTGTTACCTTACTTCTGTATTTACTAAGTTCACAATCTGTTAAAGCATGGCTTGGCACATACATCTAGCTCTAAGGTACCATGTGTAACATTTGGAATTTTTAAACTTCCTCTGGTGCAAGGTATAACTCATTATAAATGTCTAGCAAACAGACATCTATTTTGCTTTTCAATAGGACTAAATAAAATTATGTATAGAACTAAGCAAGAATCTTTAGGACAATACTGCTGACATAACTGTTCTTTAGCATTTCTAATAATAAAATCCCACATAACTCTTAGGTTTCCCAAAGGGGAAAGAAGACACCTGCTATCCAGTGAACAACTTGGCTCTAATTTCTACAGAATGCTTAAAAACCTTCACCTTAGCTTTCAGAGTTTTCTGTTGTCTTTACCATCAACCTATAAATTTATCCAGACATTCATTGTAGCCTTGCATAATATTCAACAATTATTGACTGTCTGCCTGAGGTTTTATTGATGAGCAGTATTTATTCACTGAAAAGTATAATGATGAAGCAATAGTTCTGTATCTCTGCAAGTTCTATTCCTGCATCTAGAAGAGGGAAAAGGTACATATGTGTTTCTGGAAAAAAAACCTCAATCTTTATTCATTCCCACAACAGTAATAAGGGAAAAATAGTTTTGAAAGCTACAGTTCTTATTTTCAAAGTTAAATATCTTGTCAACATTCACATAGCTTAAAGAGTAACTTCAAGATCATGAGTCCTGAGCTTGTTAATTGGAACTACACACCTAATTTACGCAACTTCCTTTCCCCAATGCACAGAGAATGAGAAAATTACTGAATTATGCAGATCTGTCCATATTTATACATAAATTGTTTATAGATACTAAATAAAAATTTCAAATTTGTTCATATAACATACCTATTGAGAGCATTAGTGCTGTGAGAAATGTAAAGCACCAGCAGAAAACAAGACATGTTTAACACTGTAAGAAAGACAATAAAAGCAACTGAGCAGCAAAGGAGTTATTTCCACTTGGAAATGCTTGTTAGGTCAATTGTCTTTTTCTAAGCAGAGGACATTTGACCCTTCCAGTGAGTAGAATTCGCTAAATTGCTTCCTGTTTCAGAATCTGTGAAACCATAGGGTGAACATCCTCAGGAAACCCAGGCAGGTTGACTATGGTCAAAGTGGCTGCTTCAGGAGCTGCTTGTACTAGCAGAAACTTGATTTGCAATAGGGTAAAGGTTGAAAGCTCAAAGATCATGGAATACAAACAAAATAACAGTACAGGCAATGACCCTTCTGCTTTTGTGAAACTCATGTGAACAAAAAGATACGTGATTCCTCTTCTGTATCACAGTGAAGAAAAAAGTTCAAGGAGAAAATGTTTATCTTTGAACAGAAAAAAACATTAAATAAAAAAGCAAAAAACAATCATGCTAGCTTGTTGCTAAATTTCTAACTTGACAAAATCATACACTTCTACACAAAGTAGTGAATGTACAAGTGGTAAGGTTAACAAGATAATGCTGAAAAAAAGTACAGGCCTTTTTGAAACAGAGGTTTCATATAGCACATAGTTATGGGGTTTGAGCAATTTCTATCTTCCTATTGAGGTATCAAGTGTTGCTCATTAGGTGATAATAATCAAAACATATGTGGAGTTCATAAAATGGGAGTTGAAGTGTCTCACTCTGATGGCAAGTAAATTAAAAGTTTAGATTTATGTCATGCTTTCTCATTGCTACTGGGTAAGCTCTCTTGGCCGCCTCCTCCAGTCCTGTACAGCCATGCCACTGCTGTATAGTGCCCAGCCTCACAAAAATATTGACTACATAAAAAAGTGTTGTAGACACACACATAGTTCCTGTTAGGTATTCTTTTTTAAGTGTAAACTTAGAAATATAGAACTTATTTAAATGTTCAGATACATAGACATCTGAAATCTAAACTGGAATATACATGTAGAGGTATTTATTTTAGTTTTGGGTCAGCAATTGTAATAACAGTGATACATATTACATGAAATTAATACCCAATTGTTCTTTATTCATCTACTTTCAAACTAATTTTCTTAGCTTGTTATACAGAAGCTAGGTTCCAGACACTCTCAGTAACTGAGAACAAGTACTTAAAAATACATCAAGGGGCAAATAAAAGATATTTTTTTAACTCTATTCTTCATTAGTAAGATAGCATCGTTTTATTTTATGCATTCGTTTGGTGGGCTTTGTTGGTTACTTTAAAAGTTTAATTTTTATTATATTTTTATTCATTCTCTGGCAATAGTAACATGGGACTTGACATCAGTATTCAGCTATAAGTGATAAGTTTGTACCTAAGACCAATAACTTGAACTGTAGTACCAGTATTTCTTGCGCCTGCTCTGGGAATGAAATTTGCCAAATGCTGCCAAAAACTTTAAGACAGACTCTGTTATGTACAAGAAGTTTCTGCATCCATTGTTTTCTTGTGCTGTAGGAGTAGAATGTTGTGGCATTTATGTGGAATTTTTATAATCAGAACAACTTAACTTATTTTTAATAAATACAGTTTTGTAATGTAAATAATTTTGTTGACAATACCACAGTTCACCTAGAAATCTTGTGCCTGGAATTTTCATTAAAGTCTAGCTGTAGTTCAATGTATTGCAAGAGAAACACCAGGAAAACATATTTTCCTTTTCAAAAAGAAATTTCTCTTTCCCTGTGCTGCTAGCAACACAAGCTCTTCTCCAAAAATCTCCACAGACAAACAACGCAAGAGATATTCTGTTTTAAGGAACAGTTTCTTCAGCTGCTTCATGTATTATATTTAACCAACACTTGCAACAGATGCACGTAAGAAGTGGAACAGAACTGTGTGAAAAGGGTGCTTACTGTGCTGAGACACATACAGACTCGTGTGTGCCCAAGGAACTTGCACCCTCAACCACACCAGTGCTGTCATATTTTCCTAACCATGAGGTGATCCACTACAGCAGGTACTAAAGTCCCCTGTGTTGTCCAAGGGCATGTTCTCACCCTGCCTGAGGGTAAAGATACATTGTAAACTTCTGTTCTCAGAAATATTAGTAGGGCTGATAGAATTCCTGAACTAAAGCACACCACAAAAGATCTTAGCAGGCTACTGTGTGACCTATATTCACAGGGAGTATGTGTTGTATCTGTGCAGTCCACCAATTTAATTGAAGAGGAGATCTAGATGTATGGAAGAAAATATTAAGTCTGCGCACTGTGAAAATGCTCTACTTTATGCTTGTTTTTCTTTCCGTGAACTTCAGGAAATGTTTAACTCTGTGTATTCAGAATAATTAGGATTCAATTGTCTTAAACAGAAAAGCTATAGTTTGGGAGATCTTCCTTCTGATCTACTAACTAGGAGCTATAATCTTAGAATGGTTATTGTTCTCAGCAGGATGACAAATCTCAGCCTAAATTTAGAGGCTCTATATTTAGAGTCTGAAACCTAAGTTTCAGTTTTCAGGTTTTTTTAAGTTTCAGTGAAGTTTTCAGTAAGAAGTTATTTTCTGAGTAGTATTTTGCACAAATGTACTCGACTCAAACTAAAATAGATGCCACAGAGTCAGACAGGAACCCAAAGTCCTCCTTGGTCATCACTGTCCCCAAGAAAGGGAAGTAAAAGTTAAACTTGACTCATTATTCTAGTGATGTAGAAAGCAGGAAGGAAGCCAGCTGATGCCAGTGCAAAGTGATAAATACAGTGAAGCAGTCCCTCAGTCTGTACCAAATAAAAGTTACATTCTGAGTAAATAAATGTGTGATAAACCTGTTGAGTTGTAAAAGAGCATTCATACATTGTACAAAGCTGCTTTAGAAGTTTTAGTACCAGTGTGCTGTTATAAAGGCTCTAAAAAAAGAAAAATTTTAATATAGTAGAATCTACTTAAAAACCCTGAGAAGAGATATCAGAAATTATCATTAAGAAACGTAACCTTTCTGAATGGTTTAATTCAAACCAATTCAAAAATTGGTTTGAACTCAACAAATTCAAAGCTGATATACAAGTCCATAAGTTCCGCATGCTTTTTTTATCCAGGAGTATATGCCCTCAAACTGGAAGTTAAAAGGTGATTATAAGGCTATTTGAAGGAGTAAATATATTTATGAATGGCTTTAGTCAGCCACTAATAAACACCATTTTATTTTCTATTTATAGACAAATCCTTTAGGTGGATATCACAATGTAATGCAGAACTAAGAAATGTGAGACGTTTAGTTGGATTGCAAAGCAAATTAACAATGATAAGGGTTCTAAAATAAGCCTAATTGGTATTTAATTCTAATTTAATATAAAGATAAAATACTTAAATCCTGTTATCAGTGTTGTCATCAACTTATTATCCATCACTAACGCTATGTTAGAACTGCTGCTGCCTTCTGTTACAACTTCTTAATTCTTGTCTTACGCAGTAGGTTGCACTATTGGATATCTTGGTGCATATATTGGAATGCAATAAACTTGTATAGACATTTCTCTCTCTCTAGTAAAACCCAGAAAAATTTTTAAAAATTAAAAAAATATATTAAAAACAACCTCCCCCCCCCCAACACCTAGTCTACCAGCAATACAATATTTGTTTTAGAACTAGAAACAGTTTCTTGAATGCAAAAAAATGTCAAGGTGGAAACTGTCTACTAAAATTAGCACACTAGGGAATTTTTAACGAACCAATAATCAATGATCTTTTCCTGAATTGCTGGATGAATTTAAACCAGACAAATTTAGATCAGTTGGCTGTCAGGAAATAAAAAAACTCAAAATCTAAATTCCTTTTCACAAGTAAGACTTTGTTGTAAATATGAGTCAACTACATTGCTTTGCCTCAGTAACAGCAGCCATTATTTCTTTATCTGATATCCACAAACAAGATACAAATGGAAAACATTAAAAATAACCCCAAAATTAATTCTTAATATGCAATAGAATGAGAATTTCTGTTGCTGCTTGTGAGTATCTGCTTTATGAATTATCAGAAGCCTTCCCTTTAATAGGGTGGTCTAGTCTGTCACCTTTCACAAGCCCTAAATGCATATACAGAAGATGAGAGAAAACAAACGCTATTACAAATTCTGAAGTCATGAGAACAAAAAAATACCACTTACAGGCAGATTAAAAATCCAACCCCCCCATCAAAAAACAAAACCAAAAATATCCCAAACCAACCAACAAAATTTTAAAAAAGAAAAAACAGAAAGATAAAAAGGAGAACAAAATGTTCTTTTTTTTTTTTTAACATTCTCAATTTTCTATGTCTAGGAAAGGAATAAATCAAGATCAAAAGTACACTGGCTCTAAATTAAGACAGAGATGAGTGAAAAATGTGTTTTTATTGTGTGTTAAATATGTTGAAGGAAAGTTTGAGAAAGAATAGAGGTCAGATTAGGAAACCAAAAATTCAGTAATAGATGTTAGTTTAGATTGAGTAACAAAATATCTGAAGCACTGATGTATTAAAACCCCAACCAAGCAATACAGAAATCTAATGCAAATTTATTTGCTGCTCATAACACAATGTAAATTGAACAGATAAGCCCATTTTGCTGGAATGCCAGAAAATAGGTCAGTAAACACTACCTGGTTGAGCATATCTGTGTCTCATCACAGCCACTCTGTTGGTCCCACCAGCATCAGCGCCTGTCCTCTCCCAGAGCCCAGGGTGTGACCAGTCAAAGTACTAATTATTCATTGAAAGAAAAGCTGCCTTTATGATTCTTCCCCGCCCCCAGCCCCAACAAACCCCTCACACATACCACACACATGGACACACAAGCACTTCAAAGTAAAGAGCATGAGTACATGTGTATCTCAAAGAACAAACAGTAAACAGAGTGATATTTCTATTGTGCTTGCTACTGAATTACTCTTATTTAGGCTCCTGAGCTGACAGAAGCTCAGGGCAAACCTCAACTTTTTTGTTTCCACATGTGCTTTTCCTACCCTTCCCAGATTCTCATTGGCTAATAACAAATGCAAGGGACACAGACCACTATTCATTACAGAGAGGGAGATTGTCACTGCTTTTTAAAGTTATCTAGGGAAACAGTGTTCCCATCCCTCAGCAGCATTCGATTTGTGACTCCAGTGACAAAATACTGGGAAAGGACCATAAGAAATAAAGAAAAGGAATGGCTCTGGCTTCACTTGTCACTGCCTTGAGTAGTGGGCAAAGTACATCATAGAGAAACCTGCTTGGACAAAGGGGTGATGTAAGGTTTTCCTTCCTCATTGACTGAGGGAGTAGGAAGAAAAATGATGGGCTGCAGCTTGTCTAATTTGCTGTGACTTAAGATACTGGTGAAACTGCAACCTGTGTAAAGAAAAGAAATTTTAAAAAAAACCAAAACCAACCCAAACTCGCTTATACTGAAGAGAATCAAACACCACAATCTATTCTAAGCCAGAAGTCCATCAGTTCTCTTGGAGCACTTCTCCTTTTTAGGATCTCTGTTTTGTTTGTGTAGCAGGTGGTGTACAAAATGGAGCAACAGCAGCTCGAGTGCACTACAAGGCTTAGCGCTCACCCAGTGACCAAAGAAAACTGCTAAAATTCAAAGCAGAAACAATACTGAGTCGTACAATAAACAAACAAATCAATACAGTTCTTAAAAATTGCTTGAGAAAAGGAGTAATGTGCAGCTGATCCTGAAACAAAATAAATGAAATAAGTAGCAGATAATTCTAAGGATAAATATTCATATTCAATAGTGCAATGTTCAATTAAAAAAGTAGAGAAGGTACATACCCTCACTTCCAAAATCATAATACTTTTATATTGTAGGATTGTTACACTTTAAGATATATATGTATATATATATTGGGTCCAATACTGCCCAGAAACCTCCAGGAAGATTTTTTTTCTCATTAGAAAATGGCTATTTATTCAGTTGGTAATTTTTCTAGTTTTACACTCTCAAATAATTTCAACTTCTTTGAAACAGTAAGACTTCATATATTAAGCGGCAAAATTAAGTAATGTTTTAAAGAAACACAAAGCATAACTTGTTTTTCTAGTCCTATAATCAACTCATACAGCTTTGTATGAAGAAGAGAGACATCTTTGTTGAAAAAAGTAAAAATAGTTAAATGCTGCCACCAATCAATTGGGGATGAGAGATGAAATGAACATTTTTACATAGGAACAAAATTGCTGAGGTGCACTTATTCCAGAAAGATATTCCTAGGCTGAGGAGTGAAGATTTCAGCACCTGGAGCTCATTTGCAGTGATTAAATATCTGTATTGTTACCCAAAAGTGAAATCCAATTCCATGAACTTATGCAAAAATTTTCAAAAAGCCTTATATTTATTTTTCAAAAGACAAGGAAGCAGCACGCTCAAAGGCTTAGAGACTGAAAGTGATGAAAACATGAAAGGTAATCTCTAAGTTTTATTGCCAGATGTTTCTGAATTAAAGAGTTCCAGACAGTATACCAGACAAGCAGCTATAGAAACGAGACCAAGAATAGTTGAGCTGCTTGTTGCTGTCCTTACAAAATCTAGGCCCCTGTTTTCTCTCTGATTTTTACCTTATTGCTCCGGTAAATTGCTTGTTTAATTTTTTAATTATGTGAGCTTTCAAATGAGTCAGAAATTTTCCCTAATGTCTCTTTGTGCACTTTCTATGGGGCTTCTCTTCTAGTTGTCTAGCTATTTCTTTGCTTCAGGTTTCAGAAAACTTAAAACCCCCCTTTGTTATATACTCAAAAATTTGCTGGATGTTGCCTGAATTTCTGATTGAACCAACATGCATTCCAATTCAAAATCAGAAATAGGCTGGAATAACTCATCATTGCCATAAAAGAGGCAATAATAGAAGACCTAGGTCAAAGACAGGATGGAGGAAAAAACATTAAATTAGTCTAATTATTAATTTACACACACATGCTTCTGCAGATGTTTATCAACATTTGCTGGTTTTGCTTGGCCCAGTTTTTGATAGTGGGGGTGGGGGAAGGCCACAAAGACGGCTCCTGTGTGAAACTTCTCAAAGCTTTCACCATGTCCAGCAGAGCCAATCTTTGATGGTTCTGAAGATGATGGACATGCTGCTGGCCAAGCCTGGGTCTATTAGAGAGGTTGGTTACGCCTCTGTGATAACATATTTAAGAAGAAATCAAAGCAATGGGTGCATGCACTTCTTTTTAGCCAGAGGAAGAGGAGGAGGTGAGAACATGTGAGGGAAAACAACACAGAGATACCAAAGTCAGTGGAGAAGGAGGGGGAGGGCGTGGTCCAGGTGCCAGAGCCAAGATTCCTCTGCAGGCCGTGGTGATGACCACAGTGAAGCAGGTTGTGCCCCTGCAGCCCATGAGGTCACGGGGGATTCTGAGATCCACTCTCAGCCTGTGGGGAGGTGCCCACGCTGGAGTGGGTGGATGCCTGGAGGAGGTTGTGGTACAGCGAGAGAGCGAGGCCTTGCTCCCAAGATGGAACAGCCTGGCCTCAGAGGTCTGTACCCCATGGGTGAGGAACCCCACACTGCAGCATTTTTGGGAGGACTGCCTGCCTGTGGAGGGGAGCTCATATTGCGGTAGGTTCAGGCAGGCTGCTGCTTGTGAGATTGGGAACCACGGCTACTCAGAGGAAAAGACTCCTCTCCCTGAGCAGCGGAAGAAGATCTCAGTGATGAACTGACCTATATTCCCCCACCCATGCCTTGTCCCCCTGTGCTGCTGCTGGGAAGGAGAGAGGGGGGTGAACGGAGAAACAGTGTCTTTCAAGGTTTTATTTTACTTCTCATTTACTCCTCTGACTCTGTTAGCAATAAATCACTTTGCAACTTTAAGTTCAGCATGTTGCCCTGAATGCGTCTTCTACCAGTTCCTTATCTCAACTCATGAGCCCTGTGTGTGTTAACTATTTTTCCTCTCCTCTGCCCAACTGTGACAGGGGAGAGTGAGTGAGTAGATGTTGTGGGTACCTGGCATTTGGCCAAGGTCAAACCATGACACAACATATAAACATCCAGGGTCATTTGACCCATGTCAGATGAATGGAACCCATCATTCTGTCTGTGTCTATGAACCCCATTTGATCTGCTTTAATGGAAAATTGTTTCTTTGCTCAGCTGGATAACGTGTGTTCCTATTCATGCTGAGTAACTACTCCATGCAGATGAAGGTGAGAAGGATAAAAAAAAAATAAAAAGGGGTTTTTTATCTTGGCTGAAACACAAGGAAATTTCTTTCCAAACAAAGCCCTTAGGGAATCTTTTATATCTGTAAAACTGGAAACAAAATTAACCTGAGCAACAATTCACTAATCCATAAATCCTAGACATTGAAAACTGTTTCAAGGCATTGTTAAAGGGACATCATTTGATGATGAGGAAGTTCACTAGACTTGCTGTCTTGAGTGCATCTAACTTCTGCATGGATGGTAAGTACTCTCACATACATGAGCAAGCAAATAAAAATAGCTAATTGAGCTATTTCCTCCACAGAAGGGGAAGAAAGAATTACTGCTATTTTATCTGTGGTAGCTGAGTACCTTCTGATCACTTGCAAAAATTTGGGTCATGAAATTTATCTAAAATGAAAAACTATATTGCAGGAAAAAACATAAAGACATATTCTTCTTTCACAATGGTGATAAATCTATTGTCTCTAAAGAAATCATTCACATACATTAGTCGTCTCTTTAAATCATCTGTCAAGCAGGTAAGTGACAAGGATGCTGTCATATACGAACTTTCCTGAGTCCAAGAATCTTGACTTCCAATATATCAAAATACCATATATTATGTACCATATATACCAGTTCTGTATGTTTACAGGCTCACAAGTGAATCTTGTAGTCATTAAGATTTGCATTCAGCTATTGCTCTTGCACTCCTGCTGGTCTTTGCAATGTAATTGAATAACTCTACTTGTTGCTATACCAGATCATTCAGGTTTTATTAAAGATGTTTAGCAACTTCTAGGTGAAATCTTTGAGCAACAGAATAGGTAAGAGGTAAACAAACCCATGATTATTAAACCACTATTTTTTTTGTTTCTTCAAAGTTATTCTGATGGGCATGGGTGTATGAAAATCTTTTTCTTCCTTCAAGACAGAACAAATATTTTGTCTTGTTTTGTGAAACATAACCTAAAGTAATTATTTTTCTTTCATCATGGAGATAAAGAATAAATTTCAGTCAATCAAAATAGTGTCTTTACAGCTTATGTTTTCATGATGTAACAGAGGGCATTATTTTTCAAGACACAATATTGTTGTCCTTATAAAACACAAAAGTTTTACTTGCATATTACAGTTTGTTGACTGAAACCTCCTATAGTACAGGCTAGGCTGGTGCAAGAACCCTACTGCAAAGCCATAGCCTGGTTTCTATATTGTCATTGTCCCTGCGCTCATTGGGGCACGTAGTTTATCTGCCAAGATAAGACACTGTTGTATTACACAGTCTCCCATCAGTTGTGTGCACGTCCTTTCAGCAGAGAACTAGAGATTCGCTGGAGAATTATTAACATTCCCCAGTGAATCTGAAAATTTAGTCTACATTATACTACAAACTCAGGGCATGCAGACGATAGAAAAACTGTCCTTTAACCTGCAATTCAGACAGCAAATTTGAAGCACTGGGATGCACAGATTGTTTAAAGCAAGTCCCAATCTGAGTAAGCTATATTCTAAAAAGATGATGAATGTAAACAAACTAACATCATAAAATTTTATGCTGTTTGTGACTACATTTACAAGCTTACTTTGACACGACAGATGATACCATGACTAGAGGACTGCACGGGATGGGTTACATACCATTTGATATGAAATGGACAAAGTCTTCTTGAAAAACTGGGAAGAAGACTTGTAGATGCAGACCCTGTTTGCCAAGGATAACTTGAACCATACTGATATCTGCTGGAGCAGGGAAATCTCAGAACACAAAGAATACACAAAATTTATGGGGTACATAATGGAAAACTTTTTGCACAGGCAGTGAAGATGCAGGGAGGGTTTGCCTTCTTGGCATGGCTAGTACTCTCAAATAAGAAAGAACTGATAAGAAATGCAGTGGTTAAGGATAACCTTGGCAGAACTGAGCAGGATACAGAGTTTAAAATCCTGAGAGACATGAGGAAGTCAAATAGTCAAGTAAAACTTGTAGGCAGAATCACATGAGCAACTGACTTGAAGGAGGCCAGGTGAGCTGGTTGACCTTCAACAACAGTCTCCTCAAAGAACAAGAATTGTCCCTTCCATTGTGCAAAAGTTCAAGCACAGGAAGCCTGCTTGCCTGAATGGGAAACTTCTGACTAAGCTCAAATGCTAAAAGGAATTGTATGGAATTGGAAACACTGTTGAGCTACCCAAAAGTATTGGGAAAACATTTCTCAGGCATTCAGAGTAAAATTAGGAAAACAAAAGCTCAGATGTCAGGAGATACAAAAGAAGCAGTTAAGAACATGTTGTTGTCTCAGAAGACTACGTGTAGACCCATTACTGAATGGGGCAGCAAAGTTAATGACAGAAGAAAAGGATGAGGAACATGATGTGTGCTTTGTTTTGCTGTAACTTGCAAAGTCTTATTTCAGGTCAGCCCCTGTCACTGGGGAACAATGCTGGGACATGTATTACTTATGTTAGTGTGAAGCATGGAAGACTCAAAGCAATTTTAGCATGCAGATCCATGGAACCAGACTAAATGATCTTCAGAGGCTGCTGAGGGAGCCAGCAAGTTTCACTGAGACACGTTTCCGCAGTCACTGAACAGACTAGCATGAGTGGGTGCTCTCTGAGAAATGGTGACCAGCAGATGTCACATCTGCTTTCAGGAAGCGCAGATCTGGGGAACTGCAGACTTATCAGTTTAACCAATGGAGAAGAGGCAACAGACATAAATATGTCTGTTGCCTCTACTCCATTGATTAAACTGATAAGTCTGCAGGAAGGGAATTTCCAGTTAGACACTAGGAAAAGATCTTCCCCAAGAAGGTGGTCAGACACTGTAGTAGAGATAAACTAGAATCTCTACCCTTGGACATATTCAAAACTCAACTGGACAAGGACTTTGTCTAACCTCAGAAACATTAGGACTGCAAGACTGTTTTAAGTAAGAGGCTAAGATCTGATGATCTTGAGAGGTATATATCTAAATAATTTTGTGATTCTAATTTGTGATTTTCCACAAGAATATTTCAAAAGAGTTGGCAAGGACTAATTACTAACTACTAATACAATTACTAATAAAAATGAAAATAGAAGTTTCCATGAAAGTTTGGCAATAAGTGATTTCATTTTCAGAAGAACAGAAATCCCAAAAATGTTAAGTGGGAAATCTTTTTAATAAAATTAATAGGATTTAAGGCAGGAAAAAAAAAAAATCAAAATACAGTGCTACTACCTTTTAAAAAATGGTATGTCTTCCCTATGCTGCAGAAGAATTCTCATGGCATTCTACATGTTGGTGAACTAGAAAACCTGTCACTTAAAAAGAGTAACCCAAACCTTTCAGAAAGTGAGGACACTCCTCTCTTTTCCTTTAACAAGTCAGTAACTGGTGGCTTTCAATAATTTGCTATCTAGGAAAAATAAATGTGGAGCTCTCATGCAATGGTACAAAGGAATTTGAGATCTGGATGCTAATTCATTTGGATGCTTTTGAAAATGTCACTGAATTTAAGTTTTTTGCTGTTTTTGTTATTGTGTTGGTTTGTTGGGGTTTTTTTGCCAGTACCAAAGAGCATTTCACAACGGGGGAAAAAAAGTACCCCTAATTCTGTAGCCAAACTGTTGCAAGTGACTGCTTCATCTGTCATTTGCTCTATCAGTTGGCATTCCTGCAGATAAAAGAAGTCTTGGTGCCATGAGATGAGTAAGAAATTGGGTCCAATATAGTATGCTAGCAGACTGATTTTTCTCTTTTACACGCCTTCATATTGAGTGGGATGTGACTGCCAAACAAAATCCAGAAGAAATAGTGGATTTGAATGTTAGCAGAGATGGGGAGGCTGGGGGGATAGGGGAGGAGGGATCATTAACATTATCATTAAAGCTGCCTGCAGTTGTAACTGTATTTCAGATTTTGAATATACAGCTCAAGGATTTCTGGCATTTTACACTGTTCCTCTCCTTTCCTTTTTTTTATGGTGGTGGTGTTGGTGATTTTTTGGGTTTTATTCATTTGTTTTTTTTAAGAGAAATGCTTTGCATCCTTAGTGATTAAGGCAATATCAATACAATAGAGATTAATTTAAATGGAGGAAAATTTGGATTTAAAGACCAAATCCATAGTTTTATTAATTGAAATTGCACCTCTTAATTAGCTGTTACATTTAGTTTATAACTACTACATTCATAGCAGTCCGCAGTTCTTAAATATGCTTATATCTTGCTATGTATTTATATTTCATAATACATTATCCTTTTCTAAATGGTGGCCGCTGGAACAAGATTCAATAATCTGCAAGTCTCTTGTGAAATGATGACAAACAACTCATTAAAAAAGTAACTGTTTCACAAGCAATACTTGCCCACTTTACACACTGTGGTTTCTAAGGCAGACTAAAGTATTATGAAGGACAATGGCATCAAATACAGTTGAGAAAACTTAAAATGTATCGACAGTTACATTAAATATACTACTTAAGAATCTCATTCTGTGCACTAGGGTACTCTAACTGAGGCTGAACACTTGCAACCTAAGTGCTCAATGCACCGCAGCCGGTTTGCTCCTCCCCTGAACGTCTGTGCACTCTTCCTTGACAGTTCTGGAGGAAATGGAGGGCCCTGAGAATTAAAGTTGGAGGCTTGGTACAAAGCGCCTTCTTAGACTGCCACAAAATTCCTCATTTCTTCAGTTGTCAAATACCAATTCAGTGAAACCCATCAATTCAGAGAGAAATCCAAGTTCTTGCCCTGAGACAGTTATTCCCCATGAAACAGACTGACTATCTATTAATTCCTTCCCCCAAAACACACTCTAGGCTTGCTCCAAAATATGTTTAAAGTATACCAGGCATCATGATAGAGAGTGCTCTTAAAACCTGGAGGGTGAGGGCACAATTCCCTTAATGCAGACAGAGTTTGAGACTGGTACTTGCTATGGAAGTGCCCTTAGATCTATCTCACTTATCAGAAGGGTAGCACAGACACCCTGTCCCTATGGTTTCATTTACCAAAAATCTTGGCCTCTTTTCCTTTTTTCTTTCCCCCTCCCTTCATCTGGTTGAATTCTTCCTCCAGATTTGAGGACCGTTTCAGGCTTCAGAAAATGAAAAACTTGCCAAACCCCACAGACGTACAAAACATCCACTCAGGCCCGTTCAAAAGGCCCACCGCATTGGTATTCACCGAGAATAGCGCATGTCCTTTCACAGGGCCGCGACATTGTTGGTCTAGCGCTGGTCTTTCAGCTGGTAATAAATCACCGACTCCGAGACAGCTACTCCTATTTACCTCAACGAAGAACCTGTCCCCAGTGCTGAAATGTCGATCTGATGAGTTTGTATCTATTTCCCTAAAATTCTTTCTGGGTATTGGTTGTTTTTCACTTCACTTTTTACACTGCCGTGTGAAGTTGTTAGGCAACATTAAACATTAGAGACTAATTTTAACTGTGAATGTAACAATCCTTTATATCAGCTTTGGTGGGCAAAAGAAATGTCAATCATTCAGAAGGAAAAGCTGAGGCATAAATAATGAGAGATAATAAATACATCTGATAGGCCAAGTTTTTCATAAGTCATTGCTAGTAATACTAAAACTATTTTGTTAGAATAAACTGAATAGACAGATGCTTAACATCTTCCCTCTCTTGACAGGAGTTCTGCAGATATTTGATTTTTATGATCAATATTTGATACTATAATATCAAAATTATATAAGGTTACAAATATTGCATATAATTTTCAGACATAGCTCATCTCTTATTTCACCTTAAATGAGATGTCCCTTAGAGTGATTTGTTTGGTCTGCATATATGGAACAGACCTTATATTTATCTTTTTACCAGAAAATGAGGGACAGGAGCTGAACTCCTTCAACAAATCTTTTAATGAGGTCACTTATCTTGAGTCTTGAGATGGGTAATCATTATACAGATATTAAGTTCACTTTTTAAAAGAGTAAATTTTTCTTGTTCTGGGAACATGTTTGCTTTTTGCTCCAAGATTAATGGCTACTTTTTTTTTCTTCTTTTTCTCCTTTTTTTTTTTTTTTTTTTTTTTTTTTTTTTTTTTTTTTTTTTTTTTTTTTTTTTTTTTTTTTTTTTCTTTTTTTTTTTTTTGTCTTGTCAGTAGAATTTACATTGTTTATTTTCAGAAAGAGCTAGGCATTATAAAATAAAGACTTATATATTTTGGATAAAATACTGGAAGCGTTCAACTAGTCAACGCTTCTACAAATACCCTTAACTTGGTTTAGACTATATGAGAGTAACAGGAATAGAAAGAGTTGTTTAAAATTGATATGCCCAACTGCATATCAGTGACAAACATTTTGATTTCTGTGGATCTTTTTTCTTTAAGTATTTGTGATAATGATTTCATTTTGTGAGTCATCTGTGCTACTTCTAACTATTACAGACAAGTCACAGTAAGTACAAATAAAATTAAATCATTTTCTAGGATTAGTTTTCAGAGTTATTCTTACTGTTCAGTTCTTTAAAGCAATAAAACAATGCACTTGTGAGATAAATTTTACATGCTAAAAGCTTAACCCTGGTGTCTTTTGTCAGGTAAAATTCTCTGTGCTTGGAGTTAGAATTTTACCACAGTAGGGACAGCAAGACTGAAAAACTGATACTTCTCCTTAACCTGCTGTTATAAGAGTCCTTTGGAGTTTCTGTGCTAATCTAACAGCTCTTTTGTTAAACTACAGAGCAGTGAGAGGCGGGTTTTATGCTTTGTGTTATATTGTGAAAACATTAGCAAATGAAATAAATGTGAATTTGGCTTTTTAGCACTTAGAATTATTCACTTTGAACTGTAAATTATTTATGGTACTCAAAGAGATGCTTTCTAAATAACAGGAAAGCATCAGAAATCAAATGCAGATTGTGGTATTTAGTCTTGTCTTGCCATCATTAACCATTTCAGTTACACAACATGTTTCAATAAATCAAGCACATCTTTTAGACATCTCTCCTAAAGGAATTAGAAAGCAGCAGAAATAAATGAAGCTGTCTACAAGTGACAGCTACAAAGGGAAACCCAGAGAAGGAGTGGAAAAAAAGGTACTCCTGTGAGCAGATGATAAAGCAGATGCTGTAAAACAACAAGGGGGATTGCACCATTTCTTCTCCAGAATTGATGATCGTTTGATAAACAGCTAGTCATGCTCCTGGAAACCCTGCCCATCAGTGCATATCGGTACAAATTAATGATGACATGTCCTGATTAAACTTGCTGTGCTGTGAAATGCAATGCATTATCTGCATGGCAGTAAGTGAACAAATGCTCTCAGGGAGTAAAAGAACAAGCAAAGTCACACATCTCAGGTTAGGTCCTGAGTCATAGCTGCCTGTGGTGAAGTAGGTGTTTAACTGACAAAACAAGTCTTGACTTGTGGGTTTTACAGGCTGTAACTTTTTGTTCTGTTCATTGAAAAGAGTTGTCTTGATAACGTCCTTTCTGTAAACTGTAAGTATGTTTTCAAAACCTTCAGTCAAGCTCTTGAATCTCTTCCTCAAGCAAACCTTAAATAAACTTACACTCTGTGTAAATTAGCAACTAGTCCCCCTTTGGGATAAACTGAATGTTACAAACATAGTAATGGTTAGTCAGAAAATCACCCAACATGAACCGAGTAAGAAGTAAGCAATTTCTCAATGGGCATTTACAAGCTCTCACCGAAAGTTCATTTTCTAGAGTAAAAGGCAAACAATTTTATAATTTTAATGCAAATAAAATAAAAAAAAAATTAAAAAGTTTCATTTGGATGTTTCTTGTCTAAAATACAGAATGAAAATCTTTTTGTAAGAGCTAGTTATTTTTAAAAAATGGAAGTCACACATTTAACAACACTTCATTTTACTAGAGAACTTCTGACATAACTGATAAATAATTCTCTATAAAGCTGAAAAAGTTTTACCTCTTAAAAACAGATATGCTGAAGAAAAGATCTCTTCTATAATAGGTGGGTTCTCTTGGGGATGGAAGCCAGAATTTGCAATTCCTACTGCTGCTGAAAGGAGGGACAACTCAAGGCAGTAAGAATACTATTGCCAGTACAGCTAGCAGAATCTGGAATTTCTTCTCACATCTGTAAATCACATTGATACACTCAATCCAGATGAGGTAGCCTGAAATACTTTTCAGAACAATTCCTTATCCTGATCTTACTTTAACTAACCTTCCATGCTTGGTTCTAATCTCATGAAAAATCTAGAACTATTTAGCTGATTGTTGTGGACTTGCATTGCAATTAAAGAGATTCCAGTCCAAATGCTGGCATTTGTGCAAAGGAAATGCACAAGACACCAATAAAGATATTTCCTCTATACTTTCATTCAGGGAACAGACTGAAACAAATAAAAAAAAAAAATCTTGGGAATCTTGGGAGAAGTAAAATATTTAATCCTTTTAGTACTTAGCTTCCTCTGTGCACCCTACCTGGTCAGCAAATGGGTGGAAGGTGAAATATATCCATTTCCCTGGCAAAAAAGGTATATGGTAAAGAAATTCTGTACAGTAAGTTCTATTTTGAAAGTTTAGTTCCTATGTTAAGAAGGTATGATGATCTAGGAGAAGAATTAGCTGTACAGGAAAATGAAGAACCAAGGACTGCAGCTACAGACAATGATGCAAAACACACTGAAAAGATTTGTCCAAGAAGGCACAAAATAGCAAGAGCAACCCTTTAACTACTCTTAAATAGTTTTCCTAAGTTTTATTAAAAGGTATTAGGCCAGTAGGCCGCATTAGAGAAAAGATGGGGTCGCCAGCATTATATAGATTTAAGACAGTGCTTGTTTCATAAAGCAGATTGAGAAGGCTGCAGAAACCCAGGCAATCGTAAAGGCAGCCAATTCAGGAGGCTGGAGCCAGCGTGTTCCCCTCACCTGCCTGCAGAGCCTGTGACAAACCAGGTGTAACCACGCACAGGGAGTGCCCTCAGCTTGTAGGCAGCCTCTAAAACAGAGAAATGAAAGACAATGCAACTTTTTCCTCCCCCTGCCTTTCCTTCATGTGAAATCTCCTTCTTTTATTTCTGAAATAGAGGTTTAATTAAAGCTACCTTCTATACAATGCACATAACTTCAGCTCTGTTGCAAATAACACATTAATTTCCCCTGACTCCAAGTAATCTTACTTTCTCTCTTTTATCCCTGAAAACATCTTGCCTGGGTGAACACCAAGGGGAAATAACAGGTGGGGGCAACAAACCTGAGGAAGCTTACTGGAAGTTAACTCTGCTTTTTGTTATTCCTCTTCATTTTTAATACATATACTTCTTTATTCTTGCAACTTTCCCCACTCAAATTATGGGATGAGCTTTAGCTATGCAGCTTCTCACTGGAGGAATGGAAATGAAACAAGTCATAGAAGGTAGACAGCAGATAGAGGAAATAAAGCATATTGACAGAGAGGAGTATGTGATCCATTTCCTCACTACTGTACCACCTGCCTAGGGAGGCACTTTAAGCCAGGAATCTCTCTTTGTGACCTCAGGTAGTCAGATTTAGCCTTCAAGCTCTAACCTTGCATGCCCATATCACAGTTAGGGTATTTTACCTGAAAATCCAAGTCAAAATCCAGACTACATTTTTTTTTTTGCATCTTTCTTTCTGATCCTGGGTCAGGTCTCTGGTAACTCAAACATAAAAAAATTTCACAAGGCCAGCTTCCCTTGGGTATGCAGGAGAGAAAGGAAGCATGCAAACTTGATCTATTCAGTATCTTCCTAAAAAGTCTGCAATGTTACTGGATCTGGGATTGCAGGTGTCCATCAATTTCTTTTTTTTTTTTTGGTATGTAGTGGGGCATTTGGGATTTTAAAGAAGCACACCAACAGGGCCCTTGTGGGACAAAGATCTTACAGCTTCTACTTGTGGGGAGAATGCAGTGGGAAGAAGTGAGATCACAACATATATCAGTTGTTGTTTAACCAACAGAAGGGAGAATGAATGAAAAAGTTTCAGAACAGTAAGTTGAAACTGTGACAGAGTAAATCCTCTAGCTGGGTTTATGTTCCCTGCAGATCATGTACAGATGGGACATGCAATGTAATCATCAGTGGGCTATAAATCCATCTGCCAACATAAAATTACGTAGGTATATCCTTGTTGGCCTAACATTTAAATAATGTAGTAGAGGATCAGAACTCCTATTGTGCTAGATGCACTAACACCACAGAACATGGAGTTCCCTTCCCCCATCCCTAAAAATCAAGCTTGTAATTTAAGAGCTGTTAAGTACAGATATGTGGGAATATGAAAGATAACAGGTTCTGATTTCTGTGGTAATAGTTAAAACATGGTCTTTTTGTACATAGTTGAAGGAAGGACTTGAAAGAAGGTAATGGAGTAGCTTTGTAGATATTTCCATAGGAATTTTAATAGTATATAAAATATGTTAAAATTTCCAAAATATTTGCTTTAAAATCTAAAACTACTGACTACAGAATGCTGCCATGGCTTGACCAGATGTTGATCAGATGAATAAGCATTTGCCTTTGTATCAAACAGATTCTAGGAAAAGAGAGCTCTCAATATGAAATGATTTTAGGTATAGACATAAAAATACTTTTTGTCAAGGTAGATGTAAGCCACTAAAGGCCTTATAAGTAAAGACAAATAAATAACCTGTGCCTAATGTAACCAGAAAGGAAGGGAAGTGGGGGCAGGGTATCAGGGAAGAAAACATTCTGAGAATGGCTCCTGACAGAAGATAAGATTGTGAACTGACAGACCAGCAATCCTTTGGAGGTGAACTCTGAATGGATCTGAATAGCGAAGAAAACCTACAAGGGCTGTGACTGAGATCAAAATAACAAGTACTTCTAATTAGAAGTGTATGAACAAAGCAAAGGAAGCAAACTAGCAGATGGAAAACAAAGTGATGGGAAAACAAACAAAAACTTCAAAAATTGAGAATTAAGACAATCAGTTGTTATTTTATGACTGAAGGTAAAGATAGAACAGTGATGAGCCAGAAGTCAGGAAACTGTTAAGCAGCAGTCCAGCTCAAAGGCATGCATAGTAATATCTGAATGAAACTAAGAAATAATGAAAATTAAATAAATAAGGACAAGAAACTTGTACCTTCTCTATGTTCAGTATTGTCACACGACAATTAAATTATTGCTTCAAATAAGTATCCTCAATCTTTCTTTACCACTGGATTAGAGCAATGAGTTAACTTAAAATATTTTTATAATTCTACGTGCAACATTTTTCTAAGGAATAAGACTAGCAGTTTTTAGAAAATTTAATTTTTTTTTGTTATGTATAAAAAAGGCCACAAATTTTTTCAATTTTGTCTTACTATGGTGTTTTATGGTAATTTTTGATTAGCAATTTAATAACACTTGAAAATGAGCTATGATATTGGCTTTATACATAAGAGAGTGTAAGCTTGAAGGTGTGCAGTGGGTGCCAAAAATGACAAAAGTCAGAGTACACAGACAATAGCTGATACTGCAAACAAAAAGCAGTATGTAAATGTAGGAGCTTAAAGATCTACTCTTTGTACACCATTTGTATACATTAGACCTACAACATCCTAATCAACCTTTACATGTGTGCCAGCTTTTAGAAAAAAAAAAATTAAATGTTTTTATACAGCACCTAGCACTGGCTATTTAAGCACTGGCAAAGGCCTGACTCACTGCTGCGTCACTGCTGTTTTAAGCATAAAAGACAAGAAATCCAACAGCAGCAGCTACTTTAGGCAGAAATAATTAGGAGTGGGTTGTGTTATGCAGTACATAGACCTGGTTTTTACAGCACTGTGTCAGGGCCTCTTAAGGCAATAGCCCAGAATTTGTTACCAAGTCAATATTCTGTTGAAGTCTTGGGTTCAAAGCAACTATTTATTCATTCATACTCAAGTTTGATGTTACATTACCCCAGCAGGGTGATTCAAACATTAAGGCGAGATTTTTAAGGCTCTGAATAGTGAGAAGAGGCACAGTTACACATAGAATCCATAAAATTTACATGTGAATTGGCAGATGCAAAATAAAACAGTGATGTGTGAACTCCACCTAGTTGGAGGTTGAAAATTCTCAGGCTTTGAGATTCAGAGGGTGGAGTTTAAGACAGGTTCTTAACTAAGCAAGACTCTTATGGTTATAGCACTTACAATGTTTGCTAGAAAACTGGAGTCTGATATCTTCCTTAACCTGAGAAATTAAAATTCTCCATTTCTCAGCCTAATGCCTAAACACTTGACCTATAGAGCTGTGTAGATGAAAACATATTCCAATACAGCATGTTGAAGCTAATGTTTTTGGAGACAGAAATACAAGATTGCTAAGGACACAAAAGAGTGAGAAAGAGGAAAACGAGCTCTCTGTTGAAGCGGAAAGGCCTGGTGACTTCGTTTCCAGGCTAATAGTGTGGGCAAACTTTGCAGGTGCAACCATTCAGTAGGTTTTTACAGATGTGTGAATGCACATAACTTCTCAGCCTCTCACTTCAACTTCTTTGCAGAGCTTTAGCAGAGGCAGGAAAGATCCTCCTAGCTCTACCACAAGACAGCAGGGATAAAACCGAGGCTCTGTGTCTGCAATGGCAAAGCAATGATTTCAGTGGAGTTGGGACTTGACATCCACATCCTTACTTCAGTTTAAATTGTCTCAAACAAGGCTATATTTCAATCATAAGCTCCAAACCTATGATTTAGTATCACCTTCTGCATTAGGACTTTAAATGCTCTCAAGGGATCCCCACTGATGTAGCAGAAAGAGCATGACACGCATGTAAGGGGAACCAGATCTGCCAAAATAGTCTCAATCCTCACTTATGCAGTTGCGGCTGCATATTCTGATGGGGATCATATCATAGGAACTCTCAAAATTCATTTGTGAACAAGTTAGAATGAAACAATAAATGACATTGCAATCTGGCTAGAAGCCCTCTGTGTTGCAAACTTCTACAGAGAACAGGTGGAATTAGCATTGTGTGATCTTTTTCCCTGAAAATCCCTTTGCTGTCCGGTGATGTTGGACAAAAAAAGTATCTTGGTTTCCTTAAAACACCTTTTCATTACACTTATTAAAATATGCTTTTATGCTATGCTATCGGACTGTGCTTTGTGGAGGAAGCACATAGTAGAAATAGTTAAAAATTACCGTTTGTGCTATATCTGAGATAAGAAAACAGCACAAATATTGCGCAGACATACGAGCATTAGCAGCGGCAAGTTACAATGGCATTTTTAGACAGAAGTTACCCTAGAAATGAATAAAGGAAGTTTAACCCTTATCTGAACATTTCAAATTCTGCCTGTGTGAGTCTGACTCCAGGAATTGAGCTCTGCTCTCTATTGTCAGCACAACTTTTCTGGTTATATCTGAATGCTTTGACTAGTTCTTGTGGCAGTACATATTTCTACACACATACCAAAAGGAAACGATTGGCATCTGCCGTAAGATCTATTTTTTTTGCCTAAGATTCAGCAGGCAAGTCAAGGAAAAACTGTAACTCATTTCACACAGAATAATATCTCAACTCTTTGACAGAGAAAGTCGTTATATCTTATGAAGTGACAGCATTCCCATCAAAAGGGAACCTTATCTTGTGCCAAAGAAATGTAACAGTTTCTTAAAGCCCCATTAACCTCGTGCAAGTCCACTCACCCCATGTCCCAAGATCATAAAAATAAGACTGATGATTATCACAGCAAGAATTTTAACATAGTATCTAGGGGGTTAGACATTGCGTAGACAGCACTCAGTTATAAAGGTACAGTGACCAAAAAGATGGCGAAACTTCAGACCGTCTACATGTTTTGGGTAACTACAATATAAAAAGTGTTCACAGATTAGCTATCACACAGTAGTAGCTGATAATTCACCCAAAAGATTGAGAGGCATTAAAGACTGCAGAAAGATTTTGAGAATTACAGTGACATACAAACGCCTTATCAATGTGATTGAATGGTTATTTTCAGTTGAGTTAAAATGTCTTCTGTACCTTAGAATAAAAACAAGCATTATATCTGCCTTGTCAATAACTTGTTTTACAATGCCTAGTCTAAAAATCTTCTGTGAGTCACTTATTTTATAATAATTAAGATAACTTAATAATGTAATTTCCCTTCTTTACCTATCTGCCCATTCTATTTTTAGTAAAAATCAGTCTGCTTCTAGATTTGAAGAGAACCATCAAGGTATTTAGAAACTTTTAGGCTATGCTGAATAATTTCTTTTTGTTTAACATTATCTTCTTATCTCTGGTTTTATTTGGTGACCAGGTAGACTTGTACTGACAAATTAATCTAAAAAAGGAGGAACTATGAAAAAGCAACTCCTTGAATATAACTCTTAGGAGATGCATACCTATTGGAATACCAAAAATGAAGGGAATTCACATAAATACTAGAATTTGATATGCAGCCTTTTAGTCTGCTGTCAACTGCATGGCACAAAGGCTGAAAGTTTCATTGCAGGATCTTGAACAAATACCAGAATTAAAAAATTCTCCTAAAGGAAACAAGAATTCCATTTTTAGTGAATTAAAATTAGCATCATTTTATTCATGTATTGCTTTTTAAAATGAAAAGTCAGTTATACTACAATGCTAATCACTACACTATTGAAACAATTAATGAATCAAACAAAACTTTTCATTTCCTTTTGACATTCAAGGACAAAATATTTTGATGTTTAAAAAGTAAGTCTTATTTTGCTCCGAAATAGGAACCTAGTGAAAAAATTGATTGATTGGGGAAGGTGGGTTCCTCCTCACAATTTAATGAATTTTGATGAAACAGAGGTTAAGGAATTTTTGACCAGCACTACCGACAAAGTATGCGGGCCTGAACTTGCATCTCAGTCCAAGACTTGGCTTTGTATATCAGGCAGTTGGACCAAAACTTCCAAAGCTTCTTGTAAACTAATTGTATTCGAACATTAAAAGAAAGATTTAGCTGTTTTTCCAGAAAAAAACCAAACCACAGCACAACAAAATAAACAACAAACCCACTCCCATCACTATTCAGATTAGAGTTAAAGCAAACAGTGATTGATGTCCATGAGGTAAAAGTTCCTTAATCTATATGTATATATTGTTGTAACAAGGTCATACTACTGAGGAGAAAACCCCAACACACCCATTTCCCCCCAAAACTCTCTCAAACTACCTAAATTAACAAGTTCTTTCTTTTTTTCCTTGAATAATAGGACTGAAACACATTGAAGTAAAGTCCAACTTGGATGGAATAGATCTTCCTGCATTTGTTTGCTCACATATGTGTATAAAATAGACATCTTTTATATCTGTCTGAATCAAGGTTCTAGTTCTTATCACTCTGGGATAAAAAGGGAGGTTTAGAACTCATTCATATTTACTAAAAAAACCCAACAAAGCAAGAAACCATCACACTGACAAACCCTACACCACAACCTTTGCAACAGCAAATCTCATGGCTGGGCAGAAGTTACAGAGCCGATGCTCATGTTGCAATGTCTATTCACTTCACCAAGGGACAGAGCAGTCACCACTCTCTCTCTGCAGGTACAAATAGATTAAAGAAGAGTTGTTACGTGTTTTTTTGGCTCAGCTTTTTTTGTATACTTAACGTAAATAGACTTACAGTTCTGAATATTAACAAAAGAAATTTATATTTCCTTATGGGCCGGCACAACTTGGCTAATGAAGATGGTTTTCACTAAAAGAGCAAGAAGTGATCACTTCCCTGTCCAAAAAAGCAGCTTATTAATGCAAATTTCTGCGTTCCTTCACAGCAAACAAGTTTCACCGTAGATAAAAAGCAACCAACCGAAAGTTTATTTCAAAAATGTCCATCAGCAGCTAAGTATATTCATATCAACCTTAAAATAAAGATTGATCTGAAAACTTCCAAATCTTTCTTTCTCGCTCAGTTAGACCCAGTAAATTATTGTCCATATTTATTAGAGTGGGCACCTCACATGAAGCTGATTCTTTAGCATCAACACAGCTACCACTTTTCTATAAATAACAAAGCCTGATGATTATCACTTACTTTTTGTATGAGTCATATTTAAAGTGAGCCCTGAGGTGCTTCACAGAGAGTCTCTTTGAATCATGAATCAGAAAGGAAAGAAAGCAGCCTCTGAAATATCACCATACCCAGACTCTGGATGCCTAGAACGTATCATCGCCTATTTATAGTTTCAAGGTGTCAGGCAGTTTCACATAATGGAAGTCAATGGTCACGGAGAAGTTTCTCTTCTTCAGCAGTATTTGTAAAATTAAGAGAATGTGATAATGGGAAAGCTCCATACACACACACAAAACAGAAAAGGGCAAACCTCCTTATTTCAAAATCAACTGAAAATCCATAATCTGAACAAAAATGGGGAATAAGAGCCAGCAGGCTCCCCATGGCACAAGCCCAGGTTGGGCAGAGATCAGCAAACCCTTGCAGACGTGAGGACAGCTTCTACCTCAGTTGTTGCTGCACAGCAAACCCTCAGAGCCTCACATGCCACGGATTTTAAGCTATTACTTTATTTCTCATTAACAGCTTCCAGGTCTCGCCCATGTTTTATTCATTTTCCAGCCAGGGCTACAGTAAGGCTTTTACTCACCTCAGCAGGACCACAAGAAGTTTCCTTCCTTATGGACAGAGAGAAAACAAAATGCTTTCAGACCTGATGGAGCTGGAGACAAGCAGCAATTAACTGACAACAAGCTGACATGTTCTTCACCGCTCTTGCATAAAACATTGAGCAGTGCTCCTCTGACCCACCTCAGCTTTCTAAATTTATTTATTTATTTTCAGGCTAACTGCTTAGTAGCTTAGCAAACTGCTGTTTTGCAAAGACAATTTTCCTTCTTTTTTTTCAGGATGAAAGAAATAGATAAAGCTCTGGAAGGTTCTTTACCTTCTTTTGACCATCCTTCAGCTCTCCTTTGCTTGCAAGTCCTTCTCACTTCCCATGAAGGGCTCAGTTGTATCCTCTATTTTAGTCCAATTTCTCTCAATCTTTCTGCCCCCAAAACAAGGAAATGCTACTTTACTCCTTCAGCCTTAACTGAAAGGGTCTCTAGATAAATGTAATTAACCCATTTCTCTGGCTCATCACTGCTCATTAGCCCTGAGTGCCTTCATCTGGCCTCCCAGGTCCCACGCAACCATTTTTGTGGATGCCACCTCATCACGCTCCACTTTGAGCATCTGTTTTCTTATTTCATAGCTGAGTTCTCTGATACTCTCCTACTTCCTTGTCTAGAGATAATTCTTCCTGATTTTTTTGTCCATTTTTGTAGCCATTCTTTCCAGTCACTTCTACAGAGAGGTGAGGGACAGCACTTCTCAGAAGTGTCTGCTTCCCAGAAAGTCTTGTTCTTGCTATGGTCTGCCTCAGAGTTACAAGCCCCAGAAGACAGTTGGGGTTGAAGACAGTAACTTGCAGAATACCACTAGTACCCTTAATCACTAATTAACTTATAGATTTTAAAAAAATTAAAAAGTTATTTTTCTGACTTTCTTCCACAGCTGACTGTATTACTTCTTATACTGATGTTTTGAAACATCTTGAAATCTGGAACTTTGCCTTAAATAATTTTGAAACATCTTGAAATCTGTAACTTTGCCTTACATAATTTTAGATGGTAGTTTGTCGTTGTTCTGATGTACATGCACCACTACAGGGTTGATAAGAGCGAGCAAATGCAATAGAAATTCTACTCCTGTTTCAGAAACAAAGTGCTTCCTGTCTCATCAGAGTCCTGAGCATACCAACATGTTACCTGGTCTGGCATGCACATAGACATATGCACACCAATAAGCCTAAACCATGAGGTCTCACCCCAAGCTTTAAATAATTGTGATGATTCGCACACAAATATCTTACAAGTACTAGAAAGAGTAATTCTCTATTTGTCTCTGCAAGAAATTATTCTTCTACTTCTTTTTAACAGGAACTCATGCGGCGTGAGGGAGACTGTGATCAATACCAGAGGTTAAAGGTTTTTCCTGGGACATTATGTTCTTTCGTCAGCACATTTCCCAGTTGACACGCAATGATGAAAAATTTGCAAATCTAGTGTCACATTTAATTCCTATATATTTTTAATTGCCATTTACATTGCAAGTGTCATTAATTAAGACCTAACAAATGCTTCATTGTAAAGAGTAGAAGGTTTACAGATACCCTCTTCAGTTACCCTAAGAACAGTGCATCTATTTCAGCTGTATGAATATATATGCAAATATTCTTTGTTTCATTTCTTATACCAATAAATAATTTCATGTTAGTTCTGTGCATACTGAAGTGAAGAATCCACCTTTGAAGTTCTCTTTCATTAAATCAACCATTTTCTTTTCATACTATGTTTTATGTGCTCTAAGATTTTCTCTTCACCATCAATACTTTCAACGTGAGCATAGTTTTAAGTTATTAGAGGCCATGCTAAAAAAACGCAACCAACCAAGATTAATAGAAACACACACTGCTATGAAAACTGTTAATTCAGTATAATGGCTGCTCTGTTGTATTTTGTTACAGTGAGAATTTATATATACTGACCAGCAGATCTTTTAATATGTCTGTTCAGAATTGCATGTAATTCTATGACATGGACTCATCTATCCCTCTTTACATAAAAAAAGTTTGTTGTGAACAATATGTTATCACAGACTGGCACATTTAAAACAGCATACATTATTAAGTAACAGCTTATGTATAATTTTATTTGTTTTCAGAGTTACAATGTTCATGAGCTAATCATAGAGAACACATTATATATCGTTGTTAAACACAGTTTTGCCACAAAAAGTTGAGAGCATTGGTAGAAAATCCTATGTCAAGTTATGTGAAAATATTTATCACCTGTAACCATAATTTCATAAAACCAATATACACTTTACGTAATATTATGTCAGCAAATTCCTTCTTTTTGCAAATAATCTTTGCTCTATACTTATGCATGTTCGTAGTTCAGTGCATCGAATGCTTCTGTGTGTGTATGTGTGTTTGCAATGTGCAGGAAAAGTACTAGTTTACTCCTATGGTAACTGTAAATGTCAACACCACTGGACCCAAGAACGGTGAATTACAAGATCTTAATTTTAGCGAATAATCACCTTCATATTTTTCTACCTAATACTGAACAAAACATTAATTGGTATTTACCTCCTAATGTTTACAGAACATAGACTGTATATTTCAAAGACATAACCTTACCAACTATATACTGACTTTTATTTTAGTGTCTATTATATAAATTAGGACTCTGTTGAATTCTTATACTGAGGAACAAATGATACTAACTTTATTTAAATACATGCACAGTACCGTGCACTACAGCATGATGAAGTATTATTTTTTAAATGGATGAATGAATCAATAGAAAAATAGATTTAATAAATAATTAACATTTTAAAGTCTGGATAAAAATGGGAAGTCATGCATTTCAAGCAAAGTTTTATTTTTTCCTTGTTTTTTAATGAAATCTCTGAGAACTTAAGACATGCAGAGCTGAGAAGCAGCTCACTCTGAACAAAGAACAATGTTAAGACTGCACAAAAAGTTTTGTTTGAGATTGTTTATATGCAAGACTGAAAAAAGTTGCCATTCTTGGACTTCCCTTCAACATTAGACAGTGCTGTGCAAACCTCAGACAAATCCCTGTATTATGAGTTCTAAGCTGTTAGGAAGCCTCTCAGAGAGTTAAGAAAGTTTAAACGTGAGCAACTGCCTCACCAAAATGTATGACAAGAAATATTTGGATTCCAGATAGCAGACTACAAAAAGGTATTAGACAATAGTTTATCCTTTCCTTGAGAGATTAATTTAGGGGATGAGTAAATTATGGCTGGCATAAAATTATAAATAATTATGACACAAAAAATATAAGTTTAATTTTCTAATATTTAGAGTTGATGTCTATGTCTCAATATTTTGAGTATGTGACTATGTTTATCAAGTTATGAAACAAATGAAAAGTGAATATTTACTTGCAATTAATTTAATGTTTTTCTCTACCCCAACATTTGTCTGGACATTGACAATGTAATCAACAGAACTGTAAATTTTCAGAAGTAAGTCTACTCCAGTGAGTTTGATTAATTATGCATTAACCCATTTCTCTGAAGCATCCTTCAGTAAATCTTTGGTGGGAAGTGCACTTTAATTAGGCATGAGCTTTGGTTATTTGTGTGCATATGCACTATGCTATTGGTCAATATGCAGAATGATTTAAAGTTTGCCATGTTACAGAGATGTATTGCTCATGAAAATTATTGTAGGGTTTCAACAAACAACACTGATGGCTAGTTTTGCAAGTATTATTATCTTCACTCAGCATGATCTCCTTAGTCTCACAGTTTTTGCTCAAACTTTCATCAACTTGTAATTTTAACAAAAACTTACACAAGAGCAATCATGATCATTTGAATACTGCGCATATTGTTAGATGTTTTCAGCAGGTACAGTTACTCATATACATAGGAGTTATCAGAATAAGTTACAAGATTCTAATACTTAGTTGAATAAAAATATTCTCAGGGTAGAAAGACATGATAAACAAAAATTACAGGTTAATGAGACCTGTCATGATCTTTGCTCTGAAACAGGTCAGATTGACTATTCAAGAAAAGATGTCTGATTGAAAAGATTCAGTAGAACCTATGGCATATGATTGTTGTAGTAGAAAAAGCTGAAACAGAAAAGAGAGAAAATCAAATTACCCATGACATTCTCTTCCCATATTCCATGGCAGAATTGGCCCATAGATCAGTAAATGGTAACGCATGCAACAAAAAATATGCTGTATCACTTTATGTAAACATCTGCTTTCATCATGCAAAATGCCTACAAAACTGTGACAACATTTTTTTCTAGTAGCATAGTTTTACATCAGCTCAGCTACAGAACGGTTAAACCAAAATCCAAGATTTTGCAAATAGAAGATATTCTAATATTCTTGAAAGATTTCCAGCATAAATATTCCAAAGCCCAACAAAGCTAATTACTTTTTTTTTTTTTTTTTTAAACTAAAACACATAGGCTTATTCCTTGCTGTGGTTCCTTGTTCTTTTGATGATAGAAGAGAAAAGACTGGTTTTTGGAGGAGGTCCCATCAACATGGGGGCTTGGTTCTTGTGAGTAATTTTTATCTGGGGAAGAAAGAAATAAAATAGAGTTATCCCTTGACCTAGCTGGTATAACTATCTGAGATGCCTGAATTATCCTTATATGTAACTTCCAGACCTCCTTCACTTTGTCTAAGATGAAAGGAAAATACCTGAGTTTTCTTTTATGAATGGTGTTCCATATGTAATAAACCAATCCATGTGTAATTGTTTTGCCACAAATAATTTAAATGATACACAAAACAAACGTTAAAAAACATATGCAATAAAATACATGCCAATATATAATCTTACTTTTTGAGTGTGGGATTTATTACTCGCTGTTGAAGAAGAATTTAAAAGTTGGAAAGAACATACATGCTGACAGACCAAGCCGTTGCCTATTATTAAGATATAGCTATGCCTTTATGTGCTTTATTTGTACATCGAATCAAGCTGTACTCTTTTACCACAGGACACTACTTAATTTCAAAACAGCCGTTATGAACAAAAGTACAAAGTTAATACACAAGAGAAGGTCCAAAAAAATGAACTACCATTCTAATTTGTTAATTAATTGTTAATAGAATACACTCAAATATTGAAAAGACTATTTAAAACATTTTGTAATGCTGCTCTAAAGCCACCCATTTTGATTTCTTTGATATAGAACTACGAATCACCTTAAATGAGACAACCTTAAAGTAGATTATGTCTGCAATTTTCTCTAATTCAAGTCTAAATTAGAGAAGACATTTTATGAATGTATGCTATGCTCAAAGCTAATTGAAAGCAATTATCAAAGTGGCATTTTGTCTGTGACTTTAAGATACATTGTAAGATAATAAATGATTCTCATTATGTAATAAAAAGGTCACATCTTGCCTTTGGGCTAGTGACGTTAAGAGTTTTTCAAAAGCAATCCGAGACATTTTCTTTAGTGAACTACGACTAATACAAGAACCATCACTTATTAAATATCAGTTGTCACCTGCATAGTACCCACATCAGAGATGGGTATTTCTTTCAAAAAGAAACACCACCTCATTAAAAACTGGAAAAATATATCTCTTAAAGTGCATACCTGACATTTTCAAGTTAAAATGAATATCCTTCACTTGTCATTCACTAACAGTAATGAAACAAAAAATGTATGTCACGTGGAGAGGCTCATTAAAATATAGATCAGGACATTTCTTGGGGTGGAAATTTACTTTAAAATATAAGGAGTGAGAAACATAAAAATTTCAACAGTGTGTGTGTCTTGGTTTAACTCTATTAGAGCCTTTACTTTCCAAATGCTCATTTTCATGCCACCTTAGTTCATTTACTTCAAATTTCACATGGGACCTCTTTTTGTCAACACTCTTCATTACTATTGAATATAGCATATGGGGGATTTTTGGCAACGTAGATTAATTTCACATGGATAATAACTCTTGCTTTTAAAGACTGGCATCAATATATTTTCTCACAGTAAATTCTGCTTCAGGCATCACTTTGGATGCCAAATCTGTAGTTGGGGTAAACTGGCATTATTCCATTGATGTCAGTACCAGCTGATGATCTGGTCCTGGAAAATTGCCTCAAGGATTTTTGTAACTTTTACATGCTTCATAAGATATATTTTGGGGCTCAGGAACAGTGATGAAATCATCCTGATCCTAAGAATCATGACACAAAGTAATCCACAGCTGGTGTGAGTGAATTTTTAAGTCATAAAGGGTTTAGCTTATTGTGACATTTGGCCATGATGTGGCAGGAGGAACACCGTTAGAATTTCCTTTCAGATGTAAAACATAACAATTCCATCTTAATGTGAATAAAAGAGCAAAACTCAAAAGATGGCTTTAGTATGAAGAAGTGAGGTAATCCTGAGACCCTGTACAGATTGCGTGTTGGGTTGGGGCTGTTCAGTGCTGCTCAGGACGCATGCAATTACATACTGAGTAAATGTTTATCATTTGTAATTTTCTTTCTTTGCTTGAGCCATCTGTTTCAGAGACCATGACCTCTTCAGTATGTTGCTTCCTATCATCTGAGATCAGCTAACATGCCTGAACATGATTAACCACTCACATGCATGGGGATAAGTCCTATATGCCTTTCTCCAAGACATATTTTCAACTTTTATAAATTGGCACAATTTCAACCGTATAAAATATATTTCACATTCTGAAAACACTAGAATAAAGTGTAAACTTCAAGTATATTTTTTCACTTATGCAGGGTAATGTCTGTTAACATTGCATTGCTTAACAATGATAACCATCGTTTCCTTACTTTTCTATTGAAAAAAAAATTAAATAAATTAAAACCTCTTATTTTTGGCTGGTGAAAACAGATCAGTATGTTTCTGAACCACTGGACAATTGTGTCTGAAGAAGGCTAATTTTGTCTTTCTCAAGACTCTCAGGCACTGCATTTCTGCCCTGGTCTCTCACTTTTGCTTCTGTTCTCATACTGGCAGCACTGCCAGTCTTGGAGCTGTGAGTTTGGGTGACAAGTGACAGTACCCACTTTGAGATGGGAAGAAGCACTGAGGATCTCAGACAGAGAGAGAGTGTTGTAGGTCAAAGTAGGGCTGAACATTGAAAGTGCTCTATGGGAGGACAAAGAGAGAGACAGAAAGAAAGAAAGAGAAAGAGAGAGAAAGAGAGAAATCTTTATTTACAAGCAACTGAGACTTTGTTAAGTTAAAAATTCCTACTTACAGCTGCATAGAGATTCTGTGTGAGTGCACATGGAGAGACTAAAGAGTAGCTTTTACCATTTTGTTTCTTTTCCATTCAGCAAGAAACTTCATGTCTTTTTTAGTAGAAACACAATTATAAAAGTTTTAAATAAGACTTTTTTTAATTTATAATTTTTCCTAGATTTACCTGTAAATCACACACATACACACACATGCACATGAGAAAAAGAGATTGTACAGATAAAAATCCAGAAAGCTAAATTCCAAACTTAATGTATTTTTAGGAACTGATGATACCCAGACAAACATACTCATAGAAATTACTACAGAATTATGGAAAACAGTTTTTGAGATCACTTACTCAATTTTATTAAAAATATATAATAATTTGAGGGTAATACGGAGAACATTTTAAACATAAAGTGAGTACCTGAAGTGTTGTTGGAACAAAACCAAACCAACCAACCAAAAGAACCCCCAAAAACAACAAATACAAAACCCCAAAACTAACATCAACCAAAAAACCCCCAAAACCAACCAAACAAAAGCAAAAAAGCCAAGCCCAAAACAAAGAAAAAAAAAAAAAAACAACAAAAAATGAAAGGAGCTAGTTGACATATATGGCACAAATTTATATTTAAAAATTGGCAAAATCAGGAAATAACAGTATTCCACATAGGGGATAAATAAGTAGCCACATGAATTGCTAAGATACCATGAATTTTTGTTGTAAGTCTGATCCATAACATTCTAGGCTAAACTTAAACTGTTGAAGCCAATGACAAATCTCACATTGACTAATTTAAACCAAGATTTTATCCCATGAGGGCTGGTATATCTAGTAAATAGGTTTAGCAGAAAAATACTGCATTTGCAGTTTTGAAATCATCTTTCCAGTAACAGAAAGTGTGTTCAGTGGTTGTATTCATGGCAAGGAACAGCAGACCAAATTGAAAGGGCACAATTCTCAAAAGAAGAGATGGTAATATCTCCCTATATGTCAATAGAAAATTTTCAGATAAAGAAGGCTGAATTTTTGATACTAAAGATACTTACAAGCGCATAAACCAGGCATTTATTTGTTTCAGCAGCAGGTCAGAGTTTCAAAAGATGCCTTGAAGCCACATTAATACAATGCATCCACTCAATGAAATGCAGTGAGCATCAGTAATTTTAGCATGATAATAATATCATTTAGGTTAGCCAGTTTTGCTTTCATGTTTCTTTTTCTGCAATATGCACTGGTTACCTTCAGGCTCCTGACTTCACAGAATGCCTAAATATTTACCATTTATTATTTCAGGAAACATGGTGTATAAATACAGGTACTAAATTACTGTGCTAACTGACAATAGAAAACTGGAAACGGAGCTAATCAGCTCAGCTTATAATATTTCAATTAATGTTAAAGACCATATTACTGTATTTTAAAAAGAGAGGGAAAAAACTGCCAGAACAAAACCCCAACCTTATCTAGCTGGATCTTTTAGTTTATGGTCACTTTTCTCCATGTTCTCAGCAGGGTTTTCTCACAGTCTAGATACCCAAATGCTGCACTTCTTACAGGAAATTGAGGGATGCATCACCTCTATATCACAGGAGTGACAAATAGTTTTATCTTTCCTCAGGTGATCAAGAGTGTATGGGGTATCATGATATGAATTAGACCGACAGAATGTAGGCAGTGCTGAACAAAATTAACCTGTGACTTGCATTCTGTGGCATTTTGGAGAAAATCTCGCAGATCTAGACTGGTTGTTTTAAAAGCATTATGCAACACATCTTAAATAAATTTCTAAACAATATTATTGTGCAAAGCGCAATCAAATCTAATCAGTTTGGCATTAATTAAGCTCTAATAATATGCTCTAGTCTCTCTCCTAAGTAGTGTGATCCGTTTCCCCTTCACACAGGTAGATTAGAAAACGTTACGGTGTCATCATAATTTTTAAACATACTGAGAAAATGACAGAGCTGCAAAATTAAAATAAATGATTAATGGCATTTTTTTCATGTTTTGTACTAATAGGTATCACTGAGGTTTTAAATTAATAGAGCTGTCAGCTCAGGATTGTTACAGATCCAGTGCAGAACTAAAATGGAAATTATGTATTCCACAGATACCTAAAGATGACACTTTGGAATATTTTAAATTTTAATTAGTAAGTGCAATTGTTTTTCCCCCTCCTCCCGAAAACCACTGCAAATTAATTGGCAATTAGTCACAACTAATTCTATTCTTAACAATCTGAACTGGAAAGAAAGGTGCATTACATGTTAGAGTATTTGTCTGGGGTGCAGAAAGCACACATGCAGTAAATTGCTTTGTCAATTACAAAAAGTACTGTTGTGAAATTAGGAAAAAATATGCATACATAAACAAAAATAATTAATGTGCAGTGTACCTGTGACCACAAAAAATAATGCCCAGCTGCAAAATAAAATGTTAGAAACTCAATAAATCAATCTGGCCTTGGAACAGAAATATATGCACACTGCTGCTCAAAAGGGAAAAAAATGCAGCATTTTCGTATAACACTAAAAGTCTTCTCTAGTTACTGACTTCCATTTGTAGATTAACTATGTAGTAATGGGCTAACATTCTACTGAAAGTAGCCACCATATCTAGGACCCAGCTCCTCTTTGCTCTAAAGTGGCAGACACAGTAGTTCAAATTTTCTCATTATAAACAACAGATAAGAAAATACTAGTACAGCCAGAGGCATGGAAAGAAGATACTTTACAGAGTCTAGAATAGAGCTGCAGTTTCTTCATGTGATGTGTGGGGTATTGGAGATAATGGATCTATGTAAAAGCAAATCTGTAACTCTCTTTTAGTTTTCTCACCTAGCTGTGGCACACAGTGATTATTAATAAAAGCTTGTCTTGGTTTGTTTTGGTTTAAGTTCTTGTTGCTCTCGGGATTTAACTACAGGACAGTAGGATCTCTGTGCCCTGGCTCATCACATCTCTAGGGACTAAAGGAAAAACCAGAGAGAAACCACTCATGCCAAACTTATTCTTAAGGTGCATTCACATTATAATATGTTGAAATACTAATTTTGAGTAACATTATTACATTAATTACTCCAAGTTTTTATATCAGCAAATAATTCTAAAAATATCATGTCTCAGATATCTATGAAACTGTGTTTCTGGCAATCCATTAGGTCAGCTCTGACTATGGATTTTTGTTTTTGTTTCTTTATTTAAGCAATATTCTTGCATCTTCTATAGACATTTCTGTCTTCTACTTTTAATCTAGTGTTTCTAGAAGCTTGACACTCTTTCAGATATCATGCCAAGCAAGTCAGGAATAGATGAAAGAACTGAAACTGCAGTTATTTCTAATTAAGATGGAACATTGTTATAGATTTTTTCAAAACATTGCTAATAATTTATGTAGCTAAATTGAAAGATTACTTTTCTTAAAAAAACCCCTGATGGCTAAAGCTAGAAGTTTATTGAATTAACTTGAGAGTCTTTGAAGTTTCATTACTATTAATGACCTGTTTTGAGATCAGGTGAAACCATAGATATCCTTCACATTGCTATATTTGTCTGGGAGAGCTCTGATAGAATTTCCTCTTCAGCTAATCAGACAAGATGTTTAACATAACATTAACATTATCATCTTTCCTTCTCCCAAAGACTCTTCTATAAAAAAAGCAGTGAAAACAATACAATTTGATACTCAGATGCTTCATCTGATTGTACCAGAGCAGACTGACTTCTTTAGACACTGCAGTCTGCATGTGTTCAACATACTGAATAATCCTGCATGACAGATTTTTAGACCAAGCCCCTCATATTTTTAACCTACAGGAATGCATACCTGCTCTCATCTAGGGATGCTAGGTGCATAAGCAATAGATCACGAAAGATTCTAAAAGAAACACACAACAACTTGTTTACTCCTAAAATTGATCACAGGAAGGAAAAATCACAGATCACAGCTTCTGGAGAATCACTGCATTATCTACCTCATCCCAAAATATTTTCTCAGAGCTCACAACATAATTTTGGAGGAACATGGCCTCCATATGCATGAGAGGGGACAGTGTCAGCAACTCCTGATATTTGTGTGAAACTTTTTTTCCAGTCAGAAAGGAGAAGCAGCAGAGAGAAACATGTTGATTCCTTCAACAGGAAGCAAATTTCCAAGCCTGCCCATGCAGGCTGCTTCCTATACATAACAGGGATTTGATGCAAAATTGTTTTCCTTAATAGGCATAATAGAAAAGCAGGAGACTTTTGATCAGGTTGAACTGATTTCTTGAAAAATCATTCAGAAAATACACTAATTTATACCAAAACCTGAAGCAAGCCAGAAAAGTACTTAAGTATTTGCAGCCTGGGCAAGAGTTGTTTCAATACCTTCTGATTCTATGAATTTCTTTCTCACTTAGTCTCTGTAATATTTGTAGGTCAGTCCTTAGAACTACTGAACTTAGACGACACTGAAGTTCCTATGATGACCATACCAAAAATAAAGTGTGTTATTTCAACTTCATAAAGGACAGATGAAGGGGGAAAAGACAGCAGTCTTTCTTTCCTTTTCCTTTTTTAATTTTTTTTTTTT